>CM069442.1:65267400-65742161 GCA_035610835.1 Ophiura sarsii
AGAGCTAATTGTTATATTACACTGAACAATCATTATTTAATAACTATCTTCGGTAGGTAGCAAACCAATTTTAAAAGGATCCAAGTCCATTCTATTGGAAATTTACTCATCATTCCACTATGTGAAAGCTAAGGTGATCCAAAGTTTTCGATTACCCGTACCCGCCAGTGGCGTATCGGTGGACTTTACATTTACCAGGCTGAGGATTTTAGCCGGACGAGTCCGAAATGTAAAAACCAGCGGGGAGGGGGGGGGGGGGGGGGAGGGGGGGAGCTCGTCACGTGGCGTCCTCAAAAATCAACCCGACTCAAACTGGGGCCCTCGCTCCCTCCAACCCACTGTATTTCAAAAACCCACCCGACTCAAATTGGGGCCCTCGCCCTCTCCAACCCACTGTATTTACAGAAAATATCAAATCATTTAAACATTTTAGCCTGGTAGTTTAAGATGTTCTATCGGTCAAATCCATCGAGTGAGGAGGACACTCTGCTGATTAGAACTGTTTCGTGAATTTGTTTTAAAATCAGAGGTTTTTGCTCTGTTCTGAGGAATTGTTCCGAGAGGCGCAGCCCCCGAGGGACAATTCCGAATTACCAGAACAAAACCCGAGGATTTCAAAACAAATTCACGAAAACAGTTGTTAGGCAGTCATTATTCTCATTCATTACTGAAAAGGATGCATATTTTATCCAAATCGTTGATTTGTACCGATATAATCTTTCTAATATAGTAATAATTAATTGGTTTTCTGTTTATTTTGTCCACCCCTTCTTAGTTATTGAAACAGTCCAAGTCGGGTCATCCCCTCATTAACATTTTTATCATTCAACCAATCAGAAATAATCTTTAATCGTGTTTCCTCATAACTCATTGAATATTCAGTTTAGGGGCGTGAGGCGTTAATTTGATTGGTCGGTCAGTGAGCAAAACAATGGAACCTTTGACCCAGTACTTTCGGGCAATTATTAGTAACCCGCGCTCGGCGTGCGCGTTCTCATCTAACGATTAATTTGATTGGAACGCACTTGTTACGCAGCTATCGCGATTATTCATGAAGTAATGAATACTCTACTGTAACCCGTTCGCGTGACAGTTTACCCATAACTAAATCATAGTCATTTTATAAACTGATACTGCTTCATTAACATATTAAACATTAAGTAATCAAGTCGTCGCTGTTCTGACATACCGGCACATGTGCCATTTTGGGCAAAATGAGTTAAGATGCATTTTATGATCTACAAATGAAACTCTTTATTCTCCCAAAAAATTGAGACAAAAAGGTAATTAATTAGTGAGATACCGCACTAATTAGTGTGATATGCCAGGGTTTGAACATAATACCGGCATGAAAACCTCATTTTGTATTCTGACATACCGACACATCACAATATTCTGCCATACACCACATGGGGGTGTTCCTTGAAAAGTGGGACAAATGGGTTCTGACCACGCTCTATATAAATCTTTGTATTTCAAAATGTTTCTATTGGATTGATCACAGTGTTTAACCAATTAAGGTCAGGTATATTTTGTTTGATATCCTTAAATATAAACTATCCATTTTTCCTACTTTTTAGTTATACGCTCGCAAACTTTTGAACCCAGTTTTTTGGGACACGCTGTACAGCGAGCTTTCTGTGAACTACGCCTGCGCTAGATGTTTTCATTACGCATTTTAACTAGCCTATCCAAATGTTGGTTACGGTAAAGAATTTCGCGTCCGGCCCGTGATACAAGGGGGAACGGCATGGGCTTGGGCTGGGGGAACCGTGTTAGAAGATTTTCCATGATGAGCCAGACAAAAGGTTCAAGAAGTCCTTTCTTAATTCCCTCTCCATAACAGCGTTATCAATGGTTATCTTCCTTCGCGCTCCTTATTTAAAAACTCTTGCCGTCTCTATTTTAATTGTAAATACGCATCTTGATGAAAGAGTGCCCAACTAAAGGAGATATTTATTGTGTTCCCCCCCCCCCCCCCCCCCCCCCCCCCAATGATTGAGGAAAAGAAAGGGGAAAGAAAGGGGAAATGAAAGGAAGGGGAAAGAAAGGAAGACCAACTGAAAAGAAAGAACAAATTAATGCGTTGGAAGATTTGTAGGCCTAATTGTAAACCAGTTTTATTGCACTAATGGAGAGCGTATGTTTGTGTTTGTTAAATTTGGTTAACAGTGACAATTGTGGCAATATTTTGTGTATTTGGGCCGATGGCCTCATGTACTTGGAAATAAAACTAAACTAAAAAAAAACAAAGAGCGCTGATGGGCCAATCATTTGGTCCTCTGTAATTCAGAGAACATTCATCAAGAAACAGAAATGGTCAAGGGGTTAAAAACCCAATGAAAGTGGCATAATAACCAGATAAAAGCCCAAACATATTATAGAAAAATATCTTAACGTCATTGACATCAAGAGAGCCTAAACAAACAGTATAATCTAGCTTCAGCAAACAATAAAAGCCCCGTACGCCGTCGAATTCTGCCACACTGATTCACACTCATGCACCGGCGCAGGGCCGGCAAAACACGAGCGTACACATTTACCTTCACGCGATGCAGGGAAGACGCTGTTGTTTTCGAGCTGGCTTCAAAAATTGTTCCATACGCGCGGGGAGTACCGGCCCCTGCACCATGCCCCTGCACAGCCTGCTCACGACGCTTAAAATATAAAGCCAAAGAACGGACAGCCGCACCATGACAACAACAATTACGCGTATCCAAAAAAAAATTCCGCCTACTTGCGTGTCAGGCAGTGCGTCACTTTTTTGCGGCTTCTTCGCGTCCTGCGTTTCCATTCCCCGGCCTCGTGTGCGTGTATTCATTGTTGCGTGGTATTGATTTACGTCCATCGCACAGGCTGTGCTAGAAATTCATTGCGCCATGGTACCCCGACAATCCAAATATCGCCATGGTGACGGTTCTATTTTTGAATTGTGTGTATTGATATGCGTAATGAGCAGTCTCTAAGTAGTCTATGCTTGTTAAGGTAGCACCAGGTGCGGATATAGGGGGAGGAGAAAAAGATAAATAAAGGGGAAAAGGGGGAAGGAGAAAAAGGAAGAAAAAAGGGGGGAAAAGGGGGAGAGACTAAACCTCAATAGAATCACTCATGCATCCCATACCAGATCACTGTTATTATAACATTGACCGACCCTCGTATTGTTACAGAATTTGCTGAACAAAATTAAAAGTGTATTTGAGATGTCCCTTCATGTCTGTATTAAGAAATTCATAAACAGATTTTGCTGAGTGTTATCTGTTTATATGCTTGCATTGCCGAGATATTGTCAAATGTATTAATCGACACACATTTCAACCCATTACACGTGTAGCCAAATATTGACACACTTCAGTCAGTGGTTGAAACTGATTGTGTTTATAACCCCAAAATTGTATAGTTGAAAGACAAAGATTCAGACTTTATATTGATCTCACTATCTCTCAATAAATAGAATCACCCATGCGTCCCATACCAAGATCACTTTCATAACATGTTTACCCACCATCGAATGGTTAACATGAAGAATAAATACTAAAATAGCTACCGACGGCAAGTGTTTAAATTCTATAGGAACATTATAGACTTAATCAATTTTTGAATTATTATTTTTAACAGGTATTGGTAGAGCTAGTGGTGAGATCTGGAAAAGACAACGGCGTTTCACCCTGATGACATTCCGCAGTCTAGGGCTCGGAAAGTCTTCATTCGAAGACTTGATCGTCAGAGAATGTCACGAACTTACCAAAGAACTGCTACGTGGCGATGCCCAGTCTTTCAGTCCCAAGGATGTGTTTCCAAATGCATCTGCGAATATTATATGCTCTTTTGCGTTTGGCAGACGTTACGATTACACCGATCAGAAGTTTAAATTTCTCTTGAACATCATCGAAGAGATAGATCAGCGGATCCGGGAGATAGCCGGTGCGCAAATTTTCATACCATTTTTTAGCCATATACCGACGAAACGGATGAGAGAATTGCATAGAAATATCAAATCTTTGGTGGAGTTTATAGACAGAATAGTCGTCGAGCATGAAGCCGTGTTTAATCCTGAGAGTCCGAATGACTATATAGATATCTTCTTGAAGGAGATTCAGACTTCTCAAGATGGCCTGTTGACTCTTGGTAACCTAAGGGGAACGGTCACCGGGTTGTTCTTCGCCGGTAGTGGCACCACGTCAAACACTATGCGATGGGCTGTCTACTGCATGCTGACACATCCGGATGTCCAGATGGCTGTGCAAGCAGAATTAGACGCCGTGGTAGGTGCCGATCGCTTGCCAACTCTTGCAGACAAGAAACTTCTACCGTACACAATGGCAACTCTGTTAGAGATACAACGTTTTGGTAGCACGGCCAGGTTTGGTGTTGGACATACGGCCGCTGAAGATACGGAACTATTTGGCTATAAAATAGCGAAAGGATCATATCTGATACCAAACCTCTGGGCTGTAAACCATGATCCAGATATTTGGAACGATCCGGAAGAATTCCAGCCAGGGAGATTTCTGAATAAAGACGGACAAGTTGAACAACCGAAAGAATTCATTCCATTCAGCATTGGTAATTATAAAAGCTATACCTTTTCATAAGTTTAATTATACTCGTATAACTAAGTTTTCGTTTCCATATACAGACTGTTGCCGCAAAAAACACGCAAACCCTACCTTACGTCCTTTATTCTTAGGTAGGTTTAGGCAAACATGACCAACGTTACCGTTACCGACATGCTCAATGTGCTTCAAACTATTCAAAAGTTTTCAAAAAAATTGCAATGTTTTACCTATAGATTGTTTAATAAGCTTTGCCATAAATTGGTGAGAAGTGCAGAGTTACCAAAATGTTCTTAGTTTGCGCAAGTTGCTTTGTCAACTTTGGGCAATATTTGGGCATCTTGCGGAATTTTCTCCTATAACGTAGGACCTTGTAAGTTCCATTACGTTTCGACTTTAAATGCTCATCAGTATTTCATCCTACTATATAGTCCTACTGTTTGCATCAAATTGTACTCAGCTCTTACACAATTAATTTTACCACCATGATTTACATCAAGGCAAATGTTTAAAAAAATACTTCAATATTAGGCCTAAAGATAATCATTATAATTGGCCATTATTTTTGTTTCTACTCACAAAAAACCAGCAAAACTTGATTAAAACAATGTTGAAACATGTTGAAATATCATAGCTATTTATTGTTACTTTGTATTATAAACGCCCTCTATGTAATATCGTATGTAATTTGAATCGAAAAGAAAAATAGCGTAACGCTGTTTACCATAAAATGCTGTCCGAGCCGGGGATGGAATATTTTAAAACAACGTTTTATCGAACAAAGACGGCTGATTTTTCATAATCCTTACAGCTGTAAGTGTGTGTATGTAATACAATTGTAAAAATGTAGAAATCCTGGTTTTTATTCTAATTGAGGGCGCAGCATTCAACACATCTCTTATAGGTAAATTAATAATTAAACGAACATATTGAAGCAGCGTATTGCGTATATTGCGTGAAGCGCGCACAACCATAAGCGTGATAATTTCGGGCGCGATCATCTTTGTACTGCGTTCGTAATGTTCGTTCAATTATTAATCTAACTATAGAACACCTTCAGCGGCGTTTTTTGTGGCTTTATCAATGTCTACGACAATCCATTTATAGCAGTACCTTTAATGAACTCTATCTGGGAACTCTAATAAGGGCATTTTTGAGAAGCACTAAGTAATGGAAATAGCTAAACGTCCAAGGGTACTATTTTAGGTTCCAGTCACTCGGAGGCCAATTCTACCAAAACCGTTTCAAAATGTTTATGCTTTCTGCATGCTTATCCCTCTCCACCTGTCCATTTCAGTTATGTCAATCCAACTCAATATCCCATCCAAGATTGAATCGAGACATCACACAATATTTAAACTTCACGTGGTTTTAGCCTTAAAAGGCTGCAGTAAACCGTCACTCATGTTCGATGTCTTTGTTCCTGTTCCACAGGTAGGCGAGTATGTATTGGGGAAGCCGTAGCGAAGACACAGTTATTCATCTTATTCAGCCATCTACTACATCAGTTCACCTTCGTTTTCCCCGAAGGTGCCCTGCCACTTCCCAGTGTTGATGGCGCAAAACCGATACCAGATTTCTTAGCTCGAGCAATAGCTCGGTAGCATGGGGTAGCATCATTTCTATTTTAAGACAACGTTTAAGACTTACTGGGGAAAAGTGTACTTTAGGTCCCAGATTCTGAAATGTAACTGGAACGTATAAAATATTATGTACCAGTATCGTTCAATAATGGGACAGATCACTACTGCAAATCGACCGATACTGGACACAATTTGGCGACCGATACTGGACACAATTTGGCGACCGATACTGGACACAATTTGGCGACCGATACTGGAACACAATTTGGCGACCGATACTGGAACATGTACTATGTTTGGCGACCGCTACTGGAACATGTACTATGTTTAAACTCATATCCTGTGCTACGGAGCTCCGTTCCTGGCTAACAAACAATATGCTGAAATTGAATGATTCCAAGACTGAGTTTTTATAGCTGCTTCCCGTCACAACATGCCAAGACTGTCCAACATCACATTGCATGTTGGTTCAGCGGAAATCAGTCCATCGCCCAGTGTAAAAAACTTAGGCGTTACATTTGATACTACTATGACCATGTCATTGTCACATCATGTTACATCACTTTGTAAATCTATTAATTTCCTCTTGTGGAACCTTGCCAGAATACGTAAATTTATTGACCATGATGCTTCTTCTAATGCAATGCGGGCTCTTGTTTTATCCAAATTAGACTACCGTATGCCAATGCGTTGTTATCTGATTGCAGAGAGGCAAAGACATTGTTCGTCTACAACGCCTTCAAAACTGTGCAGCGCGCATTGTATTTCAGGTTCCACGTCGTCATTCCTCATCTCCTCTGTTGAACTCACTGCACTGGTTGCCGATTGACAAACGTATCAGGTTTAAAACTCTCCTTTATATAAGGCTCTGAATGGTCTATCGCCAATTTACCTGTCCAACTGCATTGTAATTCATGTCTCATCAAGGACAGGTCTGCGCTCCAACCTTGACAAGACCCGTCTCATTATCCCAAAAACTAAAAGACAAATTGGCGATGGATCGTTCGGAGTCTGTGGCCCAACCCTCTGGAACAAGTTGCCACAATCAATTCGCTTGTCACCTAGTATTGATGCTCTGGAACAAGTTGCCACAATCAATTCGCTTGTCACCTAGTAGTGATGCTTTCAAACGCAGCCTCATATCAAAACTCATCTATTCTTGTGATTCCTCTTGCTGGTGTTGTATTTTGTATAATTTATTTTGCTTTGTATTATTGTTATCCATTTATATATGTAATTGATGTAAAGCGCAATGATCAATTTTTGGAATTGCGCTATATAAGCACCGTTATTATTATTATTAACAGTAAAATCGTACCAGTATCGAGCGATACTGGTAACTTTAATGTTCCAGTATTGGCCTTTTTCCCAAGAATAATTTGTTAACTTTACACAGCATAAGTAACCAAAACAAATAATTGTCGATCATTTCAAATCATTCCATCGTGTGTGTGTGCTTGACATCTGCGTGACCGCGTGAAACCTTTGGATGAACGCGAGCGCTCAGATCACGACGCCCTGATCGACACTGTTTGTTTTGATTATAGTAAACATATCTCACTATACCAAGGAGTATATATAATAGGAGGGGACACTTAGCTCATTTGCATATTTGCTCATTAATATGATTAACCCCGTGAACCCAGTCAAAGGTCGCAGATAACGCCCTCTGGAGAGTCGAAGGGATTTTTCTATTGTTCTCTAACGACAGCGTTGGGACAGCGCATGAAGTTTATGTATTACCAAAGTGTGCAAAGGAGAAATTGTTGGACACACTGGTAAAATGGTTTTACAACAAGTTTTGCTATCATATTATCAAACTGAACTCAAGTTAAATCACTCTATTTATCGAGCAATAATATAATTGTTTACGCATTTTAATTGTTTAGATACAAAGTTAAATAAATCAAGGATACATTTATGATAGATAAATAAATAAAAAGAAAACTATAAACGCATGGGCGGCATTTATAATTGATAAAAATTGACATAACAATGATGTTACATTAATCCACCATCAAGTTTGAAAAATAGAAAAATAAAAGGAATATTCGAACCCGTGATTTCCGATTGCCAACGACATGGCCAACCTACGCACGCCACGGATTTTTATTGTGCCATTTTTGCCAAATGTGTGTGTTGCTCTCGCACAAAATTTGTTTGTAATTTGATTATAATCCTTATTTTTAAAAGAACGGTAATTTCTTTTGACATTTTCGAGAGAAAAAAATGGCGTAACTGATACGGTAAACGCCAGCAGTGGTGTCCGTGTGGGCAATCATACATGCCGGCAGGCTAAGCAAATCCAGCATATAAAACAAAAGTGCTCCTAATGGGGATCGAACCAACAACCTTTCGCTCCTCATGTCGACGTTCTATCCACTACACTAACCGTGCTAATTGGACAAATTCATCGCAAATAATTTATTTATATCATGGGTCATGGGTTAATGCACTGTGTTAAATTCTACAATCCCGGCCGTCACTCTTTTCAAAGGCACAAAAAAGTGGACTTATTTTATGCTTTTTTTGCAATTCTGAGGTGTGTGGATCGTGTTAATCAAATTGGTTAGATATCCGTCCATTTTAGAACATCTGAAATTTAAAGTGCACCCACACACCCGGGAAAGTATGCTGCCAAGGGCATATATTTTGCACGCAATTGATGAAAATATGACGTCATGACCATTGCTTCGGGACAAAATGGCGCGCGGTACCCCCCTAGGTTTGTGTGACGAATATTCTAGGTGAAATTCGATGTGGGAACGCTCGGACTGTAGGGAACGATGATATTTCTGACTTCAACAGCGCCAGGGCATCGTTCGGGGACCGCTTGATTATCACTCAGGTCGTGTCAGTATGGAATTAGGTAAAACACTCCGACATAACATTGAAATCAACGGAGATTCAAAGATTACGGCCGTTCGTGTCCACTATGGTCTGGTACTTTTCATTTTCGACTTCACAAATGACGTATTCATTGATATGATTATTCATTGTATATTCATAAACGTCGACGCATTCGATGAATCGAACCATACAGTGACCGGGGGTTGACTATGCTCTATTTGGCTTCCTCTGGACAGTGACGTAACTAAACAGGCGCAGCTGTTACGCACGCGTATGTATCTTCCGTCTTTCAACGCTCGTGTGTATACGCCAGCGTTTCGAGTAGGCGCGCGCGTTATGTCCTGCAATCAGCAGAATACGCAGTTACGTCACTGTCTCGCGACCAATACTGTGTGCTTGTAGCCATACTCGCGGGAAAATGCCTGGATTACTTTGCGCGCGGAGATATAAAAACCGAATATTTCTTGCCAATTTGGAACTGATTGAACTGTAGTATTCCAGTGCGACCTAAGCTACTACATTAAAAATAAATAGCAAGCCAAATAAAGTGCTCAACAAAAGAAAGTCGTACACTTTGTTTAGGTCAATTAAAGTAACTTTTGATTGTTTTCTTACCAAACAGGCTAGATAGACATTTGGATGAATCTTTTAGGCACATTTTGATACCAAACATAGCACCTAGCAACAAAGATAAACCATGATTAACGCCATTTAAAGAAAATTAGTCACTTTTCAAAAGTCACATTTTCAATTACTGTTAAATCACTTATTTATCGAGCAAAAGTATATATAATTGTTTACGTATTTGTTTTAATTGTTTAGATTTAAAGTTAAATAAATCGAGAGATAAATGATAGATAAATAAATAGAAAAAACTATAAACGCATGGGCGCTCTTTATAATTTATAAAAATTGATATAACAATGATGTAACATTAATCAACCATCAAGTTAAACAATAAAAAATAAAAGAATAACAAAGAATAAACGGGAATCAAACCCGCGATTGCCGATTGCAAACGATATGGCCAACGTATGCACATCACACAGATGGACGAGTGTGACTGTGATTTTAACCATTTATCCATTTATTTATAACGAACGGATTTTTATCGTGCCATTTTTGCCATTTTATACCATATTTATATGTTACTCTGGCACAAAATGTGGTTGTCATGTAATTATATATATACCTTATTTTGGAAAGAACGGTTAAAACGTTGACATTTTCGAACACAAAAAAAATTGCGTCATTTATACAGTTCACAATCATTGCTCTACTGAACGTTGTGTGACGCGTTGTATTGCGTTATTCATGTTACGATCTGTTTATGTATGTCTTTGTTATACTTCTCAATCGCTCATCGCCAACTCTATGAAGCTTCGTGCGCTGTCAGACAGCGGCTGTCCCAACGTTGTCGTTAGAAAACAATAGAAAGGTCCCTTCGACTCTGTGACCTTTGACTGGGTTCGCGGGGTTAATCATATTAATGAGCAAATATGCAAATGATATATACTCCTTGGTCTAGCAGTGACAGAGGAGAGGCGTGGCGTTATTTGCATTTCATGAATATCGTAATCAGATCAGTTGGGAAGGACGCAGGATCGCTACGATCACACCGTGTGAGGTCATGAATAATTATGGATGAATATTCATTCACAACGAAAGATTGACAGTACGCTTAACTTCCGGGTGAAGAATTGATCACTCTCACTCACTCACTCACTCCGTCGACTTCTGTCGGGCGGGCATTAACAATGGCTCTCCAGCCACGCCTATCTTCCATGCAGGTCTTTATCTCAGCAGGTGTTTGTCCAGTGTCCTGACATAGAATATCCACATAGCTTAACATCGGTCGTCCAGCATTTCTTTTGCCATGAACTGGTTTCCAAAGAACTAGGTCTGATATCACATCCCCAGAACGTCTGACACAGTGTCCAGCAAACTGTAGTCGCCTCTTCTTGATTTCGTTCACTTACTCTAGGAAGATCACCATAGAGTTCTTTGTTGGTGATGTGTAACCTCCAACTAATATCAAGGGCTGATCTAAGAAGCCTGGTGTAACATCCATCCAATAGCTTTCGAACTTTAGTTGTTACTGTCCATGTTTCTGAGCCATAGAGAAGAATGCTTTCTATTGTAGCTTGGAATAGCTTAATTTTTGTTGATCTTGGTAGGTTGGATCTCCATGTCTTGTTGAGCTTATTACACGCCTTCCATCATGCTAGTGCCTTCCTTGTTTTGATATCTTGCATGCTGCTCGATGTCCAGGATCCCAGATATTTAAAGTCTTTGACTAATTCCAGACTGATTCCATCGGTAGTTTTAATGGTCACCTGATCCTGTGGTTAAATACCATGTATTTTGTTTTCTTGGCGTTCATGTGGAGGCCAACACTTAGAGCTGCCATTTCTACTCTTTCCAGGAGTTTTTTGCGCCTGGCCAGCAGTGTCCGACACTAGCGCTATGTCATCAGCGAAATCCAAATCTGTTACCATCAGTGGTCCAACTCTGCGGCTGCGCCTGGGGTTGACTGTAAAACCTAGGACTTCCTCTCTGCAATCCAGCACTATTATGAAAAGATACGGAGCAAGATTATAATATTACTTTGGAGAACGCCTGCCAATATATCAAATTCATCAGTGTCCCCATCAGGAGTTGTTACTTTGGCCTTTGTGTTATGGTAAGTATCCTCAATAGCATTGACTATGATGTTTGGGATTCCATATGCTTTCAAAATTTTGATCATCTTGCCACTATGGATCGTATCAAATGCTTTCTTGAAGTCTATGAATGTCATTATTGCTGGGAGGTTTTTGTCATGTATCCCTTCAATTATTCTGCGGAGTGCAAGAATCTGGCTCACTGTGGATCTGTTTTCTCTAAAGCCACATTGGTTTGGTCTCAGTTTGCTATATATGCGGTCTTATCCTGTTAAGCAACATACGATTATATGTTTTTGCAACTATGGAACTCAAACTGATGCCTCTGTAGTTTGCAGTGTTGCTAAGGTCGCCACTTTTGGGAACAGGTATAAGATTTAAAACAGACCACTGCTCAGGTTTCTTGTTTTTGAGGAGAGCCTCATTGCAGTAGTCAAAAATTATCTGATCAATATCACACCGTTTCAATACTTCAGGAGGAACTCCATCTTCGCCAAAACTTTTCCCTTCTTTTAAAGACTTTTTAGCTTTCTGGTATTCCTCAGCATCAAAAGGATCAGCTCGAATTGGTAGTTGATCAAAACCCTTTGATATTTCCTTATCTTCATCAGTTACTACCGGAGGATTACCAAGAAGCTGTTGAAAAATTGATAGAGTCCGGTATACTGTGAACCAAATCTCAACAATGGGCAGATATGAGATTCATAGGCCTGGTATGGATGTAATGAATATAACTCAAACCTCTATTATGAATGAGATGAGAGCCAAATCAAGGATGCCTAATGGTTAATGGTTCAATTTCCGAGACAAAATGTTTTGTCAAACAAACAAACATAACATTGAAACCACCGGAGATTAAAAAACTACGGCCGTTCGTCAGTGACGTACCGACCGGGGGGCATGGCGTGGGGGGGCAAGTTGCCCCCCCCCCCCCCCCCCCGGCTCCAAATACCGGGACGCTAAATTCCCAAGACCGGGTCGCTACATTTGCATAAGGAAAAAAAATAGGGCCTAAAACACTGAGGAATTGGCATTATTTGTTAACCGTTGTGCTTTTTTGAGCCCTAAAATTTAGAGACCGTGCGAAATTTTTTGACTGTGCTTTTTTTAGTCCAACATTTTGAGACCGTGCGAATTTTTTTGACTGTGCGAAATTTTGTGACTGTGCGAAATTTTGTGACTATGCGACATTTTTTGACCGTGCGAAAGTTTTTTGCATCAAAGTAATACTTAGGTATAGGCCTATACTAACTACCATCTGAAACAGTTTACCAACATTCGCCGTTTATCATATAAAATGTCATGATTTTCTTAGTTTCGATATGATCATATCGAAACTAAGGTGCTGAATTCGGAAGTTATGCTAAGTTTTACTCACGGACTTTCGCGGCAAATCTCAACCCGGAAGTACCGTTATTTGCTTAGTTTGGTATGAAGGCGATATCGGAAATTGAATGATATTTTGGTTTTGGGCTATGTTGATGATTATCTTTAAGTTATTTGCTCATTTAATATATCGATACATCTCTCAATGCCCCTTTAACATCAACTTAACCATTCTGGAAGCCATTTTGGAAAGTGATACAGAATCAAAATTGTCACAGAGGTGGGCCTTATATCTAAAAGCAATAGCTTACCAGTTTTAGAACATACTATTTGGTGAATGTGATGCAATACTCTTACAATATCTATTGTAGACTATCATTCACTCATGTAGACCATTTTTACATTTACAAGGGCCATTTTGGTGGCCATCTTGGATTTAAAGTACGTCATTACAATGCAAATATACTGGATATGAGTTACGAGTGGTCTAATAAATACATCCCAATGTTAAAACTACTTTCTTCATACATGTTGGTTGATATTATACCATTTTATGGAATTTCTACAATTTGTTCAGTCATTTTGGGATCCATTTTGGTGGCCATTTTGTATTTTTAAGTATGTTACACTCTTAGAAAAAATGGTTCGTTTAAGAACCCTTTTTTGTCCCGCGGGGAGCACCTTTTGGCCTAAAAGGTTCTAAAAAGAACCTTAGAATGGTTCTTTGAAGAACTTTCAAATTTTAAATAAGACATAAAGGTATATTTACTTCTTCTTTTTTATGTAATATGCAAATTCAAGAGAAATGTAAACAAATTTAGTCCTTTTCAACTGTTAAAAATCATTTCTTCTTGGCTAAAAACATTTTTTACCGTTTTACCAAGAACCATTGAGGGTTCTCCATAATTTTTCCCCAAAAGGTTCTTGAAGCTTGAGGAACCATTTTCTTGGCTAAAGAACCCTTTTAGAACCTTTTTTGGTTCTAAAAGGAACCCAATGAAATTTCTATAGGGTTCCTTTTAGAACCAAAAAAGGTTCTAAAAGGGTTCTTTAGCCAAGAAAATGGTTCCTCAAGCTTCAAGAACCTTTTGGGGAAAAATTATGGAGAACCCTCAATGGTTCTTGGTAAAACGGTAAAAAATGTTTTTAGCCAAGAAGAAATGATTTTTAACAGTTGAAAAGGATTAAATTTGTTTACATTTCTCTTGAATTTGCATATTACATAAAAACAAAAAAGTAAATATACCTTTAGGTCTTATTTAAAATTTGAAAGTTCTTCAAAGAACCATTCTAAGGTTCTTTTTAGAACCTTTTAGGCCAAAAGGTGCTCCCCGCGGGACAAAAAAGGGTTCTTAAACGAACCATTTTTTCTAAGAGTGTAACAAAGCAAAAATACTAGATGTGAGTTACTAGAAGTCTAATACATACATCCCATCATTAATACTATATTTACATTAGGTTGATATTATCCCATTTTATGGAATTTGACCATTTTTGCAGCCACTTCGGGAACCATTTTGGGGGCCATTTTGGCAGCCATTTTGGATTTTGAACTATGTTAATAAAGCATTAATACTAGATATGAGTTACTGGTCGGTGGTCTAACACATACATATTATCATTAAAATATATTTCATCCTACATTTCGGTTGCTATTATGCTATTTTTTGGAATTTTGACCACTTTTTACCATTAATTTGGCGGCCATTTTGGTTTTAAAGTATGTAAACAAAGCAAAAATACTAGATTTGAGTTTCTAGTCGTCTAACACATACATCCCATTGTTAAAACTATACTCTGATCATACATGTTGGTTTAGATATGCCAATAATTATATGGCATTTTACCATTTTGGCGGCCATTTTGGCGGCCATCTTGCATTTAGATGTGTTTACAAACCAAAAGTTCTGAATATGAGTGTCTAGTAGTCTAATACATACAAGACTGCGTTATTAACATCCAACAGAGTTTCCAATATTCATCATAAGTTTATTAGTGTGCTTTTTGTTTGCGTTTTGGCGGCCATTTTCAAAATGGCTGATATAACACACAGAAAGCTACCGCTTTGAATTTGCTATCAACCATATACTGGTTCCAAGGATCCATACCAATACAAAAATCATTATTAAAGTCTCTCGACATGGTACCGACCGACCCTCGGGCTCACGGACTCACTTACGTTTAGCCCTGCATGCCTATACTGGGGGGAAAATTAATGTCAAAAGGCCGACAAATAAACTAAACTGATATGATGGGTCACAGTGCTGAGTGAACTGGGTATAAATTGATCATGCTGACTAAATATTGGATATCCTACATTCTCAATCAGTAAATATTGGATATCCTACATTCTGAAACTATTTTGTCAATGGTATTGGTAAATAGTTCTAAATATCCATATCCTAATTCTCGGTGGGCTGTATATCATATGTGGGAAAACCAATTGGTTGAGTTCGCGAATGGTCTTCAACCGTTGAATTGATCTATTGAACTCATGGGTATACTGTGTTCAGTTAAACTTAATCTGTATAATAGTCTAGAGGCTATTTAAAACTGTTCAAATGGATTAGTTTAGTTTTATTTGGCATATCATTATTATTATGAGATGGTGTCTCACATCCATACTTCAAGTTTTTAATTTCTTTAGATCGTTTCGTACTTCTATTTTACTCAAATTTTAGGCCTACATGGTATGAAACCATGGGATAGGTCTTTCTGGATTATTAAGGGCACACCGGGTACCTGGAGTGTTGGGGTATGGAGTATTAAGGGCACCTGTGATAGCTCGATTTTAAGGGTGTATGGGGTAGGGTCTACCTGAGTGGTTATTTCATGCCTCATTGTGGGATACCTATAGTAATATTTAGCGTATCTGGGTAGGCCTTATTAAGATCCCTAGATTACGGGCACTAGTGTAGGCTGTTATGTAGGATTTCAAACTAGTGCATTTTTTTTTGCTAAGGATGCTTTTTTTGGTGTCATTGGATAGAGTATACCCTCAGCTATCAGAAATCCATTGGTAACATTTTTTTCCATCCACGGAATGGCCGCCATCTTGGATTTCAAAATGGCCGCCATTTCCAATGGAATTTGTCATATAACTTTTGTTCTGAGCAACCTATGAAGTCAAAATTGGTGGCAAATCATGTTTTCAATACCTGAGAGTTCAACAATACTGTATCTATGTTCTGATGTCTTACATACATGCATGGCCACCATCTTGGGTTTCAAAATGGCCGCCATTTACAAAAAAAGATTTTACCCTATAACTGTTGTTCTGAGCAACATATGAAGTTGATTTTTGTGGCAAAGGTCATGTTTTCAAGAGTTATTTACTGACGATTAAGTGTACAGTTCTATCTGATATCAATTAATTTGACATGAATGGTTGCTATATATAAATTAAGCTGTAAATTCAATACCAATTTCAATTGTTAGCAGTAACATATACTTAGTATTTATTGTCCGGTAGTACCCCACTGGTGATACATTAGGTTGATCACATTGCATTGGACTTATTACAAGAAAACTGACCAGGAGCAATCAAATGTATGCATTTGATTCCACAGCAGCTACCCCCTCTATATTGTAGAGGGGTATTTTGTATTATTGTATTATAATAGGGGGTAATTGCTGTTTTGTTCAATTGAATGTATCATAGGCAAAACCAAACAAACAAACAAAACGAAACAAAAACTAGGAAAGCAAAGAAAAATGGTTAATAATATTAGAGGCCTATTTGGCCTATAAATTAGCCTATTGCATAATTACCTGACTTGCTTACTTTGACTTATGGCGGGTGATATTCCCGAACCACGATGCCTCTCCAAATCTTCCTATCCAACATAGCTGTCTTGATTTCTTCTACCTGCAATCCTGTGTCACACTTTAGTAAATCAATGTAGGTTAGGGCTCGTCTACTACACTTTCTAATCCATGCTGTGGTACCCAATGTATGATTTTGGAGACCAGCTCATTGGACCCTCTGAAGCAATGTCCTGCAAATCTTGATCTAGGCTCCCTGATCTTGTCCGAGAATTTGGGAATATCCGCGTACAGGTCCTTATTTGTCACATGCTGCCTCCAGTTGATGTTGAACACAGTTCTAAGCATTCTAGTGTAACATCCGTCCAGCTGTTTACTAAGCTTTGGGTGACTGTCCATGACTCACATCCATAGAGGAGGACTGATTCTACAGTAGCTATGAACAGTCTTTCTTAGAGCTTTCTGGATAGTGATTTGGCCTTCCATAACTGACTGAGTTTGCCACAAGCTTTCCATGCAGCTGCTTTGCGTGTTTTGATGTCCTTTTCAGTACTGTTCATCCAGGCTCCAAGGTACTTGAAGTCCTCCACTTTATCAAGGGGCATACCTTCGTATGTGGTGATTACAGGTACTTTGCTTCTGGTTGAAGGACATGTACTTTGTCTTTGCAGCGTTCATTTTGAGCCCAACTTTACCCACCGAAGTCTCCACTCTGTTAAGTAGTGATTGCGCTTGAGACACGTCTTCAGACAACAGTGCAATGTCGTCAGCAAAGTCAAGGTCAGTAACTGTGGTTGGTCCTATTCGTCTGCTGCTTCTTTTTGTTAAGCGGAATCCTAGCTCCTCTTCTTTGGTATCTATGGCCTCACTTAGGGCGTAGTAGAGAACAATGACAAAGGGATATGGAGCCAAGGTGTCACCTTGTAGTACTCCAGCCAGTATTTCAAATTCTTCAGTTTCCCCATCAGGTGATATAACCTTTGCCTTGGTGTCCTTGTATATTTCTGCAATCGCATTTGTAAGCTGCTCAGGTATACCATAGGCCTTCAGAATTTGCAGCATTCGTCCCCTATGTATTGTGTCAAACGCCTTCTTGAAGTCTGTAAAGGTTAAAATGGCTGGCAGGTTGTTTGATCTAATTCCCTCAATAATTCTTCGGAGGGCAAGAATGTGGCCAACCGTAGTACGTCCAACTCGAAAGCCATTTTGATTAGCTCTCAAGTGGATGTCAAGCTCCGGTCTGATTCTGTTGAGTATCATCTTGTTGTATAGCTCGGCAACAATTGAGCTCAGACTTATTCCACGGTACAAACTGAGATCACCTGATTTTGGTATTGGTATTGAGAATAGACCATTGGTCTGGCTTTTTCCCGTTCATCAAGGCATCGTTGCAGAAGTCCAGTATTATATTATCCAAATCACATATTTTGAGCATTTCAGGTGTGATACCATCTTCCCACTGCTTTTCCCCTCTACAAGTGCCTTCTTATTAGCCCTCACATATTCCTCCTCAAAGGGTCCTTCTTTTATGCTGATATTTGATAGTACTGGGGGAATCATTTCCTCATCTTCATTACTTATGTGCGGTGGGCTCCCAAGTAGATTTTTGAAATGAGTATACCAATTATCTAGTCTCTCCTTTTGCGTGGATTCTTTGATTTGTCCTTTTCTTGTAGTCAATCTTCCTGATATTTTGTTGATCAGTTTCCAACTCTTACCATGCTTGCAGTTTATGTGGGCATTTTCTACCTCTCTAAGCTTATTGGTAAGGTCTTCCTCTTTCACATGATCATAAGCCTCCCCTAGGCTCTTCTTAGCCTCCTTATAATTTCTCCAATTTTCCTCGTCATTAGTGTCTAGTTGATGTTTTGCATACGCTTCTTCAATTTGTGATCTCGACCTATTATGCACCTCTATGCTATATTTGGCTTGTAGATCATTATCAGTTGTAGGCCTAAGTAGCTTCCAGTCGTATTGCTTTTTCCGTTTGATGATTTTACTCTTTCTGAGGCTTAATCGGATACGAGCAGAGACGATTCTATGGTCAGATCCCACACTAGCAAAGGTGTTATATGCTTCAGAATTTAGAACACTGTTCTGCAATTTCCGCCTGACAAGGATGTAGTCCAGCTGTAGTTTGTTGCCGCTTGGGCTGATATATGTCCACAACTTGCCTTTTTTCTTGCGGAAGTAAGTTATTTGCGATTATAAGATCTTTCTCTTTAGCCAAGTCTGCTAGGTACTCTCAATTTCTATTTGTGTCAGCATGGTAAGTGAATTTGGCGTCATCCTTTCCAAGCCTAGCATTGAAGTCGCCAACAACAAGCAAAGATGTTGTGTGCTGGAATGGAGTCTATTGCCCCCTTTAGACTGTTGTAATGATCTCCTACGATGTCTTCATCCGCCACATTTGTAGGGCAGTAGGTCACCACTACAGTTGTTGCTGGGTTACCATGGAAGTTGACTATTGAGTGTACGATCAGAATGTGGCTTGATACTTGCTAATGATCTGAGTACTCTGTTATTGAGTAGTATACCGACTCCACCTACATCTGCACCTGCTTTATTTCTTGTTGCTGAGGTAGTGATCAGAGTTCCACCCATAATGCTCTCATACTTCACTGGGTCATCATGGACAATGCGGTGTTCCTGTATCCCGATCATGTCAATTTTACATTTAATTAGATTGGTTACAAGCTCCTCCCTGCATCGACTCTCTCTGATAGTTCTCACATTCATGGTAGATATAGTAGCATTGGTCTTGCATGTTGCAAGTGGTCTCCTATTGCGCGCTCTGCCGTCAAGCTTACTCCTTCTTTTCGGGTTTGGGGGCATGCCGTCATCAGTTGATTTAGAAAAATCCGAGTTTGCTCCAGGAGAGATTATTTTAGGGACTTTAACCCTAGTGTTGATTTGGTTTGCCATCATGTTTTTTCAATTGCTGTAATCACTGCGGTCGCAACTCCTGCAGCATGGTTTGTCATCAAAGTTGTCCTTCTTCTAGAATACTTGCCAGCCAAGGCTAATGAGTATATTCTACCCGGGTCTCAGAGATTTAAAGTGAAACCTAAAAAGCAATGATCAATAGTCCTCCAGACTACTCCAATAGTCCTAGAACTACCAACCATTGCCCCCAAGAGCTCCGTCAGTTAGCACTAACCGCAAGGTTTGGCCATCCAGGTGGCATGCGACTAACATGAACTACATTGCAATGCATCTTAGTCTTCGAGGACGTGGAGATGGGTAACTGCAAGAGAAGCGATTAGGGACAGGAGGGCTGATGGAATTGCCTCCTGTATCTACAACCTATAGTAAAGCAAAGCATGGAAAAAGGTGCATAGGAGAGGCATGCAGAGTAAGGAGCAAGATGGGAGATAGAGGAAAGGAAGAATTTGTGGTAGAGCAGAAGGTTGGAGTTGCGCTACTTACAGCCAGTTTTAAACCACCCTAATAATTACCCTAATAATTACTACTATCAGCCAATTAATATGTAACAACAGATCAGCTATTATACACTCTCTTGTCTTGTAAACAACTCTTGAAAACATGGATTTTGCCACCAAAATCAACTTTATATGTTGCTTAGAACAAAAGTTATATGGCAAATTTTTTTTTTTTGTAAATGGCGGCCATTTTGAAATCAAAGATGGCGGCCATGCATGTATGTTAGACATAGGAACATAGCTAGAGCACTTGTGAACTCCCTTGTATTAAAAACATGTGGTTTGCCACCAAGTTTGACTTCATATGTTGCTCAGAACAAAAGTTATAGGGTAAATTATATTGGAAATGGCGGCCATTTTGAAATCCAAGATGGCGGCCAATCGGCAGATGGAAAAAAATGTTACCAATGGATTTCTGATACCTGAGGGTCTACTTTAGCTAATAAAACCAAAAAAACCATCCTTAGCAAAAAAAAAAGCAAAATTACATAACATCCTACACTACACCGTGGAACTGATATTAAGGGCAGCTGGAGTATTTACCCTACTCTTGGTTGGTTGGTTGGTTCGATCCTGTCATGACTGACAGCTCGTGACCGTACAGATACTACGCCACAAATAACGATTTTCAGCAAAGGAGTAACAATAACGGAGCGGGTGTGTCCAGTAATCAACTTTATTTGGTCAATGGGTGTCCAGTAATCAACTTTATTTGGTCAATCCACCGGGAACGAGGTCTGAATGTAAAGTCGAAAATGTTCGCGCGCTGCGCACGCATTTCTTTCGTCGCCAAAATCTTGTCGGTTGAGTCCCTTTCCACTCTTGCCCCCCCCCCCCCCCCCCCAATATGAAAAACCTAGCTGCGCCACTGGGTACACTGGGTACAAGAGTGAAAAACAGTGTTAACAACATTAATCTCTTTTGGTTTACATAATTATTTTCTGGCTAAGATTTTTTTCCAAGAACCTTAGAAGGTTCTTACTAGGGTTCCAAAAAGGTTCTTCACTGGTTAAAGAACCTTTTGGGGTTCTTTCCTGATAACCCATGGGTTCTTCGTAGAACTAAAAAAAAATCTTAAGCCAAGAAAATGGTTCTTTGTAGAACCTTAAGTAATAGTGGATATTTATATAGTAGATATTTATATAGCGCCGGTATCCGCCGCAAGCGACGCTCATGGCGCTGTAGCCTATATATATTATTACACTGTCGTTAGGAAATCGTCACAATTCATTTCGCTTTCATCTATAGTAGGCTGCCGGCTAGGCGCACATCAATATCAGCACTTAGATTGTAATATCACCCTTTTTAACAGCTCCACAATCTCGCTTAGGTCGACGAGGCAATTGAGACCAAGTACCTTGCCCAAGGATACAAACATGTTGGACCTAGCGGGGCTCGAACTCACAACCTTTGCATCGTGAGACCGGCGTCTTATCCACTAGACCACACACGCTCTATAATAATAAGTATAGTGAAGAACCTTTGGGAAACTAGTAAAGAACCTTTTAAGGTTCTTGAAAAAAGTTTCTTTAGCCAAAAAATAATTATGTAAAACCAAAAAGATTAATGTTGTTAACACTATTTTTCACTCTTTTAAACTTTAGGCCTACCTATATTTTGAAGGTTTTTTATAGAACCTTATAAAGTTCTTTATAGAACCTTAAGAGCTCTTATAGGGTTCTACATACAGGACGGAAAAAGGTTCTAAGTGGAACCCTTTTTTCTTAGAGTGGTACTAAGTATTTTGAACTTTTCCGGGGTGTATGGGGTAACTACAACATTGCCCCCCCCCCCCCCCCCCTCCCCCCCCCCCCCCCCCCACCAAAAAAAATGGGGTATTGAAATTGGGTTAGAGATCAAAAGATAATACAAAACTATTTCAAATGAAAATATAACTCCGGGATCTACGATTTTGAACTCATGCATATAATCTTATGCCCACTTTGCTACTTTGAGGGCCCCAGCATAGCGAGAGTATACCCGCTAGTATGTTTAAAAATCTCAACAAAAATTTCGAAAACCGGGAACAACTTCCAAAATGTACAAACTCCAAATCAATCAACTCCGAATAAGGGTCTTAGAGGAGGTGTCCCGCAACCATAAAAGTGTGCATTATATGTTAGAAAAATAACTACCGAGCCCAACTTTTGTAATTATATAGAACAAAAAACCACACTTAAATTTATGTCATGTGACAAAAACAAATACAAACCGCAATCTCTCAACATGCACTTTTTTAAAATTCGCGGTGATCAAAAGCCCCAGTGTCGATGTTGTCTTTGTTATACAATGCACATGCGCAAATTTTAGCACCGATACCCATGACGTCATCAACACCGGGACTTTCGATCGCCGCGAATTTAAAAAAAATTGCATGTTGAGTGATAGCATTTTTTGTCTTCTTTTTTTTGACTAGTATGGTGTTTTGCTCTATATAATTACGTAATTTCAGCTCGATAATTATTTTTCTAAAAAATAATGCTCAATGTTGTGCTTGCGGGATACTTCCTTTAAAAACAAATCTTCGATCAGTCTCCAGTTAACTCGTTAGTCCATCTACTATTTTGAAATAATTATTCGGCCGCACCAATGGCGAGAAGCTGAGGAATAGCGCTACATCGCTAGTAACTGAGGCGTAACCACAAAATGTGAGAGCAGTGGCGTAGCTAGGTTATTGATATTGGGGGGGGGGGGCGAGAAATAAAATGAACCGACCCCCCCCCCCCCCCCCCCCCAAAAAAATAATAATAATAATAATAATAATAATAATAATATTTTTTTTTTTTTGACTTAACACCTATTTTTGGCACGATTGAGATACATTTTGGCTCTAAACAAGCTGCCAATCTCAACCGACACGACGTCAATATTGGGGAGGGGCAATCGCCCCCCTCGCCCTCCCTCTGGCTACGACACTGTGTGAGAGCATTAAACCGAAGTAAGCTACTAGGCTGTCTGGCGGGTAATTTCCCCGGTAATTTCCGCTAAATCTTATACCTCACCGGACCCAAGAGTAAGTTGGAGTATAACAGTAAATATGCTGTAACTTACCGACAATTTCTTATTTTTCCCGATGCACGTAGATATGATAATCAGTGGGAGAATGTTATCATGCAATTTAAAATCAACTTGTGTATAATAATTATACTCAATGATACATTTAAGACAAATTTATTATAAAACTATCCACAATGCATACACAGCTGTAAATATTAGTTCAAACAATCAAGCATCCAATCAATCAATCAACCTATAATTAATTAATTAAATAACATGAAATCAAATAAACGGATTCATAAATAAATATGCCTATTGAATGAATAGTATAAATAAAGTAAATACAAACATGAATACAAAATAATAATACATAGGCCTACACATTTAATAAATCGATTGATTATAGGTCAATAAATGCGTATGTGTTGTTTCGAGAGAAATTAGACAAATCAATGCACGCGCACTGATGGTGATGTGTGATAAATGGCGTGACCACGCAGGTGCCCATTTGCGCAAGTGCATTGACTTTTCTAATTTTTCAAGAAACAAAACATACGCATGTATTGACCTAATTCATACACGACACTATACAAATCAAAATTCAAAATTTGAGCATAATTTTGATCTATGTAAAACCGAATAAAAACATGTTAACAAGTTTGCTAACACCCGCAGAGGAAATCGCCGAAGCCGCGATTCCTGAACAAAGAATCAAAACAAAGCATTGAACGGCTCGCACGCATATTTGCACGCGTATTTCAGTTTCTTACTAAGTGAATTAATGTCAATACCAGACTGAAGTTCATAGAAATTGACCTAAATTATTTCATTAAAGTCACCATCATTTTTTGAAGAAGAAAAATGAGATACAAATATGGGAATCACGCGAACCGAACCCGTGATTTACGTTTATAAAAGCCAGGATCACAGTAGCACGCCACAGAGATTTGACGCTAGAATTGTGATAGTTTTATTATTTACCCATTGATCCATTTATTTAAAACGAACGGATTTTGATCATGAAATTCTTGTCATTTGATACAATTTTGCATGTAACTCGCACAAAATGTGTTTATAATGTAATTATGGTCCTTATTTTTGAAAAAATAGTAATAAAACTTAGACATTTTCGAACACGAAAAATGGCGTCTTATTCACATATTGCATTGCTCTACTGGACGTGGTGTGACGTGTTACATTATTCATGTTATTTAAATCAACGCTTGACGTAGCGACTGACGACACATTTTTATAATTCTACGGAACACCATTCGTGTCAATATGATTGCTGTTTGAAACATGTACACACATTTGACGCATGCGACAATTAACTTTGTAAGGGGACGATAATGATTAATGTAGATATTTACCTGGCTAGTTACTACGCTGGTGTTACTCGCCAGTTATGCTCTAAGAATTACATCGTTAGTAAGTTACGCTACAGTTAGAGCATAACTACTAGGGAGGTAGCTTTACCTCCCTATTAAGTTAGTTTGGTGCACTCGGCCGATAGTCTCCTTTTCTTTTTAGACTAAATTTAAAATATCAGTATCACATTTTGATACGATAACAATGATATGGCTAAATTTAGAATACTTTAGTTTTAATCAATGAATTATGTGTTATAAGTATATAAAGTTGATTAATAAAAACATTTACAATCATGGTACCTAAGTGTGTATTCTTGATGTGATATATGATTGCTTGATTACGATTAAGTTTGAAAAGTCTCAGGTTAATTTGTAAGTCCATCTACAATAACGTGTCTGTACAGTATGCTGTACCTTAGTAAAAGCTCGTCTATAAATTCGTCAAAATCTGCCCAATCTCAATAAAAGCTTGTCTAGAAAACGTCAAAATCTGTCCAACCACAATAAAAGCTTATAACACCTTTGGTATACATCTATAATGTATGGCAAAAGAGGTCGGTTACTACCTATATACATGATTAATTGATTGATATACTGTTTTACATTTTTTAATATACATAATACATTTAAGCATAAGATATGGGTGATCTGTCAGCGAGAGTTGTTCTGCGGGACTGGCCACTAGCGTCCAACGCTTCTCACAAATTCTTTACAATTGTCTACCAGCACTTCGCAATCCTACATTGATTCTTCGCAATCCTCCATCGATACTTCATTTACAAATGATTACACCCACCCGTAGTGTGTGGTGTTTTGTAATGTTGTGAATGTTTTTGCTACATTCTTGGATCGAACCAATGTTTTTTAGCATCCTTAAACCCTAAACTACAATAATAGAGTTGGTGCCATTTTGGTCTAAAATTGCTTCAATTAAGCTGAAAAGCATACCAATCTCTTCGTCTGAACTCATGAATTCCAAAAATGTATCGGTTGTCACATATCCGATGTTTCGTTATCGAGCTATCGGGCAAAACGTAAAAAGGTCATTGACTTTTTCCATATGGGGTCAAAATTTCAACTTGATCTGATTTCAACAAATGATACAGTTTAAACCCTTACATATTGAGGTTAGGTCACATTTTATATTATTCCCCTATAAAACGTTCAATAAAACGTTGACGGTTTTTTGAAGCCCTTTTTTTTTGAAATTCTGGAGATTAAAAAAAAAATCATTTTCAATATTCATCAACTATATAATATGTTCTTGACCATCTATGCTGAAAATATCGTTACAAATAACCTTACAGTTGCAAAATAACAGCTATTTGAACAAAGTCTCTACACGGGTACTGATTTCGCGACGTTCATTGAATACTGAATGATGAATTGCATGCAAGTAATCTTAAGATTTGTGATCCCGCCAGGTGAAACCAGTGTAATTGTATTACGTATCTATTCAGGTGTGAAATCACGTAATTACGTAATAATAATACCACGAGTGACCCTAATTAGAATTATTGATTTTCATAGATTGGAAGTGTAATTGTCTATGCTCTATGCCTTAAAAGTGACGGTGCCATTTAATGTTATTTTGCTGGTCATTTCCCATAGACTTACCCGTGGACAAAGAGATTTTGGAGAGATTATTTTCAAATAGCTATCATTTTCCCGCCGTAGCATTATTAACATTGAGATTTTCAGCATAGATGGCCAAGATGATATTTTTGAGGAATATGTAAAAAAATTAAACCAAATACCACAATTTTGAAAAATATGGCTTTGAAAAACTGTCAACGTTTTATTGAACCACACTGGTTGTAACATCGCGAAATCAGTGCCCGTGGACAGAGTGAACTGGGACAGACTTCGTTCAAATAGCTGTTATTTTGCAATCGTAAGGTTATTTGTAACGATATTTTCAGCATAGATGGTCAAGATCATCAAGGCCTAGTTGATAAATATTGATATTTTTTTTAAATCTACAGAATTTAAAAAAAAATGGCTTCAAAAAATGTAAACGTTTTATTGAACCACCCTGTATAGGCCTATTGATATTTGCCAGCTTTTTGACCCCTGTATGAAGGACGTCAACTACTTTAGAAATTAAAAATGTATGATGAAAGTACAGTTTTAACAATGGGATGTATGTATAGACCACTAGTAACTCATATTCTGTAATTTTGCTTTGTAATAATATACTTTTAAACCGTGATGGCCGCCAAAATGGCCGTTGTAAAGGTAAAAATAGTCTATAAGAGTGTATATTGCATCACATTCACCAAATAGTATGTTCTAAACTGCTAAGCTATTGATTTTAGATATGAGACCCACCTATGTGACAATTTTGATTCTGTATCACTTTTCAAAATGGCTGTCAGATGGTTTTGATGTTAAATGACCTAACAAAATAATTGTTTTGTATTGTAAATGCCCATATACTATTATGACTATGTAATACCAATACCTCCCAATATAATGGGACACCATTCACTATATTTCTATGATAAAGCCTAGGGGCTGTAGATTTTAAGTATTTAAAAATATCCAAGATGGCTGCCAAAAATGTAAATAACTAAAAAGCAGTATTAGTTTATTGTTAGTGTTACATTAGAAATGACTTAATTATTATACATATCTTTTAATCCACCCAGTAAACGTATTTGTATGTGACAAGATGTGGTATAATGGTATATATTCCATTTTGAAAATGTAATATTATTAAGATTGCCATCATAATGACCATTTAATTAAGATTACCTCAAATGGTCCGGCAATTAAGATGGCATTCATAATGACCATTTAATTAAAATTACCTCAAATGGTCAATAAAATTACCTCCAAATGTTCAATAAAATTACCTCCAAATGGTCAAAATAATTAACAATTGATCTAAATATTATGGCCAGAAATAGTTGATTCGACATCATCCAGTACTATAATAAAACCTGTATCTCACTTTCCGAGCAGATCGGTTAGTGATTTTATGGTGTAACTTATTAACTTACCTACGTTAGTAATTGAAATATCCATCCAATAGAATCCCCAAGCAGTTAAAATGGCCAAACATACATCGTGAGTTGTATGAATTTATCAATGAACATAATAATCAGAGATAATATCCAATATCCTTTACTTACTGTTATTATATCTGAAATTATGATAATCGGTTATTTCTGACCATATTTTGATTAATTGGTGGCAACAAAATAATACCTCAGATTGTTCGTTATATCACGAGGATTCCGGATATGATCATTTTTATTTTCTAAAGTAGTTGACGTCCTTCATACAGGGGTCAAAATTTCAAATATCAATAGACCTACCTTAGTAATTGAAATATCCATCCAATAGGTTTACCAAGCAATTAAAATGGCAAAACATACATCGTTAGTTGTATGAATTTATCAATGAACATAATAATCAGAGATAGTATCCAATATCCTTTACCTATTGTTAATATCTGAAATTATGATAATCGGCTATTTTTGACCATATTTTGATTATCCCATTTTATGGAATTTGACAATTTGTGCAGCCATTCTGGGACACATTATGGGGCCCGTTTTGGCAGCCATTTTGGATTTTAAGTATGTTAACAAAGCGAACATACTGAATATGAGTAACTAGTGGGCAATACATACATCCCATTGTTAAAACTAATGTATGTTTTCATTTGGGTTGATATTGTGCTATTATATGGAATTTTGACCAATTTTGGCCATCATTTTGGCGGCCATTTTGGATTTTAAGTATGTTAACAAAGCAAAAATACTTGATATGAGTTTCTAGCGGTCTTGCACATACATGTCATTGTTAAAACTATACTCTGATCATACATGTTGGTTGATATGTCATTTTATGGAATTTTACTATTTTGGGGCCATTTTAGTGACCATCTTGGATTTAGGTATGTTAACAAAGCAAAAACACTAGATATGTGTGTCTAGTGGTCTAATATACACATCCCACTATTAGAACTATACTTTTATCATGCATTTTGATTGCTAATATCATTTTATGAAGTTTGACCAGTTTTGGCGACTTTTTTGGACGCCATCTTGAATAACACGAAATTGTTTTTGGTAACATCCTGAATATGTTTTAGGACCATGAAAAGAAGTAAAAATAGTTGGTTTGGGGGAGTCCTGGGTGGGGTGCGCGGTAACCCCTGTATATACCCGACTAATATGTCTAAATGTACCCACATAATTGTTATGCAAATGAGCATTCGTCCCCAACTTCAAATTTGGCCGATTTTTAATACAGTGTTCGGAAGGGCATTTTGAAACAATTACAACAAAAATTGTTTTTGTTGCAATTTTGTCAGGGTACATCCTTTTATTCGCTTACATGTCCTAGGCTATATGTTATACATGTCTTACGTAAAAGTTATACAATAGGCCCGGGTTATCTCGGACAGCACCGGGTCACCATGGCAACAATTACAATAGTTGAAATCAGCACCACAATAAAATGATATTGCGAAATTTTGCATCACTAATTGTCATATTAAAAACATCGCCTTTCAAACAACAAAACACGACGCGCCCGGCTTGCCTGTCTTAACATGGCCGCCAGTTTGCTAGATGCTCTACAGCGCATCGCACACAACAGCGTTACATCAACTTCTAAGATTTAACATTTAAAGGTTGCTCTAAATAATTCAAAAGCATTCCAGCGACAATAACATTTTACACCGCTACCCTCTGTAATTTAACGAATTTGCAAATTCGCTGGCGTAGTGCACGTTAGAATTTAACCGTCGCCAGGTCAATCGGCTGTCGGCTCATACAAACTTAGTTTCGAACCACTGATCACGTTAAACACAAAGCCCGTGCCAGTATGATACTTCGGAACAGATGTTTTTGCCCAGACTTGGAACAGAAACCACGAGTACCGGTATTACCTTTTACCACGTGCACTACGTCAACGTATTGCAGAAGTGAAAAGGCGGTGTTTGCAAAACACGTATGCCCGTACGCACGTACTAACGTATTTCCCATTAATTCTCCCAACGTCTTAAGTGTGCACCTTTTTCCCGAGTTTCCAGTTTCGAGTTGCAATTATTTCGAGTTTTCAAACGATCTGTTGGATTTTAGAGTTTTGTAATACCCAGGTTACGGCCAGGTAGACCTCTCCTGGGCTTATATTTCTTTAAATTTAGACACTTGATTCAAAAATGACATTGATTTTATAATATAATTTGCATTTCGCTCCCTTTTCTCGGCATAGATGATGTAAACAAAATTAAATAAACCATCAAAACTCAAAATGGTAAATAAGAAATAAGCCAAAGGACAATCTTTGGAGTGCTAAACAATACTGACAAGCCTATTGGCCAATTGGCCAAAACATCTTCTTCTTGCGTGTGCTGCATTGTATGATTGTATCTACCACAAAACGATGCATTGATGACAATGACATTAACCATTAAGCTCCACTAAATCTTGGAATAAATATATTAAATATCTACTGTACTCCGCGTAAACTTTCAGACTATTGGGAATGCGTTGTTGTAAAAACGAGTATGTAGGAGAATTACGGGTCGTAATCGTATCAGGTTGTACCACAATTTCAGTCCGATCCCGAAGTGCTTTGCGCATATGATCGAATTTGCCGCCAATTCGTAGTTCGTCGATAAGTCCCACTTGCCCAGTGGTAGAGCGCCAACAGCGAGAACCGCCGCTCCCGAGCCGAAGGCGAGTGTCCTTCGTCTTTGGGTAATATAAACCTGCTTTAGAAAGTCGAAGCAAGTTTGACATTACAGTTAGCCAATCAGCGTTAAGTTTGCGTTATTTGAAACGCTGAGAACGCGCGGCATTAGTAAAAAAAGGCACGCACACACAGGGCGATGGGGAAACACAATCCGACTGGGCGTGGACATACCATATTTGGTTAACTACGTCATTCGTTAAATTTGTCATTTGGCCCCTCGCCTTCGGCTCGGGCGCGGTGGTTCTTGTGGTGGCGCTCTAGCCTCTACCTCACTGGGTGAGTGGGACTTCTCGACGGACTACCAATTCGGGGTACTGCGACTGTACTGCTCTGCTGCTGAATGTACGAGGGGTATCAAAAAGTTCTTGAAATCACCCAGAAGTGAAGGATTCAGAAACTTTAGATTGACCGACATTGATTGATCCTCAGATTGCCTCAGATTGCGTTATTCCCAAAACAGCAATAAATAGTTTAAAGTGTTGACAGAAAGGGGTCAAAGGTCATGTTACCCATGTTACCCACAAGATTAGTGTCACCAAACTTGTTTTTAATTATCTTTGATCCCTTTCTGTCAACACTTTACACAATGTATTGCTGTTTTCGGAATAACGCAATCTGAGGCAATCTGAGGATCATTCAATGGCGGTCAATCTGCGGATCTCTACAACGGCGGCCTGTGGACAGGTAATAAATAGTGGGAGAGATGTATGACTTTGCACAGGGACTTTTTAAAGATGTCTCAAGGGTCACACTGTAACAAAAAATAGTTTCTGACTCCTTCACTTCTGGGTGATTTCAAGAACTTTTTGTTTTGATACCCCCTCGTACGTTTCCGAAATGGCGCAAAGCGTCATGGGATTTCATTTTCATCAATTTGCGCCATTTAATGCATAATTCATATTCACACGGGTAAGGAGAATTGATAATCTGACAAAATAGTCAAAAAAGAAAGAAAAACTAATGTGAAGGATGGCCCTGCTGCTATAGAACTGTATGTGTTCGCATCGTAAGTGAGTGTTACGTGCATACGACGTGCGTACGTGTTTTGCAAACAACGGTGAAAATGTGGTAATCTCAAAGGTCAGCGGAATTTAAGTAGGTAATATCCTTCATGATGCACCTAATTGTCCTACAACACGTGCCGTTAACATTGGACTTGAATGACACATAGCTAGTTATTCAACATTGTTCAAATACGAATGTTCAAAGTACAGCTAAAATTTATCAAACTCTACCAACGGAGATTATTGTTAAAGTCATTTGATTTATAAACTCGGTTCCGATAACACAATACAATCAAGTTCAGTAAGTACTTTGAACCGTTAGTTCAGGTTCCAATTTTCAGTGGCAATCGATGGATCGACCTCCGGTTTTCGTTTCCTCATCAGTCAGAATGTGAAATACCAGTGACGCAAAATACTGATCAAGAAAATTACAGATTTTGAAAGTGAAATCTTCGTCCGATGTTTTATTTTATATTTGGCGCTCGACATGAATCAAGAACAACGTGAGTAATGTATACATTTGGTAGGCCATTTAACCGTCTACGTTTACTGTATAATAATCAAAGCACTATTAATTATTATTATTTATGGGCCTTCCAAAACGATACAATTATTATTTATATGGGCCTTCTAAACGGAACAATAACAGTACTTATTGAATAGTGTGCACCAAGTTCCCGGATGTGCGTCAAACATTCAACAAATGTTGCCGTCCAATATGTTGTGTGCGACGCAGAAGATGTGCGCGTGTGTATATGCGCAGATAGGGTCAGTTCGGGCTAACTTATTTAGTTTATAACAAAACATAATAATATTGAATGTCTTATTTTCGGCTGAACCAAGAATATATTGCACATATATAAAAATATTACACTCATCTCTGATTCGTGCAATATTTGAAACATTCTCGCCCGTTGTGTGTTAAAGTGTGGTGAACTTCATTTGGGAATGTGATACAAAGTAAGTCTCACGTGACATCACATCTCCGCAGTCAACGTCTTGATGGTTCGCGGTGTACAATCAGGATGATAATGGGCGTCTTAAGCTTTGGGATATACAGTCAGCTGTGGAAGGGGGCCCGTTTCAATTGAGGGCGCTCTATTAAGTGACGCATTGCCCTCATTTTTTACACGGCGATTCATCGGGTGACGGAAGTCCATCGCCCGTCGGAATACGAACAAAAACCAGTTTTCAATAGAGGGCGGGATTGTGAACGGGACTGCGTTTTCAAGGGAACGGCCTCACGTCACAGTAATTATCAAACTTCATAAATAGCCGGAATTTGCCGATTTTTAGCAGTGACAACCGTTACAAAGGCATCACTTCTGAATACTATAGGGCTTATATGTAATATAAAATTTATCGCAATTACCCTAAAATTCTATAAAATGGTGTAATCTCGTCTACAAAATGGTGATCTCATCGCAACAAACCGGTCAAAAACGACATAATTTTAGCTTGTGTCGTGTGATGTTAGGGTCAACGGTTCAATTAAATCATCGAACTGGATGTCGCAAGGAGTTCTGGTACCTTATGCTGCCCTCAACTCAATGGATAGTTACTTTTTATGCAGATAATTGGGAGTAAAAGACGAAAATCCAATCATTGCGCAAATTGACGGGTGTGCGTAACCTTGGCTACGTATACCCGTCGTTTTAGAGCGCCCTCAATTGAAACGGGGCCCGTTCTACAGTTGACTGATATAGGCGTGTTGTCAACAGGTGGAAGTTCCGCGTATCCATTGACTCCGTGAGTGAGGTGGAGATTTTTAAAGCCAACCAACGATATGTTTGTATCAACCATGAGCCGAGGCATGAGCACCTTCAACGGGTTACACTACTCGAAAGAGATGCTTGTAGAAAAGAGAAACAAAATTGCGTGTATTGGAAATGAGACTTTTGAAAATAGGATTTTTTTCCCTCTTTAAATGGTGCTAATCATGTTTGTTGTTAGGGGGCAACTTTGGTATCAAATTATGCCTAAAAGATTCATCTAAATGCCTATCTAGCCTGTTTGGTCAAAAAAATTGAATGTTACTCAAAATGACATAAACAAAGTGGTATACTTTCTTTTGTTGAACCCTTTATCTTCTAAACCACCCGTCTATCGTCTCTGTACAGTTTTACGGGAGGCACTCCTCGATAACATTCGGCAACGTGATGTGAAGGCAGTGGATCAATTCATCAAGAGCATCCCTGATGATGAAAAGCGTAAAAAGATTATATTTCCATGGTCATGTGGAGACGACGCCACCAACGGCGATGATGAGCAGACGACAGTCGACATGTACCTCGTGCACGAAGCATGCACCATTGACAAATACGAAACGTTTACACTCCTGGTAGAATATGGAATGGATTACGGTGTGGACATTACTGCATCGAACAATGAGGTATTTTAGGGTTTATTGGGAGACAAACAAAAGCTTTTGATGTATAATTTTGAAAATGTGGACCTGCTCCTCTAATCCCATCCCCTCTGGACGGTACACAATAATAGCTTGCGTTTATCATCTCTATTTGACTCTCAATTATGCAGAGCAGCACTTGAAATATAGCTTGAGAACCGTTTAAAGTAACGTGCTCATCCGCAACACACTTCGATGGTTTGAAAGGCCGCTATAGTGGTCATATGAAACCACAAAATGTAGTAATTCTATAGACGATTTGCATCTCCATAGGTTTATGTAAAATAGAATGAGTTTCTCACAGACGAGGTCGCTCACTCTTCTTTCAAATAAAAGATTTAGCGCTGACTGTGATCGACAAATACGTTGAAAAACTCCTTAAAGGAAATCCTTGCCATGGAACTTTATAGCGCTCAGATACATGTATGTAGCATGAATATCATACAGACCACATCCGTAGGTTAAAGTTTTCAAAAGTGGCGCGTTAAGACAAAATCTGCTTTAGAAAGAAGAAAACACCTGTATGGACGTCGCAATATTGATCGAAGCTATGACGAAACAGTACAGTTTCCAAATCTCTGGTTTAAGTTTTGATATTTTACACTCTTAACAGTTAACACTACGAATTACAACGATGCGGTGTGCTTGTGTCACCCGGCTCGGCAGTTTTTCGATGAAATAATGTCCCCATGGTATACCGCCATGTATGGTTTCCCCCCGTGGCCTAGCGGTAGATCGTCTGCCTCTGAACCCAGAGGTCTGGGGTTCGAGACCCGGGGCGTGGGGGCACTTTCCCCCTCGCTATTTGGCCGCGAAAAAGATTTCTTTGGAAAAGGTGCCTCGGGGGATAGGGTTAATATAACACATTATCGATCCTATATCTTTCTTGAGGTGCCATCTATATTGAAATATCGAGTAATTTTGGGTTTCCAACATTTCTAGTTCGGCACGTGGCAACAAGAGTTTAGTGCTGGTTCACCGACACCACCCTCTGTCCAAAAATGTAAATGAAAGATGACACTTTTAATCTGTTACCATACTATTTTCAGGGTCTTTCAATCCTAGACTACGCCACACAGATTGGGCGTTTGAAATTTGTACAGTGGATGGAGTTTCGTGTAGGTCTTGATAGTAAGTCAACTCATATCATTTGTATAGTACGTATACATGTTGAGAATACATATTTTATTCGCGATGGTTTAGAATAAATTTAAGTCGAAATGATTAATAGCCTTTTACATGTCCATTGCCAAAGTTCATCATAAATAAGCTAAATGTATTAAAGATATACTAATAAGTTATGTAGAACTGTTGGCATAACCTCTTTTTTTCGTTCTTTCTTTTGTTGTTCTTGTTGTTGTTGAGGGAAGGGGCGGTGAAAATATTGAAGTTTCAATTTTGAAGATGACACTACAAAAAAGAAACAAGCCTGTGCTTTCAATAGTCTATTTTGTTTTGTTTCGGGTATGTTGCTTTGTTGTACGAGGGTCATTCAATGAGTTCTACCTCCTACCTCATAACTTTGCTATTATATAAGCCAGTCGTATGAAATATTCCACAATTGTAGCTTTGAATCTCAGCTACAAATTCATAGTAAATTGGACTGAGTACTGTTTGTACTTTTCTGGAGATGCTGTGAAAACCAATGGTCCATTAAATGCGACAGAAACGGATAACAAATAGCCGAATGTCTCCGAAGTGCTATTCATTTGTACAATTCTAAGAGACAAAACGTACCTATAGGTCAATTAAAACCGTTCTAAATTACAGATATCTCTTAAACAGACTGTAAAAAATAAAAGTCACTGATTTTCTTGTAGAAAAATGCCCTCTTATTAGCCAGAACCAGACCATGATCGCCTTTAGTTTTAACCCTACCCCCAGCGAACCGCTGCAAAAGTTATATTTGCTTTTTAAAAGAACTAGGAGATCTTCAAAATACAGGACTAAATGGATGGCTTACATTTATAAGTAAAACTCATACAATGACTATCATGTTAAGAAATAGCATTCGAGGCATCACTGTGGCTTGACTTGTAACAACGAACATTTGACCGAATCGCAGTATTCCAGTATGCTAAGGCGTAGCAATACATTCGAGTTGATATCATAATATTTGCAAGCCTACAAAGGTTAATATTGCCAACCATCGAATATATACGTGATAGTACAGAATTATACTCAGAAATCATCCATTGTTTTCTATTTTTCTCGCGAAGTGAGTTTGTTACTACTTGTACAAACCTGTACTGGTACAAGTTCAGCACGCTCGTTGCAGAGATCAACTTATTTTCTGGCAAGGTCACATCATTAGATATATTGCATTTGGTTCTCTAGGTGTATTGTTAAAATAATGCTATCTAAACCGTCAAGTACCCTTGGTTTCATTTGTTCACACTTTCACCCATACAAGTTAACAAACAACCCTGTCAACCAATCATAACAGCAGATTATAACTATTTCCAATTATCCATACGCAACCGTTTCACAATTTTGCAGATATACTCATAACACGCAAGGACCACATCACCGTCTTTATGCACTTATAATAAGTCCCATTATTCACCACGGTATTGACGCAATGACCTGAAATAGTACTAATGGAAAGGTATAATTGGGTTTGTTGACAGATTGGTCCAGCCAACTAGTTGTTGTATGTACAAGGAAGGGTCAACGGTCAATACAATAAATTGTGATTTTTAATAATGGAAAACTACACATGCCATGGTAAATCAGGGATTGTCTCTGGATAAATAATGCTTTAGTGTTTCATAGTGTATCCATGTAGCAACTAATAATAATGACTGGTTTGTGTATTTAAAGTGCCACATTATTATGGCTCAAACTTAAAGATTGCAATTGGAAAGTTAGTAAAAAAGTTTATTATTTATTATTAATTAATCATTAATCATTCATTAATCATTAGTTAATTATTTAATAATCATTAATTACTCAATAATAAATTGATGATTGATAAGTATTAATAATTAATATATGATTTATTATTTATTTATTAATTAATACTTGATAATTAATTAATTATTGATAATTAATTAATTATTGATAATTAATTAATTATTGATAATTAATTAATTATTGATAATTAATTAATTATTGATAATTAATTAATTATTGATAATTCATTAATTATTGATAAGTCATTAATTGATACTTAATTAATCATTAATGAATCATAATTAATTATTTATTAATCATTAATTAATTATCCAGTGTTTTTGTTGTTGTCCCTGGTTGACTTTGATGTGATAAGTCTATTCTTAATTAGATACAAAATATTCCTATTTAGGACTTTTAACTCAAATGTTCAGGGAGTTTTGTTTATGTAAACAAGCATGTACAATATAACTATGACTCTAAAGTTCAGGGTATAGTTTGTTTATGCAAACAATCATGTACAATATAACTATGACTCTATGTTATAAAAACAGATCTTGAAACTTGATTTAAAGGAAACTGAAAGTGCATGTTTTGTTAACACAATTCTCTTTAAAATACTCTTCCTTTATTTCTGCTTGCATTCCAAATTAACCCCCTCTAAGCGAGGATTGTGTTTTTGACACTCTTCTTGTCAGTATTTAAATCGGACTGTTAAATCTAGTCATAAAATACTGAGAGAAAACCTAAAAAACATATATTTATCGTTAGTGTAATTTTCCGTGTCCGTTGTCCAACATCTCTCACTGGCTTTGACTGCATCATAACAAAAGTAAAACAGATATCATTTATCATTTACTATATATGTGTAGCTATGATTCAGAGCTATAATCATGACAAATGTCATGAGGCTGACATTCATATTAGTGATGTTATGAGTGAGGAGGTAGAACTTATTTTAATGACCCTTGTATATAAGAATTATTAGTAAGTTCAAAGTTTACAATTTAGTTACATCTTTAAATGTGTGTAGCATTTAGAATTATAACGATTTTGGACTCTCTCTCTCTATCCGGGGGAGAGAGGGAAAGGGTTGGGGTATGGGGATCACCTTTACTGTGAAGTAGCAATCTTCCCTCAACATCCACTGATATGATCTATTCTATTCTGAAATGGCTAAGAACAAGCCTATTGTGTACAATTTTACCTAACCCATATTTTGTAAAACAAACCTAACTATTATGTAAGAATTGACATATCTGCAAAGTAAAAATGTTATTCTTTTACTAAATCGGTTTGTTAAAATTTTACATGATTATTATGTTACTTTAACTTGGTTACTTGGTATGTAAAACTTAACTTTATTACACAGTTCTTTGATAAAGTTGGGATTGCGGGAATTTATTTCCAAATTTGAAGGTATTAGGAAGAAGTTTGTTTTCCCTTATTCTAATTTGATGTCCTCGCTTTGATTTGAACTCAAAATGGCCACGACGTGAATGACACATCCCATTCCTAGTCCGAGGTTGTTCAGACTCGCTCCCGTACGATCAGCAGCTTTGAATCTTCGTATAGTGAGGTGGACGGATTTATGAAGGCCTCAGTGGGTTTATTTCTTAACACATTCCAGCTCTATTGCAGAGTGCGCGCATACTAGACTCGATCATCCTGTCTTCCCAATTTTCCACACGGCCCCTTGCGAGGGTGTTCAAATGTAAAGACTGGAAAAAATGCAGTTCCAAAAGTGTGCGCTGTTAAACTCGTGAATAAACATGAGCTTATTCACGCACCAGTGCGCAGGTAGTTTCACGCGGCTTTTTACACCGCTTGACGCACGTTTGCCTCCCGCGGGACGCAGCGTGACGATCATTCGATGCACTGCCTTTGAATTGGACCAATCGGGTGCTATCTCTGTTGTTGCTGTGTACAAATGCGCATGCTGGGTATTGGTATGATGCAAAATACTAGTGGAATTCCACGAGTAGATGCACACTTTCTAGGTGTACAATGATTTTCCCAGTCCCTCGTTTTGGTCCGCCATTTTTAAAGATGGCGGCCATATAGAGGGACGCGGGGACCCAGTCTAAGTGCATACCACCAAATAATATTTTGCATTCTGGCAATACCCGGCAGTGTTTGAAATTAAGATAGACCCCACCATAAGTCTAAATTTAACATTCTAGAAAGGTAAATAGTGCTGTAAATGTACCCACATGTTTCATAATTTGGCATTTGCATGTTATTCCCTCACATAGGCCCAAAATATCTAGCTTTTTCTTGATCCTCTAAAAACAATGATTTGAATGAACCAATTTGCTCTAAGGGTGAACAAAATTAACACGAACTGGACCTCTTAACCACACAAAGCAATAGGGAACTTATTTAGTGGTGTGAAACCATAATAACTCACCAAGGATATATATTTTCAAGTGTTTTTCATCAAATTCATTCTTACAGTACCGTATGCTGTAATTTTTACGGTAATTTGTTGGCAGAATATGAATTCTGCCAGTATTTAACTGTAAAATTTGCAGTATTTTTACAGTGTAGACTGGGATTGTTTAAAATATTCTTAATGCTACAATGTGCCTAGATCTGTTACCAGCTTCCAAGTCACTTCACAAGTTGGTTGGGATAGCGTGCCGAGCTGGTAAACGCCAAATGGTGGACTACTGGATCACACGAATGACGGAACGCCTTAACAGACCTCCCAATGCCGATGATTTTATCTCGGGAATGGATCCAGTTACGCAAGCTTTTCTAGGTACTTTAAAATATTGAGAGAAATACATTTATTGAAATCATATTCTAATCTTACATGTATAGGCCTATGATATGGAATTTTCATTATACTGATCAAGTGTATGGCACTCACTTTTAAGTTTCGGATATGTCTGTATCCTTTGTCAACACTTTTGGTAGTGATGTTCCTAAAGGCAAAGGTCCACTCTGGCGGGAAAACTGGCTTACACCTGTTCATTTGGTGACAACTGAAGTAGAGTTAAGATGGAGAAATCTCAAGCTTGAGATATTCCCAACGGATCTGGCTGGTAAGAAGAGGGGTTTAACGACTCACGATGCTTTTGCAGTCTTGAGTTGCAGTTGATTTATCATCAGGCGGATGATAACCATGTCATCGGATGGGACGAGGCAAAGGTTATTGGCACTGAGCAAGACAGACACAAAAGGTGGATCAGAGAGGCTTAATATCGAGATCAGAAAGAGAGGCACCTCCACGATGAACCAAGAACGAGGAGCAATACAACCTTAACCACGTTTTAGATGATATTTTATCATCTGGTCAAAATCCCCAGATGATGATAAATCCACTGGCAATTCCAAGACTGCAAAAAGCGTCGTGATCGTCCAGATCATCACTACAAAAAGTGTTGACAAAGGATACAGACGTATCCGAAACGTACGTGTATTGTACCTTACACTGGATCAGTACAATGAAATGAACATTCCATATCAGATACGAATCAACTATATCCTCATAAAAGTGCTCAACAAAAGAAAGTCATACACTTTGTTTAGGTCCTTTAAAGTAACTTCCGATTATTTTGTGACCAAACAAACTCGATAGACATTTGGATGAATCTTTCCGGCACAATTTGATACCAACATTGCCACCTAACAACAAAGATAAACCATGATTAGCACCATTTAAAGAAAATTTGTCACTTTTCAAAAGTCACATTTTCAATACACTACGCGGGAAGAAAATACCACATTTTACCTGTTCATATCAAATAGCCCGCTCGCTCAGGCACGACGTGATCAATATCCATTTAATTCCCGGCCATTCAAGTGCCACGCACAGCATTTTCTCGCGGCTTGCGTGCGTTGAAAATGTGACTTTTGAAAAGTGACTAATTTTCTTCAAATGGTGCTAATCATGGTTTATCTTTGTTGTTAGGTGGCAACTTTGGTATCAAATTGTGCCGGGACGATTCATCCAAATGTCTATCTAGTCTGTTTAATCATAAAAAGATCGGAAGTTACTCTAAAGGACCTAAACAAAGTGTATGACTTTCTTTTGTTGAGCACTTTATATTGTTAATATAAAATCCTAATCTTATAATTAGTTAAAACTTAGTCGTATCACGGTTCTGTGTCAAGCCCAACAAAAACAGTCCTTAAAAATGACAGGCTCCCTACAGAGGGAAATTGTAATTGAATGTGCTCATTAAAATAATATCATGAATTGGAATTTGCGTCACTAATAATACTTGGATGAAATTTAACCTCATTAACATTTGTCAATGTTAAGGGGAGGTATGAGATTTACAGTCAAAATTGTCATTCAAATTGAATTTCAGAACTTTCACGAAGTTCAATCAAAACATGTTATAATACCAAAATGTAGGGGGTGACCCCTAGTTTTGAAAAACGTGTATTGTTTTTTCTGTTTACCATGGTAACCAAACAGCTCCTCTGATTGGCTTAACAGCAGAACGACTAAAAAAACCAAATTGTCGCATTGTAACCTCCTTTTGGGTATTGTTGCATATGGACAATTTTACGCACAAAACCATGAAGCCGGGTTTTTGTGGTTGCCATAGTAACCGGGAAGCGTCAAATCAGCGTAATTAAAAAATGCAGCGTAGTTTCAGAAAAAACACTTCATCGTGTTGTAGCTACTGCCATTCTCTCAAACTTGTAAAAAGCCAATTGCAGTACGACAATTTTTGTTTTTGAGTTACGGTTGTTCCCGTGTCGCAAGTTTACGCGTTTTATAGTTTCGGGATATCGAGCGTATTCAAAATATATTAATTAGTGAAAAAATAATAAATAAATAAATAAATAAATAAAATAAATAAAAAATAAATAAATAAAAAATAATAATAATAAATTGACATTGAGATGAAAATAGCTGTATAATTATTGAAAAGCCTGAATTTAGACATATTTTTAGACTCTCCAAGTTTAATTGACCATAAAATCAGAACCGAAAGTCCGATTTGACTCAAACAAGAAACCTTTTTAATGTTAAGAGCTGACATTTCACAAGTTTCTATTGTGCTATTATCTCATTTTTGGCAAAATAACAACATTTTAAAATCTGCTGATCCCAGATAAACGTTCCTTGAGCCATGTTATGTTGTTAAGCTTGAATGATAAAACATAATAACTAATAAGGAGGGTTATTTGTAAAACCCAGTCGGGGATGAAGGTAGGTTGGTCTCATTTGTTTTATCGTTTTGAACAATATGCTTGATTAAAGTTGATCGCAGAAAGTCAAATGTGTGTTTGTTTTAAGAATGCTTCAAAGCGTTACACATAACAGCACTTTTGTACATCGATGATTTCGTTCAAAAACTGGCAGTTTTGATATTGTTTGTTCATGGTCAAACAAGCATATCTCTGGATAGACTCAAGCAATTCGACAAAACCAACTGCTACGAATGCGTATTTAGTCATCTTGAAGCTCGTAAAATAGCAAATCCAAATACGGAATGTTTAAAGATGGCACATTCCCCAAAACGCATCATCTTTTCAAAGTGGCACAAACCCGATTTTAAATGGTCGTTGTAGATCAAACATAATTTTTAATTGAGAAAAGTAATCACAATCAAATAAACGTCATTTAAAATCAAAATGTACGATTAAAAAGTGAAAAAGTCCCTTTTTCAAAATGTTTATTTCAGGTAATCATGAAGATCTTGCATGCGAGATGTTTGCACGTAACATGGTTAAAGTTACAGAGAGTATGTGCGTGCAGACAAGGTCGTTCTTATCCAAGAGATTTGATGATCTGGTTGAACAGGAATACAGCGATGCTGAGAACCCAGAGGAAAATGAGGTAGTGTCACAAATCATATCAATACAGAGTCTATAATTAGTTGCGTAGCTAATTTGAGTATAGTTAGGCGAGGTCTCTTTACCGGATGACAGCATGTTGCGCATAGCCGGCCATACACAATAAGATTTGTGACTTCACTAGGGTCAAACTCGCTAGTCATAAGGGTCGCTAGTCATAAGGGTCACTAGTCATAAGGGTCGCTAGTCATAAACCCTAATCCTACCCTAGCCCTAACCCTAACCATACCCTACTCTACCCTAACCCTAACCCTAACCCTAACCCTAACCCTAACCATACCATACCATACCCTAACCCTACCCCTAACCCTAACCATACTCTAACTCTACCCAAACCTAACCCTAACCCTAAGATACTTTTATGACTAGCGCTATAGTGGTATAGGAAAATACACGTTATGACTAGTGACCCTTTTATGACTAGCGGGTAGACCCCCTTCACAAAACCACACGCATAACGTTCTTCCTCGTCAGTGTTTGCAGCCAGGAGTTGAAATCAATAAGGTGATCTTATGGTATAGATCGATCAATATTACGCTATAGATGAGGTGACCGTTGTTTACATCACTAGTGTTTACAAATTGATTAGCGCCTGGTCTAAAGACATGCTAGAGGTACTAGTCCATGACTACTGCATACATACTATACTATTCGAAAGCAAAACACACATCACTGAGCGCCAATTTTAAAAGCACATGCCCTTATGGTGCGTACGCATACTGCCGGGCAACCAGATTTAGTACCTGGTCTCTACATTGTGCTTAGGGATGCAGACCATGACTACTGCACTATTACACCGTAAGCATGGTAAGTAATGATCAATCAAGTGTGAATTAAAGCACATTCCCTGTAGGTGCGCACGCATACTGCCGGGCACTACGTCACACCATCTATAGGTAAAACCATCTTTACATTTATCTCCAGTAAATATATACCTGTAGGTACTCCGATATCGGTAGTTGGCCTTAACAATAGTTATATCCAATGGTGGGTTCTGTCTCGCTCGCACCTGTATGACTCTCAGGTGTGAAAAGCCAGGTATTAAAAACGGGTACTAGTAGTCTGTTGCGACGACAACAACAAAAAATGTCTCTAATACTACAGTATATGTTATATGTTTAGGAAAAACGCGTCGGTGGCAATTCAAATCCGTCAAACATTTTGAACAACTAAAATTATTGCATGAATTTACGTAACAATATTTTAAATGTAGTGTATACAATTGTTTCACTCAGTGTTTTATTACACCTAAACTCGAACCCACGAGCCCTCTTCTGTATCTTTTCAGATCGATAATAGTTTCTTGGAATGATAGTTTCGGGTTATTTTTCACTGTTGAGGAGTTATTTCATGACAGCGCTAGAAGCTACGTGCCTTTTATGATGCTTCCTTATGGTCGATTTCAATCCGAGACACATAGCTCCAACAGAAAATACCGGCTTATAATTTAAAAATCACTGGTCTAATATAAACTGTTTTCCAGTCTTCCCATTATAATGATATGCACAACTTCATTCCAATCCATTAAACATATCAAATGTTGCACCTATGCAAGATGGTGTTATCCTGTGCGCTTGCACAAGAAGATCATGTGCATTTGATACATACATCCACCACCCGGGTGCGCCACAACGCAAGTAAATTAGAGATGAAGCACAATGAGGGATATATGAATATTTATTTATTTATATCACGATACTGTGTATATGTGGTACTGCCATTTCACATTCCAATCCAAACCAAAGTTACAGATGATTGAAAATCACTTTATCTATAAAAACATCAAATACAAATTGTCAAGTAATGGGCAATTGAAGTGTTGGTTTTGTTAACAAAACAAAGTAAATGAAAATTAAATACCTCAAAATGTAGTCTCTTTGTTTTCATAAATTTGAGACTTTGGTTAGATAGAGGATGTATCAAAGATGAGAGTTTCGAATTATGAATTTGGCATATTTTGATCTTGTCCCGCATGTTGGCTCTTAAATTAGTTACTCTACCATTGCGCCTTATTTACTCATGTTCGTCAGTCGTCACATATGGTGAACGTGGCAGTGACGTGGAATTACCACGAAGGATGCATGGTAAAACGATCGTGCAACGCTATGGAAAAGTGGTATCAAATCCTGTGAAATTACCGTGAATTAGGTACATGTTGTACGTGCCTACCCTCAAAGTTCCGTGACGAAATGGTGACCTAATCACAAGATGCACATCATTTCAATTTGCTCGAATTCTCGAATTCTCAAATACATCCAACAACATCGACTATAACAAAACGAAATATCACCTATTAAACTTCTGTACCGGTTTTGTTTAAACTAACGCGTAAAATGACATGGTCGCCATACGTTTTACATCGTAGGCTGCATTGTTTATATACGCAATGTTAAACACGTGTATATCTCTGGTTTCTTTTACTGTTTATTTCAATGATATCTAGCTACACAGAGCACATTGGCACAGACGAAACATATGGTACTTTGATCCAACTTGGCTGCAATCCTCCAAAATTCAATCTCCTGCCTTACGAACCATTGATCTCAGCTACAACCGTCTTGAAAGTATTCCCGAGCAATTGCTATGGTGCCTGCCGCATCTACGATACCTGCTTGTAAACAACAATGAAATACAGACGTTACCTTTGATCCCGCTGTGTGCATCGTTCAACATAGAGAGGTATTTGCAACCTCACTGCATAATTTATTATGTAAAATAACCACTGCATATCCATTAGGTAGAATTAACTTCATTGAAAAAGAGCGGGAACATATGTGACTATAATAATGTAACAGGTGAACAATCATGATGGTCGCCAAAGGCAGTGCAAGGCAACGCAGATCTTTCTAGCATCTATAGCATGTCATTTGATCGCCATAGAAATATAATACAATTAAAGGCATGATGGTGACGTTGTATCGTATAATATACATGTATCATGCTTCGAGTACATTTTGTCGACAATGGACAATATCGCTTAACCCATTTTCGTAAACCATACATTATATTCTTAATAATGTAATCGCTTACAGGTTATCTCTAATAACGCTTGATCTTTCTCACAACGCACTACAAGAGGTACCAGTAGATGTCTTCAGATTTTCACAGTTGGACATCCTCAACTTGTCCAGTAATCACATAACACGTCTCCCTGTCGATGTAGAAAGCGACAGTAAGTTTCCAGTAGGCCTGTAATATGCCTGCGTCTCCCTGTCGATGTAGAAAGCGACTTAAGTTTCCAGTAGGTCTGTAATATGCCTGCGTCTCCCTGTCGCTTTGTACTATGCCTACGTCTCCCTGTCGATGTAGAAAGCGACAGTAAGTTTCCAGTAGGGCTGTAATATGCCTGCGTCTCCCTGGCGCTTTGTATTATGCCTGCGTCTCCCTGTCGATGTAGAAAGCGACAGTAAATTTCCAGTAGGTCTGACATATGCCTGCGTCTCCCTGTCGCTTTGTACTATGCCTGCGTCTCCCTGTCGATGTAGAAAGCGACAGTAAGTTTCCAGTAGGTCTGAAATATGCCTGCGTCGCCCTGTCGCTTTGTACTATGCCTGCGTCTCCCTGTAGATGTAGAAAGCGACAGTAAGTTTCCAGTAGGTCTGTAATATGCCTGCGTCGCCCTGTCGCTTTGTACTATGCCTGCGTCTCCCTGTCGATGTACAAAGCGACAGTAAGTTTTCCAGTAGGCATGTAATATGCCTGCGTCTCCTTGTCGAAATAGGCCTATATATTGTCAAAAACCCTTAAAATGTATTGAAAGGAATTGGCATTTATCTCGTTTACTCCCAGAATGGGAAAACCAAACAACTAATATGATAATACGATATAAAAAATATTTTATTTTGTTTACCGAAAATCGATGCCAGAATTTGAGAAACATGGTATACAGATGACAGACGGTCTGATGAATCACTAGGAGGCAACTCCAGTCACATAGGGGCGCTTAAAGCTGGACTACCACAAACGAACTGGTCATGCACCTGTTCACTTGTTCAGAGTTATCATGGAGAAATGTTAACCTTGTTAAACTCCCAAGAGAACTGGATGTGACTAGAAACCCCGAGTGGTAGTTCGCCTTTAACCAGTTTACAAACACATAGGCCTAGACAAACATGACAAAGTAGAGAGTAAAAAAAGCATACTCAGCGGTCAGATGATTTTATTTGTGCGGGAAATATGAATTCATGAATAATATTGTTATACGGTAGTTTATCCATGGGAATTTCATTCATAATAACAAAACAACGACTGCCTCTTTGTAGGTCCATCCGTGTTAGCCGAGCGTTGCCGAAGTTTGACAAAGTTAGATGTATCGTTCAACCAACTCGGCACGTTACCTCTCTGGATCACAAGATCTGCAATGCAACTGAAAGTGCTTGATATCTCTAACAACCAAATGGAGGGCTTACTTCCAAGTTGGAAATGTAGTCTGGTAAGTAGGGGGGGTGGGGTACCGCGCCATTTTGTCCCGAAGCAATGGTCATGACGTCATATTTTGGTCGATTTTCTGAACTTTTGTATTGGATTTACGTGCAAAATATATGCCGTTGGTAGCATACTTTCCCGGGTGTGTGGGTGCACTTTAAATTTCAGATGTTCTAAAATGGACGGATATCTAACCAATTTGATAAAAAAACACGATCCACACACCCCAGAATTGCAAAAAAAAAGCATAAAATAAGTCCACTTTTTTGTGCCTTTGAACAGAGTGGCGGCCGGGATTGTAGAATTTAACACAGTGCATTAACCCATGACCCATGATATAAATAAATTATTTGCGATGAATTTTGCCAATTAGCACGGTTAGTGTAGTGGATGGAAAGTCGACATGAGGAGCGACAGGTTGTGGGTTCGAGCCCCATTAGGAGCACTTTTGTTTTATATGCTGGATTTGCTTAGCATCATCTGTATGCGTGCCCACGCGGACACCACACTGCTGGCGTTCACCGTATCAGTTACGCCATTTTTTTCTCTCGAAAATGTCAAAAAAATTACCGTTCTTTTAAAAATAAGGATTATAATCAAATTACAAACACATTTTGTGCGAGAGCAACACACACATTTGGCAAAAATGGCACAATAAAAATCCGTTCGTTATAAATAAATGGACATGGTTAAATAATAAAACTATCACAAATACAGTCGTGGATCTCTGTGGCGTGCGTAGGTTGGCCATGTCGTTGGCAATCGGAAATCACGGGTTCGAATATTCCATTTATTTTTCTATTTTTTAAACTTGATGGTAGATTAATGTAACATCATTGTTATGTCAATTTTTATCAATTATAAATGCCGCCCATGCGTTTATAGTTTTCTTTTTATTTATTTATCTATCATAAATGTGTCCTTGATTTATTTAACTTTGTATCTAAACAATTAAAATGCGTAAACAATTATATTATTGCTCGATAAATAGAGTGATTTAACTTGAGTTCAGTTTGATAATATGATAGCAAAACTTGTTGTAAACCATTTTACCAGTGTGTCCAACAATTTCTCCTTTGCACACTTTGGTAATACATTCAGAGATGTCACTTTTAGCTTGTTATAGCTAGGCTCAATTATAAGCAAGTTTGCGACCGGGTTTGCGACCTCTATGATTTTAGGCTGGTAACACAATCCCACAGTGCATTTCGTTAAAACAGTGTAAATTATTTTTCCACGATACGTATCACGTGATAACCACGATCGATTTCGCAAAATATTGCAAAATGGCGCGGTACCCCAGCCCCCCACCCCCCTATCTGGTAAGGTAGCATTTAAATATTTTCAAATAGAAAACAAATTAACTAGTCCTTAATCTAAATTTGGAATACATCCAAAATGGCAAATAATCTGAAATTAAGGAACTCTCTATTTCCCTCATTAGTTCATCCAACGTTCTATTAAATAGACATGTATGCTGTAGTGCCTGTTCTCTTAAAGTTCCCTAAATAATTCCCTAGTCCCTACGCTCTCTCACTAAATAATTTCTTCCATATCTTCCGCAATCCTGAATCCCAAACATTTTTTAACGACCCGTTTTTGATCGTGGACGAATAAGGTCCGGCACCGGGAATCGAACCCGGTTCGCCTGCGTGGTGATAATTGAGTCTACTGAGTCAACTTCAACAATGATAAGATCTTCCTACGCATAATTATGATAGCCCAAAAACTCTGATCGCGCAACTAGACAAGCACCTATAGTATTGTAGAAGTGATTTCTAATGATAAGGAAGGTTAGGGTTAAAGGACACTCAGATTTACATTTATAACCCCCACCCACCCCACCCCCTCCCCTCAAGACCTGCTTTATGATACCGTGTTTAAAATCATTGCGTTGTATATGCAGATTGAATTAGACGCTTCTCATAACCATATCTCGGAGATGGCGTTATGTGACTTTCATACCCATTGGGCACACTCATTGATATCCCTTAACATGAGCAGCAACGAGTTCACCGTAATACCACCGACAATATGCCGGCTCACACTGCTAGAAAACCTTGATATGTCGAGAAATGTTATAACCGCCTTGCCATCAGAAGATCACCTTTGGACCACGAGACATTTGACGACGGTCAATTTATCCAATAACAGACTGGTATGCACCTACAAGGAGGAGGATATTCATAAGTACGGTACATTTCGCCGGTAGGTTTCGGTAGTATTCAGAAGAGTAGATACAAATTGTAAAAATCAAACAAAATACCACGATATACTATCGAATTCCTATTCATATATCGTGTAATTTATGTGGAAAGATCATAATTCAGGCGAGAAAAATAAGCTGTTTACGTAAATGATCACGATATTTACGTAAAGAAGATGTGTTGATGCAAGACCAAGCAGTATCTGTGTTTACGTGACAGGCGATTAACACGAAAGACCTACCTATTACGTGAGACTAAAACTGTTTACGTAAAAGATCAAACCGATTACGTGAAAAACAGGCTATTTACGTGAAAGACCCACTCACCAAGCTGTTCATATGAAAGATCAAGCTGTTTATGTGACAGAACAAGCTATTTACGTGTAAAACCAAAACGTTTACGCAAGAGACCAAGCTGTTTGCATGCCAGACCAATTTATTTACGTGAAAGACCGAGATGTTTAAGCCAAAGACCGAGCTGATATGAAAGAAAAGCAGTGTTTAACAAGAACAAACCGTTCACGCGTAAGATGAACATGTTATTTACGTGATTGACCAAGCTATTCACATCTGTTTACATGAAAACCCGTCGCAGCTACAGAATTCAATAAAGTCTAGTCATTTTAATTGTAGTTTTCCAAGTAAATTATAACGTTTATGCGACACTTTTAACAAAACAAAACGTACGAAATACTAAACATTTTCCATTTCCATTTAGTCTGTCTGCATCCAAATCATTGAAATGGAAGTCCGGTTCACGATGCTACGACGATAGTCTTGTTTTCCCCAAAGTATTCCACAACTCCATCAAGCAGCTGTTTCTGGGTAGTAACCAGCTTCATAATGTACCAACAAGCATATGTGAGATGACACATCTAGAGGTACTTGATATCAGTGGGTAGGTATACACAGATATGAGATGTTTATTACTCTGGGTTTTATTTCAGTTTAAGTAGGTTTATTCAATGCATCGGTCCCTCCAGTTATGTCGCAAGTAATGGCACGAACCTGCAGGATCAACAAAAGTACTCGAAAGTCAGGGCGTAATCCAAGGGCGTGTTTGGGGTTTTCAATCACCCTTCTTCGGATTATGTAGAAAAAGAAGAAAGGAATAAAGACTAAATGGTAAGAATTTAAAAAAAAGAGAAATCGGAGAATGATCACCACGACTTGCTTTGAAATTCAAATGTGTCCTTACATCTTCCCGCTTAATCGACAGGAAGAGTTTTAAAGCTACGCCACTGTCTAGTATATCTCTTCAGAAAAGGTGACTGGTTGTCTCATTTATTTTCAGAAACCAACATTTGAGAAAGCTTCCCTATTCGCTGAGTCGTCTGCGTGATTTGCGATCTCTACGTCTTCATGGTACGCGAATCAGCGAGCCGTTACTCACCAAACCAACGGAGCTACTACTACAAACACTTCGTGAGAAACACGAGAATTGCAAGCCGTATCACTCAGTGAAACTTGTTGTCGCGGGGCCTCGTGTAAGCATAAAGACCGGGGGCAGTGAGGTATAAGGGTGCTTTTTCGACCACAACGCTGGCCCGCGCGCTTTTTCGACCGTGCTTAGGGTATCAAAATCGTCAATTTCAGAGAATACGGGTGTCTTTTGAATCCGCACTAAGGGTTGTTTGGGCCGATAGTCACGTGTTATCATTCTAAAAATACCCCAAAATTATTTGGTCTACAATACAAATTTACCAGCAATACTGAATCCACACTATTACCTCACATTCATTTCAGTCCAAATTCTCTTAAGGACCTATATCCTTAATATATCCTTTGCTACGAGATGATTCGTGCCGGGGAATCGTGAGCTTTACTCCTTGTAAGAGTCACTTTGTTCCTTTTTTGGGAATGCGCTTTATTACGCCTGTAAGCGATAATGACGTTAAAGATTGTTTATTTTTTACAGAATTCTGGAAAGACCACCGTAGTGCGATCACTGTTTGGATCGGAAGCCCCGGATGATGGGCTTGATACTGGAAATGCTATTGATATAGTTGACAGAACATTCAAACAGCATGGACTAAGACATTCTTTGCACAAATCCCTTGCGGAACATGCAGAGGTATGTGACAATTCTACATGTATCTCGTGTTCTTGTATGATACAGCACACAACACAACAAAACATATCACATCACAACACAACCCACCCTATTACCTAACATTACCCGTGCATTGCACCACACCACATCACACCAATCCTCACCACACATCACACCACACCGCAATACATACGGTACCACACCACAAAATACCAAACTACAATACCCTACAATACACCACTAGACCACTACACCACTCCACTACACCACACCACTACACCACCTCTCTTGACACAACACCACACCACATTTTACCACACCCGTCACGTCACATTCGTTTCGTAACTTATAGTCACATAGTCACATTATATCCTATCACACTAAATCCAAAATCACAATACACCTTCCACACCACACCATACCACATGCCATATAATCAGACCACATCGCACCACAACACAACACACATAGCACTATAACAATTTGTAATCAAATGCAATGCGAAGCAATGCGGATATCGATACAACCCATTTAACTATTTAATTTAATTTTCTTCTACTCAAGGTTGGCATTGAATTCAACGTGTGGGATCTGAAGGGAAGCGAATCACTTGACTTGATATATCGATGTTGCGTTACACACAGCACTGTCTACCTCCTGGTATGGGATCTTAATAGTGATGTCAGCGAGATAGACAAGTTACTGCCTTGGTGGTTCACCATACAGGTATAACCAACTAAAAACATAACTGTACTTCGTTCAGACTGACGCTCTGTGCAGTGATGTCAGCGCGTATTCAACTGCAAGTTCGATTCGATTTTACTCAGTGGTCTTTGGGGGTGTTTTTTCCCGTATTATGAAGACTAGCGGCATACCCTCGCTACGCTCGGGTCCCCGCTAGATGGTCATGCCGCATTGCATTACCTACCTCTGAAACCACATAAATCCCCTACAACCCCCCTCCTCCCCACACACACACACCCCCACACACCCCCCCCCCCCCCCATTACACACCCACCAGGTTGATTTATAATCATAACCCTCCTAAACCATTTACCGTGGTTACTTTATTAAGCCCTACCTCTCAAACCGCATTACTTTATTAACCCTCGGTACCTCTGAAACCACATAAACACCCTACAACCCCCACCCCCTCCCCATGCACACACCCCAACGTCCCTTGGATTGTTTGGCATGCCTAGAAATCAGGTTGCTTCATTTACCCCCGCAAAACGCTACTTGTACCACATCACTATAAACCCTAGGTCTATCCTAAACCATTTCCCGTGGTTTTACACCCCCCCCCCCCCAAACACCACATACCCCTACCAACAGGCCTATAACCATTTCCCGTGTGGCTTCTGCGCCATGTGTAGGAGTGCGTGTGCCGCGGCAGTGAGCCCTTGCGCAAACATGCACGCGCGGTAGTATGCGCAACGCACAATGCTGTTCAATTCTAGTGGCATTTATGAGCCAAATCTGAGAGGTTTTTTGCTGTTTTTGGAGCCAGTTGTTAACCAATTTCACTGAAATAAACTTTAACATACTTCCCGTTATTACCTCGATAATTTATGCAAATAAGGCGCCACTTTGATCAAAACTAATGGAGAACAAAGGATAACAAACACTAACCCACACACCCCCGTTTCCAGATTTATAGTAAGATAATATAATGTTGATTCTTTCAAAAAGGAAGGGACACTTTGATTTCATTTTAAACGAGACGTGAAGCTCATACCTTGAAATCCGGCGTGTAAAAAAACCTGTAAGGGACATTTATGCAAACTGATTTTATGAGAGGCGCGAGTTTGTAAGGATCGGATACTCTTTGTGGCGTCGGTGCTGATGTAGATAACGTCTCAGCAAAATGACTTCTAGGCGATAATTATTGCTTTTTGATACACTAAAAACCTATTTTAAAAGGTTATTCCGATGGGAAGTAAACCCATGTTAACGATATTATCGTGAACTGGTGTGGATAAAAAAAAACATTACCACGAACAATATTGGAGCAGCACAACTTCGTACGTCGAACTTACTCTGCAGGGTAATCATTTTTATTTAAGAACAGCAATAATTCTAGAGTGACAATCAGGACTTTGAGTATTGGTAAAATCATTTGATATTATCATATTACCACCCCGTGATTTCTCAGTCGACCGCTCCAAACAGCCCAGTGATTCTCGTTGGTACTCGTCGTAATTCAACCAGACGCAAAGAGGCCAGCATGATGCAGTACACCCAGGACCTGGAAAACAACATCGACACAAAGTTTGGTAAAAACTTGAGAAGACTCATTTACGTCGATTCTGGCGGGGTGTCCGGTAAGAAGAAGTGCGGATTTGATCAGCTTCAGACAGTTCTTCGGAACTGTGTCGGTACAATGACATTCAGATGCAGAGGCAATGCATACCTCCTCCCAGAATTAATGGTAAATATAAACATAGTGCTGAGGGTATTCGAAAGCATGCCATTGTGCACAAAGAGTGACGATATAATGAACAGTCATATGAATGTTTGAAAAAAACATTGAAAAAAGACATGACAAGTTGTATACTTTTTAGGTAAAAAATCAGTATGACCTACATAATAAGGAAGAGCGGTATTGAACTTGAAATGATGAACCGTCGTCGTGACATAAATGCTGTACGCTTGCGTCTTATGTCACGTTATGATCCATGTTCAACATGTTCAAACCGGTGACACGGAACATGAAGCTAGAAAATATGCACGGAACATGCTGGTCATCGTTCAAATCGGGGGTTTTATTGGTCGATATATGTGATGTTACATCTATAAAAAAAACCTTTAGATTAAAAACAACATACTAAACATTAACGAGTCTCGAAATGTTATCGTAGTAAGGTTAGGCTATGCCAAATAAAATAATCTCATTTTCTTACAAGGTTCCAGAAACATTTTTACTCTTGAAGGACAACATTATGGAGGAGAAAGGCAAAATGGTTGAAGAAACAGGTCGACCACGTATCATTACGGAGACTGATCTTCAACTATACGCAAGTAAAATACCAAATAGCTGTCTCCAAAACGAAGATGATTTGCAGGAAGGTATGTTTGGTAGTAGTATGTGAAACCTTTTTTGTGTGGTTCTGGAGGTTCGTTATTTGATGCAATTCAGTCGCGCAATTGATGCTTAACCAGAATGCTCAATTTTGCGAGGCACATAAAAAGAAAGTGCTTCTATTAAATCACCATCCTACCTTAATTTGTTAGCTCAGATTCTGTTGTTAACTTAAGCTGGAGAGCATTGCTAGCATAGACCGGATATTTCACAAAATTGAAGATTTTCGATAAGGTTTGTGATATTTAAAAAATGTTTAACCCATGCATGCGTGTTCAATACACATGTTAGGGAGCACATCAAAACTCTACCGCCCGGCAACCGCCGGTTCCGTGGGGTTCCGTGCGGTTGCAGCCAGTTTCTATTGTTCTAAACAATGATATGCGGTCCAACCGGACGGAACCGGTGGTTGCCGCGCGGTCGAGTTTTGATGTGCTCCCTTATGTCTCGTTCAGCCATCCAGAATCCAAGTACAATTTACATCGAAACGAGTACGTAGTGAAGAAGTAGGCAAAGAAATAAAAATAAACGCGCGATCTTCAGTGCTACAGTGACAATATTGAATAAACGTTAAAGTTAAAAAAGGCTATTTTTCTTTTCAAAATCAGTATTAGATTTCCTAACCTTTACCGGCTCTCTGATCAACGTTAGTTACCGCAAATATGGTATCGGGCGTCTGTACTTCCCCGATCCTTCATGGTTATGTGAGGTCTTGAAAAGTGTAACAGATCTGAAGCGGCAATCTCATCTGCCAGATGTTGGTCGAATCGATAGGGAGCAGTTGCAGGAGTTATGTCACACTAGCGGGTTTGGTGTGGACAGACTTCAAGAGTACGAGCAACTGCTGAAGAGTTTTGAGATTATTATGCCATCAGCAGATGACGGTACTAGGTGAGGTATTTTAATTGCTTTATGTGTGTAAATGAAATATGCTGTTCAATTTCAAACCGTCATTATGAAGATCTTATAGTTTTATGATGACTTTTTCGCAACCGCAATATGTTTTTCTGATGCCATACAGCATAAACGAATGAGGGCTCTACCTTTTCAAAGATAAAATCACCATGATTAGCATGATTAGGACACTCGTATAACTAAATATATTTGACTATAATTGAACACACAAGGTATTGGATTCCGTGCAAATTACCGGCTGAAAAACCGGCCATGGAATTCATCCCGTCAACATACGATGAGGCCGAACCAAAGCAGCTTCGCCGAGTGTACGAGTTACCTTATATACCTCCGGGCTTTTGGACTAGGCTGGTTTCTAGGATAATTGCCAGTGTTGAACAGATGAAGAGGTGTCGTAATTTAAAAACCACACGAAGCAGGGCTACGAGTTGTTCAAGCCAAAAGATAATGTAAGTCATTTTATGATCAAGCGGTTTGGTGTTCGATGTCTATGGAGTCGAAAGATGCCTGGGCGAGGTGACCAGCAACCTCTAGTACACCAACGTTGGGCTGTTTAGAGTTCCCGAAATATCTTTCGGGGGTTTTCATCGTGAAAGAGCTATAGTGTGATATGTTCCAAATGGGCGAAGCCTCCTTTTTTACAGTCGCGAATGAATATAGAATGACGCAGGCGTGCATGAAGGTGTATAATACATTATTACACCTCATAAATATTCATGAACTAATCACGGCAATTCATTGGCCAATTCCTATCACAAGTGCTATTTCCCTAGGGAAATAGTTTTGACTATTTCCCTACAACCTCATCCCCAGAGTCACAGTGAGGTGTAATAAAACAAATACTACATGGTATGATCGGGGCAATGGTGCACACTATTTTCCCTCGGTACTGGCTACGGGCCTATCGCCCCTCACCCTTCGGGTTCGGGGTGATAGGCCCGTAGCCAGTACCTCAGGAAAATAGTTTGCGCTATTTCCCTCTACCATGTAGTATTTGTATACCACCAATGCACAATTGGATATCACGTCCGGTAAAAGATTATCACAGCAATAGTTCCTTTTTCATGTCTTTAGGTACAAACTGCGAGGTTTTGATAGACTTTTTTCAATTATATCCATTAATTTTGGGTATTACACATTTTTATGAGTGTGCACAGTAAAATATCGCAATAGTTTGAACATTTTATAGTTTTAAACGACTGAAATCGGCGTAAGGTCCGTCCTGAGTTTTGGCGCGTAAATGAAGGGCCGTACGCTTGGATTAATTTTGCGTGTGGAGAGATAAAAACCAAATATTTATCGCCAGTTTGAACTGATTAAGCAATAGAGCTACTGAGAATTCAAATAACGTATGGTTTGCAGTCGCCAAAATAAAACCATACAAATCCGTGAAATTGTGTTGCTATTTATGAGGCAATCAGCTCAATTATCTTACCAAAAATGTTCGATATAAACATGATATACCCACGTACCGGACAATGTTATGAAATGTCCAGGTTTTATGTTGCAATTTTCCGGAAGCAATTTTACATATAATAATTATTATAAAGTCCCTCAAATCAATTTCTGTTGGGTTTTTTCAATTGCCCATATTTGGTGCATTTCGTAATGTGTTCATATACTGTGTTGCATATCAATAACAAAAACCTGTTTCAGTGTTCAGCCACATGCTTAACTAATATAGGTTTCAATCTGAATATGCCACAATCCCAATATTTTATCCTCAAAAGACAATAGAGCATCTTTCTACACTGTAGTCGGTAAGCTGTCAAAGCAATTCTTCATTAAACATACAACAGAGATGTTCTTTTGGGCACAAAATAGTGATTTTGGCATATTCAGATTTAAACCTCCCCACATATTCAAGCAGTTGGCAAGACACTGAAATATTAAATACAAATATGGTACCATAGGAAAGACCACCAGCTTTCCCTTAATCCTGACTTCCCGGAGTGTTTTGGGACAAAACAACCAGGGGAGAAACACGGGTCAAATGTTTTGTTGTTAGGGGCTGGGGTTTCGGTTTGCGCCAGCGCCGTGAATCGAACTCGGGTCGTCTGTGTGGTCTGGATCCCTACTTGAACGCGCCACGGAGACAGCTTGAAATGAAAATCTTAAGATTTTCCTCGCAAATTGATCAGATGACAGGCTGCCTGATTGCTCCACGAGATGTTTTTGTAGTGATGAGGAAGGGGTTGTTAATATGCAACACAATATGAACATATCACGATACACCCACAAATATCGATTAATCATATTTCCGAACGTTTTATGTGGAGTTTATAATCAGGAGTCCAATTCGTAAACTTTCTGTTGCAATAAGTTTATCATTTTGTGCTCATCCTAGACCTCGAACTAAAAGTATGAGCAGCATGAGCAGACACGGGAGTAAGGTCGACGGCAACAACGTTTACTGGCAGACGGGCATTCTTGTTTTCCATGACACGGGAACATTGCTGGTAGAAGATCTTACGACCACATCTTTTGCCACGAAAGAAACACGTGGCGTGAGCATCACGATCAAATGTAGGCTTGGGCGTTTCAGTATTATGGGATTAGTGGTGGATCAAGTGGAGAGTCTGATTTCGAATTGGTATCCAGGTAGGTTGTTTGATGTTGAAATCCACATCATAGACTGTCTATACTGTTTATTGTTACATGTATCATGTAGTATCTCGGTGTGACAATTCATTGCAAGCGGTTGCGTTGAGTCATCGCAAAATGTGATGGCAGTGAAAAGCAGAATGTCAGCGTATGCGTAAACTATTGCAGTACACCCATCCAAATTTAAATGCCTGCCCAGGATTAATAACACAGGGGAGGACGAAAATTGGCAATGGTCGGTAATAGATATCTTGACCAAATTCTACACGTAGTACACTATTTTCATATTTATACGCTGTAAACCATATGCTATTTAGGAAAGTCCGTAAAGCTCGTAAGACGCGCGAAGAATGGACTTTGAAAATAATATGCTTTTTATAGCACTTAGTTTGCATACGTCACTTGACAGGATTTACATACGATGCTTTTTTATGATAATTTCACATTATTGTTAATTTTTTCGTTGTTGAAAGATCTAGCATATGGTCAAATACATCGATTGGTACCGTGCCCTGTCTGCGACGAGCGATTGCGTCACAGAGAGCGAAGTGATTCCAGTTGCAGACGGTCATCTATCCCTGTTAAGCTCTTGTCTCCTCATGTATTCACCGTCGAAGAGCTGGGTACAAAAGTGTGTAAAGATGGAGCGGATAGAGCAGAATGTCCGTCTCATACGGAGACGCCAATTGCCATGATCTCTATTCTACCAGGTATTTAGTTTCTCTCCAGTATTTATGGTTTCACTGATAACAGAATATTGTAAAATTAGAAGTGATTTACAGTTCATATCGCTTTAGCTGGGGAAATCTGTTACGAGCAATATTAGTTTTCTTAGTTTTAAGTCCACAATGGAAACTGCATCATTCTGTATTCAAATGGCCACTGCTTCATTTATATTGGTGCTATTGTGACACATGAGGGGTCAAAATGCGCGGGAGGAAATGCCTGTTTGTTCCCACTTATTGAATTTATTTAGGCTCCTAAGAATTAAACACAGGGCGCCTCGAAAAAGTGGATACTTTCTTTTTGTGCGGTGTTATAAGGCGATATTGTATGAGCACAACGGCAGAAGATATCTAAGAGAAGGAATTAGCTACAAATGTACCAGCAGCATTCTACGATAAAACCGACGATAGAGGGCACTCTCAGGCAAATATTTTTCTCATGCTGTGGATGTTTTACTTCCAGAGATGTTCTTTGGAGACCTTGATGTGGCGATTTTATCAACAGAACATTTTCAGTTCAGTCGAAAAAAGCGATACAAACTTGGAAGCGGTAGTTTCGGGGATGTTTATCGAGGTAATTATAACTGTGAAACAGTTGCGGTGAAATGCTTCGCACAAGAGGCGAGGCACCACGCATCCTCGATGTCCTTACCTGTAGAAGGTCAGCCCAATTCTGTAGCGGATGACTCCGGTATTGGTTCATCCGGCAACCGGAGCAGAAAGAAATCGAAAGCCAAGATGTTTAATACTATAAAGAGGCGCTTCTCCAGTTTCACCGAACCGCCAAGAAGTTTGTTGGTGGAAAACCCAGTGGGCAATACAGTGGGTAGTGGTGAGACGTCCAGGTGTTATCGGTCACGATCTAGTGCTGATGACTCTGTAGCAACTTTCGGTGGCGTCGATGATGTAAATCAAAACAATGCATCGGGAGGTTCAACGGGTATGTATTTAACTTTTTGAAGAAAATTGAATTGCAGAATGCCTTCATTGGTTTCTGATTTTAGTCTGTCCAGTTTGCGCACGTTAAGATATAATTTCGATTCATAACGTTATATGTGGATGTTCTCCAGACGAGAGAGAGAGAGAGAGAGAGAGAGAGCGATTGGTGATTGGTCGGTAAACATGGTAAAGAGTGTAGTAATTGGTAGGATTGGATTGGCACGGCATTTCTGCGTTCAAAACTCTTTGCACTGTGTGCTGTTATTAATCCAGTAGATGAACGACAAGCTCTCAAAGGTGTCCCATACCTTAGTTCATATATTTACATTTATTTACGTGTGCATGTCCGTTGAGCTGTGCAAAGGTTTTGGACACACGATCGAATCTGGACTCTTAGTCCTTTCTGGGGTAATTGCAGACACACCTCTACCGAAGCCGGTTTTGCGGGATACTAAGGTAACCTCTCACATGGTACACATTCTCACAAAACAGCCTACAATTTATTGCAAATGATTTGTTTCCAGGGGACCCTGAAGTCATCAGTAGTTTCTCAAATCTACGAAATGAGTTAGCAGTGATGTCTACCCTTGAACATCCGTACATCGTCGGCTTAATAGGAGTCTCCTTGCAGTCAATGTGCTTTGCCATGGAATTTGCTCCCCTCGGAGATCTTAGGTCCTTCCTACAAGACAAATACGACGCCATGATAGTCAAGTTGCCGTTAGGTGAGTGCATATTTTTATATCTCGGTTTCAGACAAATTGGTGCAAAATTGGGCTCTAGCATGCTACGGTTTCAACAAAGATATAGCAACACAATTAATATTTGGAATTTCTTCCAAATCATAGCGAAAATAAGATAAAACAAGATGCGGGCCTAGAGGTAGAATAGTGGAAGACAACGATACAAGATCAAAAAATCTGAAAGTATATCGTAATTCGAGAATGATAATCACGTAAGGGGTTGACTGTCAACATTTTATTTATGACGAAAATTAACTGAAGTTATCATTCAACATGTCGAGTCTACACACAGAACTAGTCAAAACTGTAAAGCTCATATTGTGTTGGAAAAGAGTACTTTGAGAGCCCCATATTATCATGATTATGGCGTGAAGTATCGTTCGATACTGGAACACCGAGAATCGTTCGATACTGGCATAAGGTCAGTTTTCTGCGATTGCTCGCACATAGAACATTGTTAAGTATCAAACATGCAAATCGGGCGCGATACTAGGTATACCGTATCTGCTATAACGGACAATAAATCGTGCGATACTGGTACTCAATATTGGAACCGAAAGTGCACTTGCGATCTTCCTCTCCCCTAAATCATGTACTTATCAATCGTTCGTTTAATTGTCCGAGAAATCAAACATATTAATAGAGGCATTATAATAAACATGTAATTTTTAATATCAAACGTTTTTGTTTGCTACACCAATCATGTAACAACAACACAGGAAAGCACATGGAGATTCAAGGCACTATTGTCACCCGCCATTTGAGTTTCAAGATTGCGTTACAGATTGCTGAGGGTGTGTCCTACCTTCACTCAATGGAGATCACGCACGCCGACCTCAAGTCAGCCAATGTCCTTGTCTTCTCCAAAGACGTTAATGATCCATGTAACGTCAAGATCACTGACTATGGCATATCGAGAAACGTGGACCGTGGCTGTGGAAGTAAGGGTAGGGTAGGAACTGCCGGATTCCGTGCACCAGAGATCGGCAAAGATTTGATATTTGGTAAAGAGGTATGTGTTATGCTATGTTTTTTACTGTGATTTCTTAAGTCAAGTGTACGAGAGGACATGTAGATATTTTGCGTCACATAACAAAGTATAAGCCTAAATATGGTGCAAATATTCTATTGATCTTCTCTCGGCCTTTTAAAACATGTTGAGGGTTCAAACCAACTTAAATATAGCAATTACAAAATGTCGTGATTAATTCTATTATAAATAGGCTTTGTTATTAGAACAATATATACACATCATGGGCTTGCATAATTCTATAACCACTTCGTGAAAAACATGCTGGTTCAGGAAACATGCCCCTTAATGAAATTTCTGGAAGAGTTCCGGGCAATATCCATTCAGTTATTAGATGGCATCACACTATTTCAAATACGGTACTTCAGTTAGTGTGTTTCGCGTATTCATTTAGCTCTGCAAGATATATGTTCGTGCTCAAATCTATGGAAGATTTTAAGACTTTCCGTAAATTCCCCGAGTGCTATTCAAATTTGCGTATACCTTTGGTCGGTAGCCTACCACTAGAGGGACCTGTATCCACCAACCATGATTTATGCCATTTTGTGTTTGTGGTAGGTAATAGTTGGTCCGATAGAAACACTTACTAGGTTCTGTAGGGACCACGCTCAATTGTGTACCTTACGATTTGTTATGTTTGTTTTTGTAGGTAGACTGGTTTTCCTACGGCAGATTATTGTATCAACTCATCACAGGGGTATCACCATCGCAACACTTTCAGCAAGAAGAAATCGATCAGGATGCAGCGAAATCTCGCTTTCCCTTCGTCAGATATACGATGGCGGTCAGCTGCCCTAATCTAGTAGCTCTAATGCGGGCATGCTGGCGGGAAAATCCACAAGACAGACCGCCTGATAGTCGTGTACTGACGGCACTTAGGGATCCAGGCATGCTAGGACTCAGGCATGTGGTGCAGCTTGATTCGTTTGCGTGCAGTTGCCCGGTCATTGCAACTAGTTCTGCAAGCTCACAGGACAGAGAGGTACGGTTTATTCTTGTTTGACGCTTCTGGCGAAACGGCCACAGAAATACATAGTGTATTGTCAACCAATTCAATGTTGTGTCAATAGATACAATTGTGGGTTTGATACACACGTACAGCTAATGATAACGCTATTACTATTAAAGGTCCCGTGTCAAAAGGGAAAATTCCAACGTTGCCGAAAAATGCGCCTCGTCTCTCAAAACTTTCAAAAATGCCTAATGAAGGCGCAAAGTTCTCTCAAAACCATGAAAACTGTTCAAAGTTGTCGAAAGGCGTATCGTTCCCTATAAGTTCCTTGAGGTCGAAAATGTCTTGAAGTTGCAGTAAAATTTTAAATATGCGCAAAGATTATCTGAAGTTGCTTCACGTTACCGATACATTTGCAAAATGTCTCTGAAGTTGCTATAGTTTGCCAAAAATGTATACCTAAATAAAAAACCAATAATTGACAGCTGGGGAATAGGCTTTGACTATTATTCATATAGTTCCCATCAATGATTCCGGGCAAACCAACTATCATAATATCGTTCGCGTGGTATGGGCAAGTAGGATCTGGCCATATCCTCCAACATGTTCAACTGCAAAATGCTACTCTCCTCTTATCATGCTTATAGTCGGGGTTTGGCAATTACGAGGGCTTCACAAATGATACACAACGGACGCTTCCCAATAGCCTACTCGTCATTCGTAAGACATCACATCCCAAATTAAATATAGTCAAACAGTAGTTATTGATAACCTACGGAAGCATATAAGTGCCGTCCTACTTGACGACATAGCGAGATAATATATCTTGACAAGTCGACATGATAACCAAAGACGGTGGGTGTAAACAAATACTATTGTGTCGTTAACCAGTACCGCGCACCAAAACGGAAAATCTCCACTCAAGTAAGAGCTTCTGTAAAGTTGACTTGACAACATAGTCTATCTCGCCGATACGAGATGGCGAGAAAAAATAACTGAACATGATGACATAGTATCTAATATTATGTCAACTTGTCAAGATAATTATCTTGCCATCTGGCAGCACTTCAAACGTTCCATACGACGTGTACGATTAAATGCTTAACATAACATTGGACAACATGTCTCGGTACAGGTATACCGTAGACGCTGGAGACGATCTTGCCTGGATGAGAACTGAGATGGAAAAGAAGCGATTCCACGTGGATACGTGGTTTTGTATATCCGGATGAAAATGGTCTGATTGCACGGCGCCTTGTGGTTGGACAATACGGTTCCGAACGGTTCCGAAATATTTAGGAATTGCTCTTAAAAGGAACGGTTGCAATCGCAAAGTAAGAAACAGCCCCGCGAGTCCTCAAGCAAGAATACTATGTACTGCCCAAAAGAAACAAGTTCAGTTGATATGACTTGATGCACCAATTATACCTTATTTAATTGCGAATAATACGCGTGTTTGATAAGCTGTGGGCCCTCATCACAAATTAAAGTAAAATTAGGCCGTCATCTCAAGAACCTGATTGGCATATGAGACAATTAACCATTACTTTTATAAATCGGTCTATACAGTTTATGACAGACTACAACATCCATACGTGGACCGGTGGACCTCTGTCGGCTCGTCGTCGCTATCAGCTCATATGTGGAGATCAAGGGAAGCCATTTGCAAAGGCAGAATTGCACATTGGCGCACAGGTCAAATGCGTGGTGCAAGTTGGCAAATACAACGTTCTTGCGACAACCGTAAGTGTGTTATTGTCTTAATGATTAAAAAGGCACCAAATTTCTTTTGAAATGTTTATTGAATGCACTATTCCTCTATCCGTCATATCACGCTATTGATCTCATGAGTACTGGCTTGTATATTGAATGCAGAATCCCGAGATTCAGATTTTTGAACGCCCTATGACTACGGAGACCATGTTGAAACATTTTACGACTCTTCGGTTGAAGATCCCCGCACAGGATTTGCTCTATCATACAATGCAGAAGGTAGGTTATATTACTCTATAAAATTAAATGGCGGTATATTTGGTTTCATCTCAAGACAAGATCACGTTCGTGACACATCTCGTGTCCTTTAAAAGGTTATCCAGTGCTTAAAAGGTCTCCCAGGGCATTTTTAAATACACCTACAAACAGAATAGCGATTGCCTTCCTTTGCAGAACTACTGCAGCAATATTCAATGTATTTTAAATCCTTTTGGATTAGTAGGTGAACTGACGTGTGCTACTGATATGTATGTGACGTTCTGCCACATGATTGATATTAACATGTTTAATTCTTTTATCTAAGGGCACTACTGGAGGCTCCAATTACCTTTTCGTTTATCTGTCGAACGGAACTTTGTTGGTATATAATGCTAATCCGTCAAGGTCTCCTGAAAAGTGGGCTTGTATATCAACCCTTGAGATAGGCAGCAGCAACTGCAAACCATATGGTTTCCTTCAACCTGTAAGTAATGGTAGCGATATTTGGATATCATGTGGGAATACTATTCGGATCTTCAACACCTTGGACCTTACCGTTTCTCCAGATGATGTCAATATCGCCAGCGACCAGCAGCAAAGTGTAGCATGCATGGAAGGACAGGGTGATAAGATCTGGTATTCTATGAAAGGTTCTAGTGACGTCAACGAATACAGTACTGAAAGCCGAGAACTGACAAGAGTGATCAGCTGCCAATCACAGGACTGCAAATCGAGTGAGGAGGTTGACGAAGAAGAAGTTACCGCTCTGCTTGTAGTAAAAGATACGCTGTGGATCGGAAAGAACACGGGTTCTGTCGTAGTAGTTGGTGTTGAAGATGATGGAGATATCACATCCACTGAAATATCAGTAGTAGGTGAAGTTGAGGTAAATCAGATAGTAGGAAGGCCGCGTGGACAAGTGACCCAGCTACTAAAGGTTGGCAGAGATCGGATCGTAGCTTGCGTTCACTGTAAGAATTACGGCGGCGGACATGATAGTGGATATTTGGCGATTTGGGAAAATTGGGGGTCGTCTGAATTCCAACGCTTTCAAAAGCTTAAGAATGTGGATCTCTAAGTATGTAAAGTCTTCGTAATGAAGACAGTGTCTCCTATGAGCTTGGATCTAAGGGTCCCAACCGTAAATGTGGGTATCCTGACACATATCTTCCTAGACCTATTATTTATAGCTGGAATCGAATAATCCTCTGTGCGCCCATGACTCCTGGCCCAATAGAAAGTTTCTGGGCCGCGTTACCATGGTTAATGTGCGTCCGTCCGTGGCACTTATTGATATTTCTCAATGTTCATTTTATTTCTTGGTTAATTAGTATGCATCTTTGGGAGTTTTTCAGAAATTCAGTAGGACCATGGGTTAAGTTGAGATATGGTCAAAAATGTAAGTTTTCAATAATCATCTCAATCAATATCGATGATTACTGATTTATAATTTGAATTTGAATGAAATATATCAATTTCTCGTAGATTATCTTATAAAATGTAAGTGCTTGTTTTTGAAACAGGCATGTGCTGTTAGCATGGTTAGACTAGTTTGTTTGTTTGTTTGTTTGTTTGTTTGTTGGTGTGTTTGTTTGTTTGTTTGTTGGGGTGTTTGTTTGTTTACACACACGCTTGGGTCCTGAAGGGACCAGACTCAAGCAAATTGCTCGGGCCAGGCTTAAAAAGCCTATATAAGCATGCTGGTTGAATTATTATTAAAAACAGCCACTCCCAACAAATAAAGTTAACAATTTTGCTGTCAGCCTTCAGACATGAGAAAAGAATAGTCTTGATCCAATCTCATTTATGCCACTGGCTTAGTAATATCAACAATTGTGCCACGGACGGAGGCACGTAACGTGGCCAAAAAACTCTCTATTTTTACCAAAATACCGTAGCGTCAAAAGCATATTGGGGATCGGATTAAGAATCTCTAGCTATCCACTCTATGAATTCTCTATTGCGTAACGCAAAAATTCGTTAAAATCATCCTCACCCGGGACTGTCTGCAATGACACGTACTTGCGAAAAACATGCAATCAGCGAAATATAGTTTCGATGCATGCTTAATATTGCACGGCACAGTGGCGTAGCCAGGTTTTTCTCAGTGGGGGGGCAAAGGGGGGGGCCGGGAGTTTTGGTGGGGGGGCAACAACCAAATTGAGGATTGAATTTCCTTGTGTTGTGAATAGGTTAGTCCCAAATTATTTCAACTGACATTTCCCACAGGGGGGGCAACAGGGGGGGCAGAGAACCCCACAGGGGGGGCAGCTGCCCCCCCTTGCCCCCCCTTGGCTACGCCACTGGCACGGCAATATTTTTAGAATAATGCATGCATCCGGGTAATTTGCCGGTTGAACAATACTGATTACACAGTTTGTACCGTTAAAAATCCTGATGTATAATGTATAATAATAGTTGTTATTGTAAAATGGCGACTAATCTCCTAGAAGGAAGGGGGAAAGAGGGGACAGCGGAGACGGGGGGGGGGGGGGGGGGGGGCGGGGGAGAGGCAGTGGCGTAACCAGAGGGGGATCGAGGGGCGATCGCCCCTCCAATATTGACTGTATGTCGGTTGAGATTGGCATTGTCGGTTGGTCAAAAGTACACAAACGAAAAAACATGCGCGCGTGGAATATTTTGGGATAGAAGCTTGTTTAAAGCAGAAATGTACCTCACTTATTAGCAATCAAGATAGGAAAGGGACGCAATGTGCGTTTATAGGTGGGGGAAATTACAAATGTGTCACCAAATCAACCTTAGGGCAGTTCTAGTACAGGAAACCCATACGTTGGTGGATATTTTCCCCTACCAACGTATGGGGAAATTGTATTGCTACTAACTGTCAATTTGATTTGCTGTACAAAGTGAATGGTGTGGCTCTCGAATGATTGGTGGGGGTTTTACAGCAAAAAATACATTCCCGTTGATTTTCATACTAGCTACTTCATAAAGTCCTCATCTTTCTTTCCAGCCACTTTTTAAAACATGAAAATGCTAAATTATTCCACATTTAATCATAATTCTCCGCCGTGTAAACGCAATGGCAGAACAAATTTTACATTTCGCGAATATCCCAGTTTTTCCCAGTAGGCAACGCGGTCCAGATTTAGTCTCGTCCCCCATCGCAAAGTAACAAACGTCTATATACGCTACGCACATCACTTACGAACTTACGAATGTATTAGAACGAGTCTTATTTATTAATAAAACATGGCGCCGATTTCGATAAACATCGCAAGTGCCGTTAAGTGAATGGGCTTAGAATTTCACCTTAAATTTCAAGGGAATAGTGCATTTGTACAAAATGTTAAACGAATGGCAAGATAGATGAGAAAGAGTAGATAAGAACAAGCACAAAGAAGTGTGTTTTTGAGCTCTGGTAAGCGATACAGAAATTACCACAAAAATCATATTTAGAAGGAGTCATACCGTTAGGATGGGGACAGATAGTGAAACATGCAAAATGCCCTATGATGAATAATACCAACTGATGACAAATATCACTAAGTATGATTTGTTGTACTAGGGCAGTTCCGTAGTTGCGGACGTACATTTTGGACAATTTGAGGGCTTGCCAAATCTAAACTATACCAGTTGCTTGATTGTTAACACTTCGGTTTCAAGTATCTCTAGTAGGAGTATAAAACCTGAAAATTCCTTTGCTGTATACCATTTTCGGTTAATGAGATATGGTGTGAAAACCCTCCGTTGCGGACGTACGCAGAGAAAGTGATTTTTTCAGTACACCTGTATTCCTATCAAAAGTTCTCTGAAGTGTTCGGGTCTGTAATGAAAACTAATATTGTTTTGTTTGTAAGAGGGACAAACCTAAAGAAAACAAACAGAGACAATTATCAGAACCTTTATCTTTAAGTTAAAATTGACCGATGTTTATCCGTTGCGGACGTACATATTAGTGTTGCGGACGTACATCTGTGACTATATGTACGTCCGCAACACAAATGTACGTCCGCAACACTTCAAGAGACCATGTATTAAATATGTAAACAGATACAGAACAAAATAAGTTTGACACATTAAGTATGAATCATCAGCTTTAGAAAAATACTTCATTGGTTTCCAACATTGCCAAAGTATAATTGAACGGAGTGGTTAAAAGTAGCAGCTTTTGGGAAGTGTACGTCCGCAACAGAAGGTACCAAATTTAATCCAAAAAGCATAATTCTTAAATATTTTGGTCATTTTAAGTCACTATTTTATATGATACATAACACATGTTCATTGTTGTATTGATTGTATCAATTTGTAATACTTGCCTTAGTTCATTCATGGAAATAATTGCACTTCCATGTTGCGATTTCTACTCAAAAATGCCCTGTACGCAATAACCTCAAAATCAGCCAAACCGAGAATGTTAGGTCAATGTTTTTTCAATTTGGGTTACCTAATTACGGAACTGCCCCTTAGTTGATTTTGCACGTTCTCGCCCACTGGCCCATTTGCGCGTTCTCTCTCCACTAACCCGAATGCCCGGCCCTCACAGTAAAAATCTGTTTTGTATACTATAATACACTCTTAGAAAAAATGGTTCGTTTAAGAACCCTTTTTTGTCCCGCGGGGAGCACCAATGAAATTTCTATAGGGTTCCTTTTAGAACCAAAAAAGGTTCTAAAAGGGTTCTTTAGCCAAGAAAATGGTTCCTCAAGCTTCAAGAACCTTTTGGGAAAAAATTATGGAGAACCCTCAATGGTTCCTGGTAAAACGGTAAAAAATGTTTTTAGCCAAGAAGAAATGATTTTTAACAGTTGAAAAGGACTAAATTTGTTTACATTTCTCTTGAATTTGCATATTACATAAAAACAAAAAAGTAAATATACCTTTATGTCTTATTTAAAATTTGAAAGTTCTTCAAAGAACCATTCTAAGGTTCTTTTTAGAACCTTTTAGGCCAAAAGGTGCTCCCCGCGGGACAAAAAAGGGTTCTTAAACGAACCATTTTTTCTAAGAGTGTAATGGTAAAATTATTAGCCGCGTGGAAAGTGTTAAGACCTTTTTATGTCGTGTAGGGTAACATGTGGTAACACAGGACACACGGGGTAAAGTGGGACACTTAGGGACGCACCATTAGATACTCAGGGGGGGCATGGAAGTTTAAAAAAACAAAAAACTTTGCCCACTTTCCAGGAAGAAAAAAAAAAACTTTGCCCACCAACCAGGAAAAGAAGAAAAAAAGATGACCCACTGCCGAGTAAAAAAAAAAAAATTATGACACACCCAACTTAATGTACAGAAAAACAGTTAAAACCTAAATAAACAAACTTTTCCGCCTTCGGCGAAAAAAAAAAAAAAAAAAATCCGCCAAAGAAAAAAAAATGTCGCCTACTTCGGTGATGAAAAAAAAAAATTCCGCCCGACCCCAACTTCCATGCCGCCCCCCTGAAAATCAAATGGTGCGTCCCTTAGTTTAAAACGCTGATTTCTAATAGTAAAAATACATTTGGCTCACCCCTAATGTTGAAAATGGTTTCAACCATAGTTTCTACCTTGTGAGGGCGGGTATCCACCTAAGGGCTCTCCATACACTTCAACAATTCAGTTTTTGAGATCTGTGTGCTGCAATTTACGGTGAATAAACATCATTGTTATACTATAGCATTAGTGTTTTCAAGTATAATTTAAATGGGATAAAATGAGACGTTTTTGAAGTTATCACATGTCAAAGTTATTCTCTAGAATAATCGTTTTAATCTATTGTGGAAACTAAACCAACCCCTCATTAACATACCAACAACATTTTCGTTGAATATGAAAGGCTGTAATATATAATTTTCTGCTTATAATGTTGTCCCATATTACCCCACTATCCATATGCTGATGTGTCACATATTACTCCCAACACGTGGGGTAAGATGGGACAAAATAATTTTGTACAAAATATGAATTTTCAAAGTTCTCGTACTTCGTATGAGCATAACATTTTGTGAAAATGTAGCCGAGGGTTTTGGTTTTCAAAATAAATAGGTATGGATACCTTTATAAATTATATATAAATACTCTAAGCTGAATAACCCTTAAGTGTCCCATATTACCCCCATGTTACCCTAACTGTAAAGATAACAGTATGTTGTAAAAAATAAAGTCTAAACCGGTCAAACGCAGGGTAAAACGTGTATCGTTTTTTTGTAATTTTTACGGTAATTTGTTGGCAGAATTGCTGCCAGTACAGTATGTGAAATTTACTGTAGTTTACTTCGTGAAATTAAGTACTTAAAGGCACATTATGTGGGGCGCCCTCTATTCATGATTTTTTTTGAGAAAGTAGATTCTCTTGCAGATTTACATTTCCGATCATAAATCATAAATATATTGTGAGTTACAGAGCGATACGATTCCTAATTACTTCAAAATCATGATTTAAAGAGTGAAATTAAACTTTTCTGCTATAGCAGGACAGTTTATTTTCCCTCTAAATTCCGCTCTCTAAAACCATGATTTTAAAGTAATCGCTCTGTAACTCAGAATATATTTATGATTTATGATCAGAATTGTAAATCTGCACTGAAAAATAATTTGGTGTCATTTTGACACTAAAACAAGCGTCGAAAAATGGGTCCTCAGTTGGCCACCTAAAGGTGTCAAATTGACACCATTATGGGTGTAAAATATGACACCTTTAGGTGTCATATTCATTTTGACACCTAGGGTGGTTACCTGAGGACCCATTATTATCAAAAATGTCTCGAAATGGAGCAGATCGGTACTTACCAGTCTTACCGGCTCGTAACATGCAAACATAATGGCGACGAGAAAACGCATGCGTTGATATGTTGATAGACGCCCAATTTGGTGTCAGAATTACACCAGTTGGTGTCAGAATTACACCAATTGGTGTCAGAATTACACCAATTGGTGTCAGAATTACATCAATTGGTGTCAGAATTACACCAATTGGTGTCAGAATTACACCAATTGGTGTCATGCTGCTTCGACACCTCTAAAAACCGTGAGCCTTCCCGCCAACTATTGACGCCCTTGGAGTTATTTCAATTAATCTGACACCAGTTTTGGTGTAAATCACTAAATGATCACTGAAAGGTGTCCGTCGGACACTTAACGGTGTCACCGTAAATTATGTGCAAACCCATATCATTGACGATTACACCAATTTTGGAGTCAAAATAACACCTTTGTAAGTGTCATTTACAGTTGACTCCAAGAAGGTGTCGCTGTGACACCAATTTATTTTTCAGTGTGCAAGAAATCTACTTTCTAAAAAAACTCATGAATAGAGGGCGCCCCCTTGGAAAATATCACATAATATCAGTGTTGTAGGACTCGGGACTCGGACTCGGACTCGGACTCGAGTCCTTTTTTTCAAAGACTCGGACTCGGACTCGGTCCCAGTACTCAAAGACTCGGACTCGGACTCGGACCCCAAGGACTCGAGGACTCGGCTTCGAGTCCTAGTCGAGTCCGGCAAAATTGGGTTTTTTCAGGGGTTTTATTTTCATTAATTTATCTGAATTTTGTTTTGCTGAGGGACTGAATTTCGTAGTCCGCCGCTAGCAAAACAATAACTTTCTTAAGTAAGCACAGAGGGTGCTGTCTGTACCACCAGACCAGCAAGTAGCGCTACCATGGAACTCATATCCAGAAGAGGGGGTTGGGGTTGACCATGCGGCCACATCGCGCCAGATTACCCCCCCCCCCCTCCCAAAATGGTACAGATGCTGATGTTCCTGAAGTGCAATGAGCATCTTCTTTAAATTCAACATATATAACATTAGGCCAACTCAAAACTGCTTTTGATGATTGATGAGGTCAAAATTCAGGTGTTGTCAAGCAATGAAATATTCAATTTTCTTCCCTGTTTCATTTTCATAGCCTTATTTTACTGACATCTTCTTTCAATGTCAGTACTCCCAGTTCCAAAGAGTATTGCTTTAAAAACAGTGAAATACAAAGAACATTAAATTATATCCTGGCTTTTATCAGAATTATTAGCCTTAGCAATAGCAATAATTTACTTCTTTAACTCGATCTGTTGTTGTTCGTCCATCGCAAAGCAAAGACGACAATGACAACAAAGATTAGTTACATAGTTGAATTTGATCTGTGTCAGAGGATGACTAACAAGACCAATACGGGCAAGGAAGCAACTCCCACATGTGTGGCCCTTGTGATCAGTATCTGGCGTTGTGGCACTTGCTGCTCTCGTCTTGCGGATCTTTTCCTCCTGCACTCTTTCTAATTTAAGTAATTTTGCATGCAAATAATTGCAAATAAGCAGTAAATAAAAGAACAACCTCAAAGACAACACAAGCCTAAGTTACTGAACTGACTGTGATTATACTTTAATATGTAATTATTATATAACGCATTGAAATATTCTAGCCATCTGATTGGTGGATACTACATCAGATAACACAAAATAGTTTGGTCCATTTCATGCTTGAACGTAACATTCCGGTTTTGTTTTGTCTTTCAAAGTACTATTGACCGCGTACTCTTGACCGGGCAAAAAATGCCCTGCCTCGTACGATTCAATCGCACACAAAAATATTTGCATGCGTTATATAAATCAAATATGGACTGCTCTTTATTCGTGAAATGGGGTGAACTATTGTTCCTCGGTAATCTGGAGACCTAAGCCTACTAAATAGTAGGCTTACCGTCTCCAGATCACCTTGGGGCAATTATTATAGTTCACCCCATCCATTTTCCTCATGAACAGTCCATATTTGTATAAGTAAACAGTATATAACTGAAATTCTGATTAATAAAACGTTGATATAGTATTGGTGAACTGCGTCTTGAATTTGATACATAAGGACTCGGACTCGGACTCGGACTCGGATATTGAGGACTCGGACTCGGACTCGGACATAGAAATTGGAAAAGACTCGGACTCGGACTCGGGTCCTTTCCTCAAGGACTCGGACTCGGACTCGGACTCGGATGATGAGGACTCGACTCCAACACTGCATAATATGCCTTTAAAGTGTATAATTGAAAATTATTACAGCGTAACTAATAGGCCTAAGTGACGTTAAATGTTGAATAAGAGAACCAGTTTTAATTTCAGTCATTACTAGGGCCGGAAAATTGAAATTTAAAAAAAAGTATTTATATAGAGCTTGGGTTTTTTTTTCGAATTACAGTCAAATACTAACAATTTGTAGACCCCGCACCTTTGACCCCGCACTAGACATGCTATGGAATGAATGGATCACCTGGTGAACATACGAGTTTACCCTATATAGTTCAGTGGACAATGTTGCATTTCTGTCATTATATTTGGTATTTAAACGTAACATAATCAAATAGAATACCCTACCATTTGTATTCCTGTATTAAGTGTATAGGTCGTTCCCCATTAAAGACATGCAGTGGTAGGGTATACTAAAGGAAGGAACTCCTAATCAAAAAAAAAAGAATTCTAAAAGGAAAAAATTGAAAAAACAAAAAATATGTTGACTTTGTCCTCATAAGCCCTAAATGATGATACAACAAAACCGCTCATTACAAACTAACAAAATGTTAATGCTAATATTAAGTATTTGCACTAGGAAACACTATGTCATAGCAGCGTATATTCGTTTCTTGGAGTCATAAATGTAATATTGTATTTAAAAGAATTGTTACAGTCTGTAGTAGTAGTTGTGTGAAGGGCAGGCACCGTGTGGGCAGTAATAAGTCGTATAACACAAATATAATTATAGTTCGAGACAGTGTATTTTTAAGGTCTTTGTTAATTTAGTTCTCGCCAGTTTGTCCGAGTCTATAATTTTATTTTAAAATATAATTAGTTCACAATTACTGTGATGGGACACTAATATTTACATCGTAGTTGATTTTCCAACTCCTAGCTACGCGTTCAAGAATATTCGGATCCAAATTAAATTTAGGGTTCCAATCTTAACCTTTGACCTTTTAGATTGTCTCCTTACATAGCAATTCTGCCTCATTTGTAATGTCCTTGCTCTCTGCTTCAAGCTGTAAAAGACATTTCAAGCATTAAAATGAATAAGTATATGGGTTGTTCCATTTTTGAGATAAAGAAAAATTATTTGAATATTTTTCTAAGAATTTCTTTTATTTCCTAGGAACGCGGTGGCGTTCTGTGGATCGGGAAGGGTTATGCCATGGATTTCCGTGATGATCAAAATGAAAATTAGATTTGGGCCAGTCGACATGTCCATCGTCGTCTGCCGTATTATAAATAGTGAGGGCGCGCTAATTTTCAGCTTTTACCCAGAATTCTTTGCGCATGCCTTTTCGTCCATTGCTTGGAAAAGGTATTGAAGGCATGAAAATAGGCAATGATTTATCCCCTCAATCACAGGAAAATGAAGCAATATTCAGAATAGAAAATATAAGAATTTGTTATATGAATCCATAATAAAGATGATCCTGCTTTTATTTTTCATGTTTTGTTTTTCTTAATGCTGATAACGTTGACGTGTACTTTGGAGTGCACTAAGTGTTATAAATTATCTGTAGCGTATAAGCTTAGACCATATAGACCGTATTATTATTGTGCATGGTTTTTCCTGCCGTAAGGCGTAGTAGCTGTTTACAGTACAGAATAGCATGTAGATCTCGGTAATTTCGCAATCCTCGTTCAACCAACTACCCGGACGTATACTGTCAAATCAATCGATGGAGTCGTGCATGATGTTTGATGATTCTGAATCTGGACTTTATTTATTAATAAATTTAAAAAGTCTGGGCAATCCTGCATGTCTGGGCCCTATAAAAGTACAGTCCGTGTAGTGATGTATCATTTTAATGGGCATGATGATGATATATGTGACAAGTGATAAATTAAATTGATTTTTGATGCAACAGTTGCAGTAATGAGTAAGGCCATGGACCATGGTAATGAAAGTCTTAGATTTGCGTCCACCGCCCGCATGGTCCAAAACCTCCCGCATGAAAAACTCATTATTTAAGAATTGTTTTATTATTCGTGTAAAAATCCCAACGTTTCCTGCTTTGTGAGTCGTCAGTCAGCGAAAGAATGATGTTTTCAGTCACTTCGTTCAACGCTGGCGATCGCGATCAAGCCGCCATCTTGGATTTGAGCCATCTATTTTAATAGATGGCGCCCTTTCCTGCGGGAAATCGTGCTTGGATAGGATAATGAGTAATGAAAAACGGCCGCATGTGATTTGAAAAATGCCCGGACACAAATCTAAGACTTTCATTACCATGGCCTTAAAAAACGCTCATCTTGACTGCAAGGCCAGGGCGGCCTTAGTTTTTAAATGTTAAGTTTGAACTAGTAGTTGCTGGAAGGGATTCCCGCCAGAGAATGTTGAGTCCGGGAACAAAAATTACCTTCCCAAATCCCGCAAATAACCGGTTTATTTTTAACAAAATAATAAAAATAAGCTTAGCCTTAAGTAGGGATGTTCATATTATTGACTACAGAGGGCGACATTCTTTTTAAAAATTTGTCGCCAAAATATGTAGGAAACGCCATGTTTACCTCTTATAAAGCCAGCGAAAAAGAAAGACACGAACTGGAATGTATTCACTGATGTCTAACTTACCACACACAAGCAACTGGACATCATGATTTTAAAGCCCTTTTAAGCTTAAGTAGTTTAAATTTGCATGACTTGACCAGTTTTAGCAATATAAGGCAAACTACTTTTGGTTATAACTTTGTGATTATTCAGCCTGCAGACATGGTTGAACCATCAATTTTTATTGTAAATGTAATGTACTTTGTTTCCATGTATTCCATTTTCAAAGAGATATTTTTATTTTCAAAATTTTATGATCATGCCTACCTATGTGGTTTGCAATTGTTTCGAACCTTTGCCAAAATAATAAAATAAAAATATTCCAACAAACGAAAACAGGCAATTTCTTCTAGATTATCACAGCTACATGACGCACGCCTATTTTATTTTGCATATGACCACAAATATTTTCAGAAATCATTGTCAATAAATTAAACACGGTTTCAGAAAAAAAATGAGGAAGTTCTATTGATAAACGTCAAATACTTGAATTCGCCAAAGATGGACAGTTTGATTTAAATTATTTTGTGTAATTGTTTTCTTCTCAGGCTGTGGCAAGATGACGCGGTACTCATATGAGCCCGATAATGCTACCAAGTGTAAGTCTATAAGTTGTTTTGTATTAACTTTATTTTGAAATACATTCTGTAGAATTGATGGAAGCTACTATTCAAAACTCTAGTCTAAGGTGTTTTTTTGCTTCAAAGCTCGGTGGCGTAGCCAAGTTTTCATTTAAGTCGGGCTTAAAATAAATGTGAACCGACAACACTTAACAGATTAAAATATAGCTAACTAATTATCCGATGATTGAGGAGTTTTTCAGCCTTATGTGTGGGTCAAAATTAGCATCTTTCTACTTTTGGCTGTCATGGTTTCCCTTGTCAAATGAACCGACAGCCAATCTCAACTGAAACGACACAAATGTCCCCCGTCCGTTCCCCCCCCCCCCCCCCCCCCCCCCCCCCCCCTCTGGCTACGCCACTGTCATCAAAGCATGTGTGTGACACTACGATTAGTGTCAATTGCTAACATGCAGGCAACTACAGAATTCTGTATAGACCAATAATTGTGCATTGCATTCAACTGTTGTGCCCAAGATAAATATAAAAGCAGGATTTGAGGTGTGGGTGTGTAAATTCAAAAACTGGGTATAGGCCATGTTGACCAAAAATTGGTGTGTATAGTATTTACAAGTGTGTAAAACAGCTGGCTGCTTTTGTGGTTAGGTGTCCGCCTTCCACGCCAGCAGCCCAGGTTTGATCCCTGGCGGCTGGCGTGGTCAAATTGTGATCTTTCATCAAAATTTGCTGATAGTTCAATTGTCATAAATACGTTTAGGGAGTTTGTCATTAACAAACACCTTTCTTTATGATCTGTTAACCCTAACCATCCCAGAGGCCATAAATGGCCACAGCAAATAGCTGCTGTACCGCATGCTTCACAGGTCTTATCTCATGGCACAATCCAGCGAGCTATCAAATGGTCTCGAAACTTTGTGGAGCTCCCCCCACCCACCCCCGTTAGCACCATCAGTTCGATCCTCAGGGCTGGCAAAGAGTGATCTTTCCCCGAAATGTAGCTCATTTTTCTCCCCTTTATACAAAAGTTTAATTGTCAAAAACATACTTTGAGAGTTAGGGTAAATAGCCATTAATAATGATGCCTTTTAGGCCAAATAAAACAAAATAACAGTTGATCGTCCGGACTTTTCGAGAGAAAAAAGGATGCTGGGGGGGAGCTTTTTTTTTTTTTTTTAATCCAAGATGGCCTTTTTGAAGTAAAGATTTTACAGTCTGAGCCTCTTTACATTGTATATGCTATGCATTTATTTAATGTACAGATACAGTTTTAATAATGTTTTACATGCAATTTTTGAAAAGTTTTACTTTAAAATTTAAAAAAAATTAAATATTAAAAAAATCAATGCGGCACGAAAAAAAAGGAAGCAAGCGGGGACGATCAACTGTTGTTTTGTTTTACTTGGCCTTATCTCTGTTTAAATTTTATGAACCCAAACCAAATTTATTATTTTCATTGTTTTCCATTTACAGCCTGCAAAGCCAGAGGTTCTTACTTGCGAGTGCACTTCAAGGTAATTAATAAAGTTGTTTTTCTTTCCATGCCACAACACCCAGAATTGACTACTATACTTGAATCTTGATGCAGTGTTCCATTTAGAAGATCAAGTTACCTGCACAACAGCAATTTTTCCTTGAAAAATGGCTGAATATCACATAATTGTACATTGCACAGGCAAAACTGTACATGCACAGAGCCAAAGTTACATGCATTTGTGCATGTAAAACCCCCTCTAAATCGAACACTGTCTTGATGTACAATTTGAATATTACGTGCATGATCAAAATAGAATGGCCACAACACCCCTAAATTGACTACTATACTTAAATCTTAATCAAAATTGACTACTATACTCGAATCTTGATGAATAATTTGAATGTGTTACGTGCATGATCAAAATAGAATAGTGCCGTCATCGACATGCCTCATGTTGACATTCATAAGTGTTGATATCTGGTGAATGAAAGAATCATTTCATTTAGCACCCGAGTGGGTGTCATCCTGGACCCTGGTTTGTTGGCAAAAATATGTAGTTGCATCTGCCAATTCACTACCCTCTATTGGTGTCCATAATAATATGAAGAAAGACATTGATGGCATCTAATATTCTAGTGTTATGACGTTAAAAAGCTTCCTAGTTGATGTCAACTAAGTGTTTCAAGTATCACATTTAATTTTATGGTACTGTACAAAATGTTTTTAACCAGAGTGACCAAATAATTACTTTTAACAGAACACTCGTGAGGCAGCCAAGTGCCTGAAGCGTATGCACATCCGCAAGGCTGTTCGTTTCCTTAATGATGTCATCAACAAGAAGCAGTGTGTACCATACACAAGGTTCAACGGAGGTGTAGGCCGCAAAGCTCAGGTAATAATAACTTCAAAATCATTCATAAACAATGTTGACACTTAAAGGTAGATGACCCGATCACATTCCGATTTTCAACTTGAAGTTTTCTATTCTACATGAAAGGCCATCCTTAAAAAAATCGTGTTCCAAAGTTTGAGTTGCATAGCTCTAATGGTTCTTATTTTAGACGCACAAGATGCTGTGAACTATACCCATTGAGTAGTACACAAACTAAAGACATCAAAAAAAGTAACCCGGCTGTTGTAAAAGCACCTATAATTTTAACATTGTTACTCATATCCTAAAAATGAAAATACCAGGAGACGGAAAATTTAATTACGGTGATTTTGACATCTTGTTTGTTAAAATTGATAAAGTATTGTTGTCGCGGTATGTGCTTACAGATGAAAAGTGCCAATTCCATTGTTGCATTAACTCCTATTGATCTCTCTGATTCAGCGTGAAGATAATAGCGGGAATTTTGATAGTTTGCCCATGACGATGACCTGTCCTGTCTGTCTTCTCGGACCTTCTGAGCATTTGGAGTTTTAAATTCATCCTTTTAAGGTAGCTAACTCGGCTCCTACACCACTACAGAAAAACTGCTGTAATACCAAATCAATTATATCTATATTCTTTATACTGAGACCACAGTAAAGATAAGTCTTTCCTCTACCTATTTCAGGACTTTCGGATCATTTTTTAAATTTCTTATGTTTTTCTTTATTTTTTGAAAATTCCCTAAATTTTCACCCTCTGGAATTTCTGTAGACTAAACGGAAAGTGCTATGGCCATGAAACTTTAGGAATAAATTTATAAGCATATTACCTAAATTCTCTCGTGAGTTTTTGCAAATACAGTGTTTACTTTTTGAAAAAAATTGTTTTTTTAATTTTTATTTTAGGGAAATTTTCAAAAAGGTCTAGAAACACTTAATTAGTAAAAACTCACGAGATAACTTTCTAAACTTAATTACCTTTAATATGACACCTTGTTTGTGCAAATTGAACAAGTAGTTTTTTGTGTAGAAATTCACAAAATTTGGCAATATAGTGTTTCTAGAAAATAGTGAAAAAGTACTAACATTCCCAGTGAATAAACCATCCATCACCACTCAGTTGTGGAGGGGGGAAAATTGTGTTATACCTTGGTGTTTTGGCATCAAAATAAAATAAAAGTCTTTAGCATACATTGATTTTAAAGAAGAGAAAAAAATATTTACAAAACTATGTGTTTTCTTAAATTTGGCAGTATTTGGGATTTCGGCTACGGGTTTTCAAATAACGAAAAATTCCGTAAATCAAAAACCGCTTTTTGGAAAAAATTCAAACTTTGCGTATCATCTTTTCTTATCAATATACACATCCTCTGTTATTTTGAAGCAAATCATTGCCGGTCACCGTAGCCGAGTTAGCCACCTTAATTGTAAAGAAGTACGCCTGTCATCCCCATTATTAAATGTGTCCCGGATTATGATAATCAAGTTTACAGCACAACAAGAACAGCTAATCACAATTTCCGCTATTATCTTCACGCTGAATCAGAGAGATCAATAGGAGTTAATGCAACAATGGAATTGGCACTTTTCATCTGTAAGCACATACCGCGACAACAATACTTTATCAATTTTAACAAACAAGATGTCAAAATCACCGTAATTAAATTTTCCGTCTCATGGTATTTTCATTTTTAGAATATGAGTAACAATTTTAAAATTATAGGTGCTTTTACAACAGCCGAGTTACTTTTTTTGATGTCTTTATATCGGTGGTTACCACCATTCGCGGTAATTCAACGTTATTTCATCGATTTCTCCGTATAAATTATACAGATTTAGGCCCAAGGAGAAAAATAAGCGGGCTCTGGGAGATTTTTACCCAACGGTTGCCAAGATTTAGCTCCCAGCGTTTTTCAGATTTTGCACAGTAAAGTATAGGACCGGGAGCTACTTTTGAAAAAGTGGCTCCCGGTTCATGAATGCTTATTTTTCTCCTTGTTTAGGCCGTCAAATTTCAGTATGATGATGAGAAAAATACGAGCTTTCATATGATATGAAAATCTCCGTATGTTTGAAATAATTCTGTGTTACGAAAATGTGATCGGGTCATCTACCTTTAAATAAGTTTATTAAGAATGCTCTCTGGTAAGGTAGCTAACTCGGATATAAGGAAAAAATTCAAATTAACACAAAATAAGATTAGAAACAATTAAATAGAAAAAGCTGGTGATAGAATTTTCTAAATTGAATTACCTTTCATATGACATCTTATTTGTTGAAATAGGAGCTATACTTCTCTTTAAAAAATATTCACAAAGTTTGACTATTTGGTGTTTCTATAGATGAGGTGACCGACCTATGATGTCATGTATTTACAAATGGGACACCCTGTTGTTTCCCTCCAGGCAGAATATACAGTAAAGTCAATGAAGACAACATGAAATTTCTTTCTAATGAATTTGTAAAACTCATTTAGTTTTTTTGTGAAATGCGATAGCTTATAGCATTCCTAAGCAAGTTTAAAGACAGTTTTGATAACAATTTGCTGTGACACCACAATCTAGTTAGAATACCTGATCTGGCCTATGTAAACTATAGGAACTCTTGCCTGGTGTGTTTTGTCTCAAACCAACAGAGGGCATCCTGAATGTCAACAAATGTCACCTCATCTATAAAAGTACCCTTTTGTAAAGTGTACTAGGTATATATTTGTTTATAATCCAGTCCAGAATTGCCTCATAAATTCTTAAAATTTTCAGAGCTGTGCTCCCCATTCCCACTCCCATTGATCAGGCTTTGAGCCAATTTTCAGGATAATTATGTCAGATTTTATATCTCGAAGGCATGAAACAACTTCACAATGTTTGATGTAACTAATCGGCCATCTAACCAACCTGTTTAAAAATCACTGAATGAACTGTATTTATATGCTTATCTACTGTCTGAAATAGCAAACAATAGTTCATTTTATCTTACCCCAGTTTTGTTGACAATGTTTGTTACCAGCTTTAAATCTTACATATTTGTTTTCTTTGTTTACAGGCTAAGGCATGGGGTCACACCCAAGGTCGCTGGCCCAAGAAGAGCGCTGAGTTTCTGTTGCAACTCCTCAAAAATGCCGAGAGCAATGCTGAGTACAAGGTAAGAAATTAGAAAATGTTAAAGCATCTCAAATTGTTGGAGGCTGTTCAGTGGCTGTTCAGTTGAATTGGCATAGCCACGTGGGTAATTCCATGCCGAATCAACCTACTTGTGCACGCACTTGCACTTCAATTTTTAAAGACTTACTGACTCGTTTACTCATTGTTAAAAGTGGCTTTCACCAAATGCTGACTTCGAGGATTCATCACATGATGTATTGTACTGGGTTTTTTATTTATAAGCTGTCTTAGTTAAGAAATGAACCTACCTAGTTTCTGCCACTGGTTGTCGGCAACCAATAATGGTAAGTATGTTTGTGGTAGCAGAAGGACTAGTATTGGGATGCATGGAATCAGACCTGGTCCCCTGCTTGGGTGAGCCATGGAAGGAGTCATTAAGTGTGGGAGAAAATTGCTGTCCCTTCATTTATCAACATCTTTCCTATTCCCTGTGACAAGAGTCTGATATCACGTTACATGCTTCTAAATCGTACAGGGTCTTGATGTGGATTCCTTGGTGATTGATCACATTCAAGTGAATGCAGCCCCTAAAATGAGGAGAAGGACATACAGAGCTCATGGACGTATCAATCGTAAGTATTATCACGTCGTAGATACAGTGTTGTCCTCTGTATTAACTTACAGACAAATCAATTTCAACTCACAATGTTGATGAAGTAATGCAAGACTTAAATTACGAAGAAAAAACAGAATCAGAGTTAAAAATAACCCAAGGTAATTAATTGCCTTGGGTGCCCCCATGATGCATTAATGCCCTTCACTTCACAACCAAAAAGAGGAAAAAGTAATTGGCAAAAAGCTCAAATCAGTGGGAAATCATCTCAAATGTACAAGCAAATTTTGAAGAAAAGATTTATGAATAAGATGATGTAAATAAAGACTGATGATGTACATTTGCAGGTTGTACTTTGTTGGTCATGCAGGTCTCTCTCCCTCCGATGTAATGTAGTACAGAGTACTCGAGCTGTCGCACACTTCCAAGGCCTAACAAAAATAAATTGTTGTTTCCGGTAACCCGACCGACCCTCTTAAAAACCTGCCGACCGTACAAATTTTATCAACATTTTGAAAAAATAAAATTTATTTTCTACCTACCGTTCGTATTTTTTCAGTCCAAATTTACGGAAATGTATTGAGAGAATAAAAATTTTACATTCCCATTTAGTTTTACATTCCCATTTTGCTGAAGGTCCAATTTGAATGTACCCATTTCCATGAATTCTGCAACAATTCTGAAGTTTACTTTCCGTTATCGTCCGTACGCCTACAAGTTTATTTCCATTCATCAACAACACAGCGCAGTATTTGCGGTTATCGCAATAATAATTTTTTTGGTACCACCAACAAACCAACCAACCACATGGAATGACGTAGCGTAACATGGTAAAAATAACACACTGGGAACCGTGTGGAACAGAAAAGAAATATCATATTATTAACCTCAGTTCGGGCATGCAAAAGTCTCTCGCGCACGTGTTGAGAAGTAAAGCCAAGTACAATCGAAGGAAAAACATTTATTTTTTAATGAAAAAATGCAGTGTATTTACATTTAATGAATTATAATAAAATAATGAATGAAATTTGCCTCGGAAGTTGGCGTTCACTGTTCAGACCGGGCGTTGAGATTGCGATGACGGTCAAAATTCGGAAGCTTTGCAATTAATTTACATGGTGAATCTAAAATAATATTTGTTTGTAAAATAAAAAATTCCGACCGACCGACCCTCTTTTTTGTCAGCATGTTACCGGAAACAAACATTTATTTTTGTTAGGCCTAATGTTCTAAGACCAATTAACTTGAATCATGATTTTCATAGATCAGTTTCACTTCGCTGATGTTGCTACTGTGATTAAATTGGTTTAGTTGTTCAAAGGTAAAAGGTAGGCCCTTTCTCGTGTACTATGTACACCAACCCTGGACGCCAAATGTATTAACCGTAAACAACATTTAGCCCAACACTCTATAATGTATTATCAGTCTCATCATGTATACTATACGCTTTATTCCGTCAAGGTATCAAATGTTGTTTACGGTAAATAATATCGCACCCTGGACCATGTAGATATCTCATTCAAAGCTAAAGAAAGTCATAGAATATCTTCCAATTATTTCGTGATTAAACAGCCTAAATACTAGATAACATTTCACTGTCCGGACAGGGGTCAGACCCCCACCCTTTTTACAGAGCCACCCTTTTTATTTGGGAATGTTCAACCCCCACCCTTTATACCGAAAAGGGGACATTTTGGATCCCAAGAGCTTTTTAGGGGTCCATCAAATTTGCGTCATGCAGCATGCTAAAATAGTGTAATGCTTCCGAATTCGGAAGTTGATGATATCAAAATACTACCTACTTTTGGCACATTTCCATCAAAACAAATAATTCTAGGGCTCAACAGTAATATTTTGGGTGGTACCAACATAACAAATTAAAAGCTGGCTTTGAAATATGGCAAAATAGAGCAGAATTTACGATATGATTCATGGGAGACGGGCTGTCCGTACCGAAAGTTCGTCAGAAAATGTTGAATCTTGATTGAAATAATGCGCTGAAATTGGTGGCAAATATCCTATTTTTTTACAATTTCTTTCAAAATGAATTAAACTACTATATCTGCATGTGATTTGTTTAACCCCCACCCTTTTTATTTTATCTCCATGCTTTAATACAACTACACACCCTTTATATGAGAAATATTCTGACCCCCACGCTTTTGTCGATTTTTTGATTTCTGGAGTCCCACGCTTTATAAAGTGTGCCGTCCGGACTATGCATTTGGTTGTATCTTTTTGGTACCAAATTTGCCACCAAACAACAATGATAAGCTATGAGTAACACCATTTAATAGAAATGCTGTGTGTGGCACTGTTGCATTGCCTGGATGACCGCTGGGGATATCGACCACACAGCATGCACAGTGCAACACTGCGTTCGGCGGTACAAAAGTGAGCGTCACTAAAACACTATAATTTCACGGATACTTTATTCCGCAAATTGAAAATAACTGCTATTTTAGTGGGCATTTAATTTTGCGAATCTGGAAATATTGCTGTTACTTTCAATGCAAAATTGTCACTTTCGCTGGTATTTTATTTCCTTGCGAAATTAAGTGCTTTTGCAGTATTTGGTACAACATGTGCCAAAAAGATTCATCCAAATGTCTTTCTACCCTGTTTGGTCATAATATAATTGCTAACTCTATAGGACATAAACATAAAGTGTATGGCTTTCTTTTGTTGAGGTCTGTACAATCATAACATTTATTTCCAATTATTTTGTTTGTTGTCAACAGCATACATGAGCTCCCCATGCCACATCGAGGTGATCATGTCTGAGCGTGAGCAGATTGTGCCCAAACCAGAGGATGAGGAGAGTGTCAAGAAGAAGGTGTCTAAGAAGAAGCTGGCCAAACAGAAGATGCAGCAGAGAGATTAGATCAAAATGAAAAAATGCACACAAACTCTTGACATAACATCAATAAGTCAAAGAAACCCATAATAAAAGATATTGAGTACCACCAGCCAAAATAGAATTGAGAGATGTAAACCTTTCAGTATTTTGTGTGTTTTCATTGGTCTGTATCTTTGTGATGTTAGTGCCACTACTGCTCTCCATTGTATAGTTCAGAGGGCGCTGAATTTAATGTTCAAAGACATTGCAAGTCCTAAAGTTTAGGGGTCGTCCATAATTTTCGCCATTTTCAGTTACGTACAAAGCGTACGTAAGAGGGGGAGGGGTCGAAATATACCCCAACCGTACGTAACTTAGATGGCGACGTAACTTAAATGGCAATCTGGAGAGGCGGGATTTTTTCGTAAAGTACAAAATAAAATTTCGCCATTTATTGCGTACGTAACTCGAGGGGGGTTAAATGTTACGTACACTCTGTACGTAAGTGAAAATGGCGATAATTTTGGACGACCCCTTAATCAGTTCCAAATTGGCCAAAAATTGTGAGGCTAATATTTGTCCGAGGGCCCAAATGGAATACTGTAAAAGTCAATATTTTCACGAAAATGGTCATGACGGGCATTTCGCGATTTTCAACATGTGTGAACAAAAATCAATGGAAGTCAATAATTTTCGCGATTTTATGTTTTCGCGGATGAGGATTGATTCGCGAAAATAAAAACCTCGCGAAAATTTCTACTTTTACAGTACCTACTTGCCCACCACTTGCTGAAACCTGCTTATGATGCGCAAATGAACATTAAATACAATAAATATGAGCAACGGTATGGATTTCTTTTGCGCACGGACAAATATACAAGCCTCACGATTCTCGCCAATTTGGAACTGATAAATTATAGGAGAATATTGGTTGGCGTAATTGTTAGAGCTGTTATTCAACACGGAACAAATGAATGCTAAACGTGTTACGATCTCCAAGCGGTATATTTAGTATTTCATTATTGAAGCATGGTCCAACAATTACTACTGTGGTGCTATATACTTCATTCATCTTGTGCAATGACCTCCAGAGTATATTTTTTAAATCGAAGCAGTAAGTGCTGGTATTACAATCACGTTTGCAATAATAGGGTGCTAGCATAGGAATGTGCTGTGATGTTGGCACAGTTAGGCCAACAAATTAATAGTATAATACCCTCAAGTGCCAAAAATCTTGGTCGGTTGATTTTTCTTCTTTTTTTTGCTAACAAATATTACTTGTGAACTGTATTTCACGTCAAGAAAAAATTGGTAATTGTCAATTTAACGTATGTTTGATGTTTCTAGTGTGATAATAGTTTAAACACGAATTCATCCAATAGTTGGGAGCTAAGGGATATTTGGTTCACATTCTTCTATAAGCACCAAATTTGGCCCATATGTTGCTCATACCATACTCTTTTGATTTTTGATGGATGCCAATATTTGAGCCTTTTGTTTTAGGACTGCCATATGCCCAAAGATCAAACAATTTGAGCATGTTCTGATTTTGAAAAACTATATCTCAAATTGTTCGTCAGATCACTAGGTTCAAGAAATGGTAGTTTTTACCACCTTGAATCGTTTTTGTGTCTTATACAGGGTCAGAAGGTCACAATCTATACAATTTGTCCCCTGTACAAAGCACAATTACGGCTCCAGGTGGTAGAAACTACCATTTATTGAACCCTTTTGATCTGTCAAACAATTTGAGATGTCGTTTGTCAAAAACGGAACATGTTCAAATTTTGATCCCAAAAGCAAAGGTCAACGACATTTTCACGTTTTGCTTAATATCTCAGTAACCACACATTGGAAGTTGGGCAAACTATACATTTTTAGAATCCTTGTGCTCCGACAAACCATTTGGCAGTCCCAAAAGGCTTAAATATTAGCATCCATCAAAAATCCAATGAAGTATGGTCAGGGATAAGAAACTCCCAAGACAAAACCCCGATTCTCTTGACCTTAATAGTTTGTCACAACTGGTATAGCCGTATAGCTAGGTGGCGCGCTATCATTTCCAAATAATTGGGGGCTAAGGGATTATTTCGTTCACATTCTTCTAAAAGCACCAAATTGGACCCATATGTTGCTCGAACCATACTCTTTTGATTTTTGATGGATGCCAAAACTGGAGCCTTCTGGGAGGGATGGCCGCCATACTGGGGGATCGAAAATTCATATTGCTTTAATTAAGCTGACAAGATTACCAAATTGTTTGTCCGATGTGTGGTTACGGAGGTGAGCAAAACGTGAAAAGGTCGTTGACCTTTGCTTTTGGGGGTCAAAATTTGAACATGCTCCGATTTTGTCAAATTGTTCGTCAGATGACAATGGTTCAAGAAATGGTAATTGTTACCACCTGGAGTCGTTTTTGTGCCTTATACAGGGTCGAAAGGTCACAATCCCTATCATACGCCCAAAAGCAAAGGTCAACGACCTTTTCACGTTTTGCTCAATACAATTTTCAGCTATTTGAAGCAATTTGAATTTTTGATTCCCCAGTATAGCGGCCATATTGGAATTGGCCAATATGGCCGTCCCAGAAGGCTCCAATTTTGGCATCCATCAAAAATCAAAAGAGAATGGTATGAGCAACATGGGCCAAATTTGGTGCTTTTAGACGAATGTGAACTAAACCTGGGACAGCCCCAACTATGATTGCTTAATCGCTTGTCGCAACTGTTGTAGATAGAGTGCGCTATGTTATGGGCCAAATCTAAAGGGAGCACATACCCAAATAGGTATCGGCAGTGGCGTAGCCAAGGGGGGGCAAGGGGGGGCAGCTGCCCCCCCTGTGGGGTTCTCTGCCCCCCCTGTGGGAAATGTCAGTTGAAATAATTTGGGACTAACCTATTGGCATTCAAAATATGTAGCAACCCCCTCGTGTGAGCTGCACCCTTGTTGAAATGGATCATCCAAAAACCCGAGAATATCCCTCATTAAACATGTTAAAAGAGTCATCAATCGCCACTGCACACTTCCCTGAGGACTCACTCTATTTTGACACAGATGGCGTTCCATACTCGAGTCGCGTGCCAGGCGCGAGCCACAATCCACTCAGAACACCTGTTGTGGCGATATCAAACTTTTAAGGTGTGACTCGAGTAGTGGGCGAGGTAGGGAGAATTAAACGACTGAGGCGAAGTAAAGCGATTCTGTGTTTCACGCCGTACCGAACGTTCTAAAATTAAAATGGATCGTTTCTTGGTGAAAAATGGAGCGAAAAAGCTCAGGAAAGGTGATGATTTTGAACCAATGGATTCCCAACCAAGTACTAGCGAAATAGAGACCATGAGCGATGATGAAATTCCAGAACATGCACTTAATTCCGACCAAGACGTGTCTCCGGATTTATTAGAAACAGAAGACGCCATAAATGAACAACCTGGCTGCAGTAGCACCAATAGGCGTACAACACCTACGGCTATCAAAGAACCAAGAGGTGAGATTTTCAGACGATTCTTATTTGTAATGTTAACATATTTAACTACCATCAATCAATGTTTATGATGGAAGTAGCATTTTTTCCCCAAACTGGTTGTGAGTTTTCGAGAAAGTTGTTGTTTTCTTTGGAAAATTACGAGCTGTACGAGAAAGAACATGGGTGATTAAGTTACTGTAGACCTTCATTCCACGTTACACTGGCAGATTCAGTATGCTGCAAAAATTGGAAATTAAACACTTTTCTAAACACATTTTTTACTTCACTTTGTCACACTTTAGAGGCTATTATAACATTTTGGTCAAAGTTTTAAACACTATCAGTCTATATAGACATTGCGTATTTATAAGAACCCTGCCTTCACTTTCCAGTTGCAGTATACACTATACAGGTCGCACCAAGACAGTTATTTTAACATAGGTATTAAAGTAACCTCTATAGAGTATTTATTTATCTTTTTATTTGTTTCTTTAACACAGATATTTCACAGTTATCGATCGATGAACCAACACAGCCCATCCTCGTTCGCTATCCCAACAGACAGCCTGCCAGCATTACAAATTATGCTCAGAAAAAATCTCAACGGCATTTTTTGTTAGAGCAATTCCAACCATGTGTAATAAAATCACCAGGATGTACCTCACATGGTATAGGGTGTTGGCAAATTTCAGATTGAAGTTAAGTGTGTAATTTTGCCCAAAAACCGTGATTTTTACACGTTTTCGACCAAATTATTGCTTTTAGAAATATCTCCATTATTAAAGGTCCGATTCCATCAGGACTGATGTCAAATGAAAGGTGACAATATCAGCTTTTATATGATATCAGTATAAGCGAATAAAAATCATGAACAATAAAACAACGAGTGAAAAAACATACATTTTTAGCATTTTTAGACTAAAATTCAAAAAATGTAATTGGTTAAATGTTATTTTGAGATTAAAAATAAAACCACAAGTTTCCCATATGTATTACAAAACTGCTCCTATAGTATACATAAATAATTTAAAGAAGAAACAGAGTTGCTTGTTTATCCCAATTTATCGCTATAGCAATTTTTTCCCGAAACAGTTATGTTTACACGTTTTTCATCAAAATACTGTTTTTAAGGATATATCCATCATTAATGATCCGATTACATCATAACTGGTGTCAAATGAAAGGTGATGGTATCAGCTAATATATGTTACCAGTATAAGCGAATATAAATCAATAATAACACAACATGGGTGAAAACATCAATATTTAGCATTTTTGGACTCAAATTCAAAAAGCTAATTCATTTAAGTTTTACATCAACTAAACGTGACGATGTCAGCTTTTATATGAATGGTACTATATGACCGAATATAGATAACATTTAACAACATTTTAAAAGTAAAATACTCTATAAAGTGTTTTACAATTTTAACTAAATCTTAAATTGCTAGTATAACATTTAGCCAATGGTGAATAATACAGGGTGTATCAGAATGATCCATACCGGGTTTAAAAAATATATTAAAATATAAAACAAATAGTGTTTCAAATTTAAACACTTGCGATATGATGGTGGAGATGTTTCTTACGTATTCTGTTAATTTCATTGAGATATCTCTTTTGTTCCGCTGTGGCAATACATAATCAAAAATTAATGAAAAACGTATTTTCATATTTTGGCTCACATAATTCATCTTTACAGTCCCTAGCACTACCAGCATTTCAAACAATGAACCCACACCTCATAGGAAAGGACGGTTAAAACCACTCAAGCTTTATAACAAATCCTACCCTATTCAATCAAAGCTTTGTTTCTATGCACACAACAATCGATTGTTATCAAAAAGCTAATTTAAATAAGAATTGGATCATTTCGACAAAAACTTGAAATCTATTATCGTTACCAAAAAGTCTGTATTTTCCAACAAAAATGTCCGATTTTCAAAATCTTAAAATTGCTAAGAAAGCTGGAGCAAGATATACATGTATGAAAACAGTTTGGACAATATCATTAAAGTTTATACAAAAAAAATTGTATTACCTCGGATAGATCAATGGGCTATTCCAGATAATAATGAACCTCCCTATTAGGTACAATTTTTTTATTTTTTTTAGTCCGGAATTCCATGACTCCCTCTATGAAAAGTATCAAACTTCAAAAAGTATGGAATTCCAGATCAAACTTCAAAAAAAAGTATGGAATTCCAGATCAAACTTTTAAAAAAAATGGAATTCCAGATCAAACTTCAAAAAAGGTATGGAATTGGTGGGGGAAAAGTCTGGAATTCAGATGTCCTCTATAGGGGGGGGGGGGGTCTAAATTGTGAAAAAGTCTGGAATTCCAAGAACATGTGCCAAAAAGGTATGGAATTCCATTGAAAAATTGGTGGGGAAAAAAGTCTGGAATTCCGATGTCTCTCATTATTATCTGGAATAGCCCAATCTGAGATACCCTGTACATGTCTAAGAAAACTGAAGTGAGCTTATACTTCTAATTGCTAGAATTTCTTGTAATAATGGTCAATTTGTTCCAAAAACATTTTTTTCTTCTTAATTTGTGTCGAAATATTGCTTGAAGGATAGGTCCTATATTGTACGACGTAAACTCGATTACTGCATGACTGGTACCAAATGAAAGGCAATCATGTCAGATTTCACATAATTCGTCGCATTTTGAGTAAATCGCGTTTGAAAATGTGTTCGTAACCTAACCCCTGATTTGAACCCTGACCTAAAGCCTAACCAAAACCATAACCCTAATTCCAACCCTAAACCTATCCCTAACCCTAACCGATGTTACAATCCCTCGCTAGCCTGGTTAATTATAAGAAAATAGCGCTTCCTGGTCTTGTAAATATATACGAGGGTTGGTCAATATGTAATGCAAATGATCTTGTTATGATACGCATGAGTGAATCTATTATTATAACGCATGAACCTTTGTCTTTCAAATAATTCACTTTTGGAATTCTACATAACTATGACGCATTAGAGTCAGTACACTTTGGACCCTGCCAAATCAGCCGAGTCATGTGACTCATCCACCGAGTCAGATGATTCGGTGGATGAGTCAGTTGACTCGGTGGATGAGTCATGTGACTCATCCACCGAGTCAACTGACTCAATAAAATATCACAGTGTTTCAGTACACGGACACACCAATGACTCATTCTAGTGAGTCAAGGGACTCAAATAAATGCATTAAAAGACTCAATTTGATCCACCACTGAGTAACTTGACTCATTCAAATGAGTCAGGTGATCAATGCATGTTTCACATGACTCATTACTAGTGTATCATATGACTCATTTAAAGCATTAATGAGCCATTTGACTCATTGCTGGTGCATCATATGACTCATTTAAAGCATTAGTGGATCAATTGACTCATTAGTGTTGAGTCATTTGACTCAGTAAATCGTTGAAGTGTCTCAGTACACGGACAATCATAAGATTCATCAAAATGAGTCAACTGACTCAGTTAATATTTTCTGTGATTGGCAGGAAACACGTGCTAAGAGGATTGCATAACATAACAGCAGGTAAATCACAATTTTGTTATTGCATAACTATGGTACCGAAGACAATAACTTTAATTCCTGTGTAGATTGAAATATGTAGTTAGTATAAGGGGGAAAGTGAGGAGAAGCAGTTAATATTAGGCAGATTATGCGATCTTTTCCGAGTGAACGCCCGTTATCCTTGATTTTACTCTGGAAGCAGATTTTCATTTTTAATCATAAATCGTAAACTGTAAAGATCTTTTAAGTTACAGAGCAATACCCACTTCCCCTTGTTTGGGCAAACAAAACCCTTTTTTATTTGGCCGCACAAACATTATATCGTCTCTCCAGACCCTACCCTGCAAAAAATATCTCATCATCCAATCCATGAAGGGTTGATAGTTTTTCACATGTGGGCCAAAGTTTGCCTGTCTTCCTTTCTCCTTTCTGTCCGTTTTCTTCCCCTTTCCTTCCCTTTTTGGGCGCCCGCTACGGCGGGAGCCCTTGTATTGTCATCAGTTTGCGAAAACTTACACAATTTGGTATTTCTAGATATTATAAATGGAGGCTGCCATGTATACTGATGGTCTCTTACTAACATTTACGTAACAGTGAAATGTTAAGTTGTAGTGTACGAGTGCTATCGGCGTTTACGAACTATAAACGAGGCTGAATATCACGCTCGTTATAAAGGATGGAGATAATTACGCTCGGTTACATTCTCGATATGAATATGTACAGTGCAGTATCTCAGCTATATAATGCAGCCTGCATATAGATGTATTATAATAGCAAAGCATTGCATGTACATTGTACAGGGCATTGAGAGGTGTGGGTTGGGGCGGTGTACAGTTGTAGTTTACGCAGTCCGCTGTTCAATATCAACTCATCTGTAGGCCTAATTATGAATTACTTACATGCAGAGATCAGTGGGTTGGTCTTGGTAGTTTGGTACGTGGGTATAATATAAACACCAGGAAAGTTGGAGTCTTCAATTCCAAACTGATGAGTTCTCTACTAAACTTTCATTAGTAATAATATGATTAAGTCGCTTTTAAAATTATTACTTTATTCATCAATCACATTGAATGATGAATAAATGAAGTGATGAATTCATAAATCATTGATTGATTGACTGATTGACAGATGTAATAATATTGCTTGATTGATTGACTGATTGACAGATGTAATAATATTGCTTGATTGATTGACTGATTGACAGATGTAATAATATTGCTTGATTGATTGATTGACTGATTGACAGATGTAATAATATTGCTTGATTGATTGACTGATTGACAGATGTAATAATATTGCTTGATTGATTGACTGATTGACAGATGTAATAATATTGACTGATTGATTGACTGACAGATGTAATAATATTGACTGACAGATGTAATAATATTGACTGACAGATGTAATAATATTGACTGACAGATTGACAGATTGACATATTGACAGATTGACAGATTGACAGATTGACAGATTGACAGATTGACATATTGACAGATTGACAGATTGATTGATTGATTGATTGATTGATTGATTGATTGATTGATTGATTGATTGATTGATTGATTGATTGATTGATTGATTGATTGATTGATTGATTGATTGATTGATTGATTGATTGATTGATTGATTGATTGATTGGTTGATTGATTGATTGATTGATTGATTGATTGATTGATTGATCGATACTAAATGAAATCATGAATGCATAGATTAATTAGATAATCCTTCAATTGGATTAACAAGTCATTTATAGAAATAGTTAAAGAATATATAATACATGACGTAACCGCGTATTCTACTAATTGCACTACATAACACTCGCGGCGCTGGCGTATACACATGAGCGTTGAAAGGCGGAATATACATACGCGTGCGTACAAGCTGCGTCTGGTAAGTTACGCCACTGTCCAGAGGAAGCCAAATAGAGTATAGAGCTTAACGGGTACGCCGGCGGACAAGTTTAAGACTTTTACACTTTCGTCAGGATTAGCTCTGACATCTTCAGGACCAAATTATTATATTTAATGTAATTTGTAATTAATCAAAAGTCCTATCTAGATTTATTATTTAATATATTGTAATTAATCAAATGAAGCATGTTCATTTGAGCGCCCATTCCTTTTTAAAGGAATTTTTATTATATCCTCTTCTCCCTTTCATTCCCTTCCTTTGCCTTCCCGATTTTCCTTTGACTTCCCGATTTTCCCGGGAACCCCTTTTTCAGGATGGCACTCTCACCCCCTGGCCCTTCGCCTGGCTACGCTACTGACCTTGATGTGCTTTTGAGTTTTTATTCGCATGGGTATTATAAACATAGCTGATATCATCGCCTTCGGTTTGACACCAGTCCTAATTAAATAAAAGTTTATATATAAAAGCGATATTCTTCAAAACAATATTCCGATCTAAAACAGTCATGTGATGCTGCACTAAGACCATGAGAAAAACTCAGTTTCGGGACACCATGTCAATCCCCGCCCCTCAACATTTTCTGCCTCGACAGTACCGCCCCCCCCCCCCCCCCCCCCCCCCCTCCTCTCTTAAATTCCTGATTCGGCGGCTCCCGTAAGAAAAAACTGACCGATCTACCCTACCTGAGAGGTCCGTTTGCCCGTAGAACAGTGGGGGGGGGGGGGGGGTTCGTCGCCTAAACTACAGATCGGTTTAGGCCTAATTAGTTTTTCTCGGTATAATTCAGATGTAATTTGAGCCGTTTTGTAGAAAATGTGGAACAAATGCTATTTCTGTTTGGAATCTAATTAATACATTTCAATTAGGCCAACAAAAAAAAATTGTTATATTGGCGTAACGGGCTGAACAAAAATAGGGTAGGTAGGTAGGGATTTTTTTTAAATTTTTTTTAGCAGCTGTTTTTGAACAATGTTAACCGAGTTTAAACATTCCCTATTGTTTGTTAGAAGTACCCCTCAGTACAAGTCTATATACAAATAAAACACAATAAACCATATTTTCGGAAGGAATTTCCGTTTATTCGAGGAGCACCGTCGTATTTCGTTCGAGAAAAAACATTTATTTTTTTCATTTTTTTATTTTTTAGGGTCGGTCGGTTGTTTTTTTGTGTTTTTTTTCACTGAAAAAAAAAGAAAAAGTGTAGGGTCTGGCGTATTTTTAGGGTCGGGCGGGTTACGCCAATATAACAACAACAAAAATTTGGCCTTAGCATAATACGGTAATTTGGTTTTTTATTGTAGTTAAAATGCTAAAAGTTTTTGGCATCTACATTTAAATGTGTAAATGTTATAAAATTAATAACAATTATTATAATTAAAACATTGGATATATAATTCAGGTGTAATATCAGTCATTTATAGAACATATAGAACAAATGCTATTTTAATTTAAATCTAAAAACTTGTTTTTACTCCATTTTGTATTCCTGGTTTCTGTTTCGTTTATATGGGTATCATTATAAAAGCGGTCATAACCTTCCATTTGATTGACACCAATCATTGAAAAATGGAATATTTGACAAGAAACAATAATTATGATCTTAAACGAGTCGAAATTACCGTTTTACAGTGAAACCGACCAACGATGCCCCGCAATTGACATAAATGACAATGACAACACCATATTCCCAATAAAGTCAAGTTTAGTGATGAATATTTAATATAATGATCAATTTGGTAAAATAACCTCATCTGCGTATTCCTCATTATTTTCTGTATTTAATCAGTGTGTATACACTTTGTACATACTCTTAGCTTTATCTGTATGTAAACAAATTATTCACCAGGCATGAAACCCAGGGAACACGCATTTTAATTTACCGCGTCAGCTGGACATTATGCCATAATAGGTGCATTCATGCACGGTAATTCACACAAGTCCTGTTCGGGTTGATTAAACCAGTCCCCTATAATGTGCTTGTTTATATCCTATGTAGGTATGTATAACACCTTGAAATAAAGGGGATTCTTTCTCTGTTGCTTTGTAGAATAAAATTGCTATAAAATACAATTTGGATTATCGAAGCATTTTTTGTTTTTCCTCTATATTATTTAAATGTTATATGAGCAGTTTTTCAGAACATATGGGACAGATGCTGTTTTATTTGGAATCTTAAATTAATACCTAATTAAATAACTATTTCAAAATTTGATCAAAAATTGCTAAAAATTGATGCGTTTTCAATCACAATTCTGATATTCGTGATTTATACTCGCATATATTTGTATCATATTAAAGCTTACATCCTCATCTTTCATTTGGCACCAGTCATGATGAAATAACATGTTTAAAAATAGAAATATCCTGAAAAACAATATTGTGGTGAAAAACGGATTAAAATGACAGTTTTTGGGCAAAATTTCACACTAAATCCAGATATAGAATTTGCCAACACCCCACATCCTATGCAGTGTCATATATATTTATGATTCCACACGGTTGGCATTGCTCTAACAAAAAATGCCGTTGAGATTTTTTCTGAGCATATTTTTTAATGCTGGCAGGCTGTCTGCAAGAAGATGCAAGCAGGATTCAATCGATCGTTTAACCGTGAATGGTTTAAAACCTACTCCTGGTTAGAGTATTCACAGTCCATGGATGCAGCATTTTGTTTTCCCTGTCGACATTTCGCACCTCACCATTCTTTGAAAAATCATGACCCTTGTTTCACAACGGTTGGTTTTTCCAACTGGAAAAATGCCAGGGCAACAAACAAAGGCTTAGTTGCTCATGCAAAGTCTGACCATCATGTGTATGCTCTGGTGGCTTGGACAGAACACAAACGAATGGAAGCGGCAGATACAAGTGTTCAACAGATGGTTAGTGAAGCACACCAAAAAGCTGTGGAAGAGAATAGGCACTTCATTAAAACTGTTGCCGAAATTCTTTTGTTGACTGCCAAACAAGACATTGCCCAAAGAGGACATAGAGAAAACGATGAGAACACAAACAGGGGTAACTTTCTTGAAATTCTGAAAATTATAAGCAACCATGATCCAATTATCGCCAAGAAATGCGCAAATTTGCCGAAAAATGCAAAGTATACAAGCGCTCAAATTCAAAATGAAGTCCTTGAAGTACTCGCTGAAATGATAAGAAAGCAGATTATAGAAGAAGTGAAAAGCAGCGGTGAGTTTTCTTTGATTGTTGATGAAACAAAAGATGTTTCAAAAACTGAACAAATATCATTTGTTTTGAGATACTTTTACAATGGCACTGTGTACGAGAGCTTTCTACAGTTTGAAGCGGCAGAACAACTGCATGCAGAAGGCCTGACAAAGACAATATTATCATGTCTAGATGCCTATGGTCTTGATTACAAGACCAATTTAGTAGGACAAGGTTATGACGGCGCGGCAGTAATGAGCGGTATAAGATCAGGTGTGGCGACCAGAATCAACGCAGTTTGTAAACACTAGCGGAACGCCCGTCCTTCGGACGGGCTCTCCCGCTAGGGAGTAGGGCCTACCAGATAGAACACCTACAAAATGAAAACAACATATAAGTGTTGGAAAATTTACACATAGGAATAGAACAATATTTAAAACATTTTTGTTTTAAATCAAAAGGTTTTGTATAATTTAAAAGTTTTCAAATTTCAATTAATTTTTTTAAAACGACTCCCGCCTGCCCACGCCCCGTGGCATATTTCAACTCCAAGGCCTAAACCTTAACTATATCCCGTACCCCACCAGTCACTCCCCGCCCTTCCCCCGCCCTTCCCCCGACCCACCCCCGCTCCGTGGCATATCCGTTACGCGATTTAGCATCACATTTCTTCATTAACACCCTGCCTCTCAAACCAAATTACATCATTACACACAACCCCATTCGTCACCGCCCCCGCCCCGCCCGCCCGTGGCATATCTCAACCCCAAGGCCGTGCCTCCCAAACCACACTTCTTCATTAGACCCCCTCGCCCAGCCCGCCACCCCAACCGTCCCCGCCATTCCCCTCCCTGTTCCCCGTCTCCGCCCCCGCCCCGTGGCTCAACACCCAAGGCCTAAACCTTAACCATCTCCCCAAGCTCCACTTATAGTGTTACGCAAGTAAGCATCACATTTCTTCATTAACCCCCCCCCCCCAACCTCATTACTTCATGACCTCCCCTTGCCCCGCCCGCCCGTGCTTATCTAAACCTTCAAGGCCTAAATTAACCAACTCCCGTAGCGTTCTTCAGTAACCCCCTGACTCCCAACCCTCATTAGTTCATGGCCTCCACTCGCCCCCGCCCGGCATCCCCCTGCCGTCCCTCGCCCGCCGCCCCTACCGCCCGCCCCGTGCTTATACACCTTCAAGCTAAATTAATCAACTCCCGTAGCGCAGCGTATTTCTCCAATATTTGTCCGCCCGCGTGTGTAGGGTGCGTGGGTGTAGTGCGTGTGAGCGTTTATTTTGCATGGCGCAATACAACGCGTAATGTGTTACGCGCTCGACTGCATGGTTGCAGTACGCACAAAATAAACAAACATGGCCCGTAGAAAACAGTCTGAAAAGGTCCTGGATTTTACTCTTTTGCTCATATCTCGGTCAATTCTGTACGGTTTTCAGCCATTTATAGCTTATTACACTCACATTATAATCATCTTTTATCAGTGCAACGTTCACGGCTTTTAGACGCAAAATGAGAAAGCCTTATGGATACATACATACAACATACGGTGAATTATAGTAAGATGCGATATACATTCACTGCTACGCACATAGACTGAATTTGGTTCTGGTGGACACGGCAAAAGCAGTTCCAGAAGCTTCCGATTTCTTTGCTTTGTTGGAACGCTTATACGTCTTCCTCTCAGGATCTTACGTTCACAACAAGTGGAAGGCTGTTCAACTAGAACTGTATCCTGATCAGAAACAGATGGAACTTCAACGGCTGAGTGACACACGGTGGGCTTGTCGTTTTTTTGCATGTCGCACGATTATTAACCGCCTTCCAGCTCTTATAAAGGTCCTTGACGATATTATTGATGAGACTAATGCAGATAGAGCCATTGATGCTCGCGGTTTGAAAGCACAATTGGACTTCCGCTTTCTGGCAATGCTCTCATCATTTTACATAATTCTGATAGAGTCAAAATCGGCCTCTGATGTCCTTCAATCCCCCATCCTCGATCTTGCCAAAGCCGTTGACGTTGTTGAAGTTGTCAAGGACAGAATGCAGGCCCTTCGTAATGAGCAGGTCGGATTTGACAATATTTGGCAACAAACCACAGATCTGGCTAATCACAGCAATATACACGTACCCACAGATGGTGAGCAGATATCAAGAAGAAGGAAACGTACATCAGCAGTGCCTGCACGACTTCAAGATTCGGTGCTCACATCTCCAAGAATAGAGAGTCGAAGTGGGCACACAAAAGATGCCTTTAGAGTAGACATTTTCTACCCAATTCTAGATACAGTTATCGGTGAGCTCGACAGGAGATTTTCACAGGCAAATATAGACATAATGCGAGGAATTCAGGCTTTAGGTCCAGAAAGTGACCATTTCTTACAACTCGCCAAAGTCAAGCCGTTTGCTGAGAAGTTCGAAGCAAACATTGATGACCTAGAACACGAGCTTCATCAGGCAAAAAGACTAATAGAGCGCAAGATCGAACAAGATCTACCTAACCCAGCAACACTCTTAGAATTGAGCTCTATGCTGGAACAATACAAAGAGGCTTTCCATGAATTGTATCGACTTTGTAAAATTGCAGTGACCATTCCTGTATCTAGCGCCTCCTGTGAGAGAAGTTTCTCAACGCTGAATCTGGTAAAAACATATCTGCGTAACTCCATGACAGATAAGCGACTGAGTAATCTTGGTATTCTTCACATTGAGAGAGCGCGTTCAAACAACTTAGACTTCGATGAATTTGTAGACATATTTGCAAATAAGCATGACAATAGAAAAATCATTCTGTTGTAATCAGATCGGCTGCTAAGCAAAATCATATAACTTTGTTGCTGACATCACCATGATCACATACTGTTGTATCTTTGTCTTATCTCATGTTTAAGTACATCACATTGAACTATAATATATCTAACACAAGACTTTATTGCTTGATATATTTGACCTATAATACTCTGTTCATCTCCCTCTGGGCAGTGACGTCAGAGTGTATTCTAGTAAACGCACCTTATTGTCGCGCACGTGATTCGAACATGCTGGCGTAAGCATCCACGCATTCAAAAACGAATTCTGACACTCGTGTGTAAATGCTGCGTCGATCACCCAAATACGCTCTGACCTCACTGCACAGAGGTAGATGAACGGAGTATATACACTTGCTTGTTTGTTGATTTGTGTGAATAGATCAAACCTTAACGCCAAGGACGCACTTTCCAAGCATAATAAAGAGACAAATTCAGAGGTACACTTAATTGTGCAAGTCTTCACAACACAAGGAAATTCAATCCTCAATTTGGTTGTTGCCCCCCCACCAAAACTCCCGGCCCCCCCCCCCCCCCTTTGCCCCCCCACTGAGAAAAACCTGGCTACGCCACTGGGTATCGGGACACGCTTCGACGTTATCACGACAATAGTTCCTATTTGGCGGGAAAGAGAGTTATTTTTTGACGGTTTATGATATAATTTTTCACTTATATGTTGTGTTTGAAATGTGTAGTTGATGTTCTGACATTTAAACTAGGTGATTTGAGGTCAATTTTAATTTCACGGACCGATTTACACATGCGGTGATATCCAGACCGGAGACCGAATTTAGGTAGGCATATCACTACGTTGTTATGCGGCGGCTTATATCAAAAAAAAGTGCACGGGAAAGTTGACTTCATATTCAGATATGTTGTAGATTACCCTTGTGAGTAAAACATATCAAAATTTAATTGAACCAAACGCACTAATATAGAAACTAGAGCCATTTAAGTAAGCCTTTCCTAACAGTAAAGTATATGGAGAGCGTCTTGGTGCTGTGCTCCCTAAACAATGCAAAGATTGTGAGATTCAATCGCCTGGTATGGCATGGGCCAACTTTGGTGCTTTAAGAAGAATGTGAACCAAACCTCCCATGTGATGCCCTAACAGCCCCGACTACAAGCTAACCTATTCATTTCAAGCAGAAAATAGTAACATTTTAATCTTAAAAAAACAACGGAACAAATTGCGACCCTATTTTTTTTAGATTTTAGGGTCGTTAGATTTTAGGGTCGTTTGCTGAGGGCAACACACACGAAGAAAGAAAGTTAGGCCTCTGCAATAGCTATTAATGTGTGAGTTTGATATCAAGGAGTTACTATATTAATCTATTTATTTAAGAATAAAACTGGATGTGAAAAGGAAAGTTACTGTGAACGTTTCTTAAGTAAAATTCAGGTCTTGGTGTAAAGGAACACAAAAATAGTTATAAAAAATAAAAATCAATGCAGGAAAATGCATTGAAACCATTTTCATAAAGCATCTTATTAGTCGAATTTGGAATGAAAGAAACGCCTCATAAAGTTATGATACCAAATGTGTACAGCAATCCCTTCTTGCAGCGCTCAGCCAAGCTTCAGAGGTTGGGGCCGTTCCAAACGGATTATCACCACTATTTTGTCCATGGAACATCCCTTTGGGCTCTGATGTACTGTAATTGTCAATGTAAAACCTGTAATTGTCAATGTAAAACTTAGACTAGACTAGGTTTTTTTGTTCGACCACACAATGGTAATGAATTTGGCACAACGGGATTGAGACCAACATTCTCATGCAAGTCGCCAGGCATAGAAACGATGCTACAACGTTGTAACGCCAATAGTACAAAATATAGGTGATTGAAGGCAATTTCTGAGCTTTTGAGAAGTTCAGTGCCTTTTCCGAGTTGAATTTAAAGCAGAATCCGAGGCCATCTCAACTCGGCAATGTAATGACAGGCATAGAGACATAAGTGAGACCAGCCGATCATATTGGATGTGTTTCAGAACAATAGACTAATGCCCCTCAAAGGTCATGGATTAGTTGTGGGGGATATCCAGTGGCGGCGCCAGCATCATAATTTGGGGTGGGGGCAAAAACAGTTTGTTTGCCATTTTACTTTAAAATTGTCAAATTTGATCTATTAAATTCTAACTAAATTGGTAAGAAAATGTAGCTGTTTTATGCTAAAATTGTCAAAATTTGGTCTTGTTTAACCTAATTTAGTAAGAAAAAGCGCGCAAAAAATGCCTTTTTTTATGCTAAAATTGTCTAATTTTAACAACCGTCGTGGTGACGACGGCAACGTTTTGTGTTTTACCGTCGTAAAAGCGTCCGTAAACCGCGACCGCCTTCGTCTGACTTGGGCTTTGAGATTCAGACTACTGCCCTCCATTGAAGTTACTCCTTTTTATGACACGTTCATTTTATGTACAATAGTATTGTATAGAGGGCGCTATCATCTTCGAGAGGGGCATTCAGACGACGGTGGACACGAATGGACGTTAATCTTGAATTCCCATTGATTCAATGTAAAAATGGATTTTAATCATTTGATTTCAGAAAATTCGTCACATGTGGGAACAAATTACTTCATCCTACACTTGAATTTTATCCGTCATTAACCATCATGACAATATGGGGTCATATATTGTTTTGACAGACAGAGAACATCACCACGTCTAAACATGTAAATTATCGGTATTGCTTACGGTCGCAACCGGGCATTTGGTGCCAGGTCTGATGATATCAATGTACGCGAGCCCCCGTCCCCTCGCCTTACAGAAAACAAAATTCCTCCTCAACCTAAACGTACCTGATGAATGTGGTCAAAGGGTTTATATACCTTCAAATTAAACAACCATTCTGTATGCCTATTGACCATCGTGATGAAGACAACTTCACTCACTCATCATGCTCATACCGGAAGTAGCCTCCACCACCCCACCCCCCCCCCCCCCCCCCCACCCACCCTCCACACACACCCCACACACACACACACACACTTTAGAGACGAAGAGAAAACGGGACTTTATTCACAATTGAATTGGCATTCATTTGTTACCGAATAATAGATGGGCCTGTTTGTCTTCCCCTAACACATCATATAAAATGTCAAGCTACCCCCCGATCACCCGAGAGTCAACACTATTCCAGTTTAGAAACTAAAAAACGTGATAGATAGGTCGTTTTATGAAAATCATTAATGAGGACATGAGTGGTAAAGGCGGGGGTAAAGGGAAAACTTTTCTGGCAAATTTCAACACTATTGAAAATGGTCCACTATATAATACTTAACATGAGACCAATAATATGCCTACTTTAATCAGAGAGATGTTATACACCTAACCGACAAGACTTTACCGACCAAACAAATGCGCCATGATTGAGGTTGAGGAGTTATTATTTACTGCCGATGTTTACTGTATACAAGTAATTAATAAGTGTAATTACAAAAAACACCTTGCTCTAAACATGCTAAACGAGCAAGGGCGTCCCCAGAGGGGGTTGTGGGAGTGTGTCACCCCCCCCCCCACCCCCCCCCCCCCCCCCCCCCCCACCCCCATTCATCAAATCTGTCGGCAAAATCATGGTACACACGAGCTTCCGTCGGTACAATTGCGATTTTAACCATGCAATTTTTTCTGCCGGTTTTTAGTCTGTAAAAAAAATTGTCGGTACATCATGCCTTTCGTCGGTACAACATGTAACTATGTCGTGCCCCCCCCCCCCCCCCCCCCCCCACCCCCACCACCACACACACACACACACACACAATGAAAAGGGTCTGGGGACGCCCAGCGAGCTTCATAATGTTGGGCCACCTTTGGGTAGTAGAGCTGAATTAACTAGCTTTTTATAGTAACGGCTACTGAATCGAACTTGAAATTGTCAATCAAAGGATTACCTAGCTGATATCATTGGACCGTCGTTTTCACTCGATTTAATCGGAAACATTACTAAAGACATGCCGATGATGTACACTAATTGGTGTTTACCACGTATGGTTTTTGAAGTGCGTGTAAGTCCTGTTAGATAGGCCTATTGCTGTTATGTATCGGGTTTATCTCGATTAATTGATTGATTGATTGACTGCCAGTAATCAATTGACCTAGGATTCGATAAATCAATCGATAGATCAGCCCACTAGGAAATGTCACTACACCTTGAACACTTCAACTTGATACTTGTAATTTTAATGGTGTGATGGGTGATGATATTATGATAAACTCGACGATATCCCATCAAAACGATATAACAAGCTCGTATATTAAATATCGATCCAACATTCAGTCTGATGGGATCGGAATACGGGGATAGGGAATGAGGGAGGAGCAGGATGGGGGAGAGAAAAGATGGGAGAGGGAGAAATGTAAGGAAGAAGGAGGGGACGATGGGAAAAAGAACAAAGTCAATCATTTGAAATTCATCCGATAAAATTATGCCTAAAAAAAGACATACATTTCATTAATTAAAAGAAAATTTGTGTTTTTTAAACCTCGTGATCGTATAGGCCTAATGTCGATGCTTTTATTGGAAAGGGAGGGGCGCTCCGCTACAATGGCGTATCTGTGGTCTTTGTCAGGGGGGGGGGGGGGGGGGGGGGGGGAATGGGTATTTCCCCCTTTGAACACCATGCAGTTCGACCCTATAACGTTAAAAAATGGCGCTGCTGGGTTGGTTATTCCGAGTCACGTCGCATCGTTAACTTGATGCGCGCGTAGCGCGAGAAATATTATCAACATATTTACACGAATCTGGCCATTATTAAGATACATTTTTCTTTTAAACGGGTTCTATAATGAATGAAAATTTGTCATTTTTATACTAAATTGCCCATCATCAAACCGGGCAAGGGGCAAAGTTGTCATTTAGATAGGAATTAAGTAAATCCCTTAGATTTCTCTCTCCTTTTCCTTCCCTTTTTATCTTCCTCTTCTCCCTCCCCCATTCCTTTCCATTTTCCTTCTCTCTATCTCTTTCTCCCCCTCCCCTTCCTTTCTTTCCCTTTCCTTCCCCTTTTCCCTTTTCTTTCCCTTTTTCTCTTCCTCTCTTCCCTTTCTTCTTCTTCCCTTTTTTTTTTAACCCGGTAGTTCCCCCCTAGACCTACACTGATACACTCCAAATGCAGCCAAAAACAATATCTTACATGGGCAAAAAATGTAAAAATGTAATAGATCAGGTGATCAATTGCCTACCACTACCAGCGAATGATAATTTAGCATTAAATGCGATGCGCTATAGGCGTAAACTGGTAAATAGCGGCGTATTACACACCATTGGAAGTAATCAACAAAGTTGCCGGTTCATTGGGTTCCGATTTTAACTGATGAAACAACCACAGGCATACTATCAATTTTAATACTGTCTACATTAACAATGGTCTATGAGTGACGATTGACTATCACTTCGGACAGGTGTGAACGGGCGAGTGGATGTCATGACTGAAAAACTTTTTCGCACACACAGAACTTTTCGCAAAATATAGCAGCAGCCATTTAGAAGATCATGAGGATTCTATACTTTTCGGATATTTCCAGGTCCAGAATCGTGTAAAATAGAAATTTGTACATTTTTGTATTGCGTGAAAGTTTTGATTGAGTATACCATTGCAAAAGCCTCTCCAGGTGTCTTTTGACTTTTGTTGATGCTAATATTAAAGTAATATATTTTTTAATTCTTCGTCCTTTTCTCGGAACTGAGCCAAACTGGCGACCATGAGTGAGAGAGCGGTTACCGCCGCGTCAACTGCGGCGCAGGCGACGGGCATCGACAGGGCAGCGGATCACCCCGTACCTGTCGTCAACGGGAGCACCCTGTTATCTTTGGTGAGTATATTTATGGCCACTTTTGGTATAGGGATCATGAAGCAGAAAAGAAACATTTCTGAAAGACTGAAATATTTATATATTTTCGGTGATGACAAAAAAGTGACTGCATTTTTATAGGTCTTTTTGTTTGCTGTGTTATGTGTTTTTTGTTTGTAAGTTTTGTTCGTTTCAGTGCATATTTTTAATGACGTTTTAATTGAACAACTGCCATTAACGGGGTTTGACTTTGAGAATTGGGAAAGTAGGCTTTTTAAGGAAAAAGCCTATCAAACTGCCCGCGTGTTACTGAACTTACTGATACTCTCGTGCATTGCTCGAGATTGGGAACAATTTGCGGCAGAATTGTCGCTAAGGGAAAATGAAAGTTTGTTTGATTGGTTGATTGTGCCTGGTACCTCACTTGACTCCGTTCTCCTCTTCGTGTGTTGCCCAAGTTTGCCCTTAACAAATTGCCCCACGTTTCTATCAGTATACCCCCCCCCCCCCCCCGGTATACCCTACCACTGCATGTCTTCAATGGGGCCTTTTAAAGAACGACCCATACACTTTACACAGTGAGGAATACAAATGGTAGGGTATTCTAAAGCTTACCCCAAGTGGAGTCAAGTGAGCTAGTATACCCTACCACTGCATGTTTTCAATGTGGGCTTTTAAAGAACGACCTATACACTTATACACAGTGAGGTCTACAAATGGTAGGGTATTCTAAAGCTTACCCAGGAGAACTTGGGGCGTGATGTTTTGTTGTTGTTTTTAATTATTATAATATGTTGAGGTTTTGTTGTTTTCCCAGGCATATTATGTGATCTTTACCAGGGGGCCCTCAACCCATGATTTTAAACATAAACATAACCTAATTACTTCAAAATCATGATTGAAAATAGATTGTTCAGCGGACAGTTTATTTTCACTCTATTTTCACTCCAAAAACCATGATTTTGAAATAATTAGAAATCGTATCACTCTGTATAACTCGGAAATATATATTCATGATTTATAATCAGAAATGTAAATCTGCAAGAAAAGGGTGCCCCCCTGGAAAAGATCGCATTCCTTAGTATCCACTCTAAGAAAAAAGGGTTCCACTTAGAACCTTTTTCTGTCCTGTATGTAGAACCCTAAGACTAATAGCTCTTAAGGTTCTATAAAAAAACTTTAAAACCATTTTCTTGGCTTAAGATAAGAACCTTTTTTAGTTCTATACAAAGAACCCATGGGTTATCAGGAAAGAACCCAAAAAGGTTCTTTAACCAGTGAGGAACCTTTTTTGGAACCCTAGTAAAGAACCTTTTAAGGTTCTTGGAAAAAGTTTCTTTAGCCAGAAAACAATTTTGTAAAACCAAAAAAGATTAATGTTGTTAACACTGTTTTTCACTCTTTTAAACTTTGTGATGAGCCCATGAAGAAAGTCCCTAGGCCTACCTAAATTATGAAGGTTATTTATAGAACCTTTTAAAGTTCTTTATAGAACCTTAAGAGCTCTTAGGGTTCTACATACAGGACAGAAAAGGGTTCAAAGTGGAACCCTTTTTTCTTAGAGTGTAGGTCCAGGAGCTATTTTAGGCGTAACAAGTAGCTCCTAGTTGTACTTGTAAAATCTATCATAAATATGTTGAAATACTAGTAGGGGAGAGCGGGGAGTGTTCGCCCCATTTTCATTTGAAATGGCCTTTTAAAGATTGAATGGTAATGTATTGACATAACATGAAAGATTGATATCTTGGCTACATACGACCACAATTGCAGTACCCTGGGCCTTACTGAAAAGGAATGAGTAAAGGATAAAGACTGTTTCAAAACTGGTGAACTTGTTCCGACCCGGGGCAGGGGCAGGTTCGTCCGTATGCCGGGCAAGTTCGCCATGGGCTCATAATTATGCTCCATACAGTAATATATATCAAATAGATACACATTTGTTATGTTATGTGATATTCTTCCAAAATAACACTTAGGGAGTCCCAACTTTAAGGGTGGGGTCATTTTTGCGGAATATACTCATTTAGAATTTTAAAATTTTAATAAATACCACATTTAAAAATATTATCTTCTAATTTTAGGGCTACTCCATTCCAGATAGGCTATAGGAGGTTAATTACAATTTTAAATTTACATCTAAATCATGTACAAAAAATCCCCATTGCCGAACATGCCCCATCATTAAATGGCGTACGTGGGGCACAATAGCACAATAAGTACATTGACCCTATAACCATGCATGTCCCACATACAATGACGGGTTTATAACTGCATCAAATCCATAACCAATCCCAAACCTACCTAATGATGATTCACATTAAAATCTACTGTACGAATATCTTTAGAAAAATAAATTAATATCAAAAATGGAAGAAAATCCACTTTTGTCATGTATTTAAAACTGGTTTTTGGATGATAATTTGACACATTTTATACAGAGATCTACCATGTTACCATGGGGAGATCGCAACAAACAGCGGAACATATTGTGTGTTCGTCAAATGCAACCAGTGGCCGAAATGATGAGAATCATGTGGTGGGCGAACCTGCCCCTAGGGTGTACACTCCCCGCTCTCCCCTACTCACATTCACAAGTTTAGTATTTCATTTTTTGTTCATCTCTGCCCCTTTTTAAATTTCAAGCTAATGCCTCCACCCAAATAAATATGGACTTGTCATGCGTTGCATGCTTGAGTTACATCTGTTAGTGACTTGACTTGACCCTTGACATAATTATGGGTAAGTTAAGTTTGAACCGGGAAGAGGGGAGGGGGGCATTTTCAAATTGTTTATTTACAAGATGTTTTTACCTCACTAAATAACTGATTTGACTGGTTTGTGTGTGTGTGATGTGGGACCCATGTTTAGGGGTTTCCTTGCAAACTAGCAACCCATTTTGGCAGTACATACCTGTATACCTCATATAGGTGAGTATCCACCACCCACCACCCCCTCCCCAGGGGGATTACATATTGATTCGATCACCACATCGGTGAATGTTTACTATCATCTTAAACAACTTATGAAATTCTTGCCAAATATTTTAAAAATCATTCCATGTTTAATTTTTGGCTCCTGTTACAGTCACCGCATCATCAGCATCATCATCCCATCTACAGTCGAGCCCTTTCCAGTCTAGTATCGGCAGCACAGCGTACATCTTCAACCCTGAGACAAGATATGCACCTCGAGAGTTTACGTAGCAGCCTTCACAATGGCCATGGTGGTGGTAGTGATGACCTGCGCAGATCATCCTCTGACAAAGTAGGCAACAGTATGGATGTGGACTATGGTAGTAGTGAGGGTAAAGGTGGTGCAAATGGAGGGCACATGGACTTGGGCCTTATGCATCATAACAGGAGACATCAAAGTCTTTCTCCGTCACATTCCCACCGTCGAGAATCTCAAGACTCTTCCGTATCGCACTATTCACATCATGAATCTGGCACACCCCCATTGAAAATAAACGACAATGCCATAGACTTGTATGCCACCCGAGCGCCACAGTTTCACCGTACAAGCCCAAGTATTTCAAAAATGAGCAACGGAAGAGTGAGTCCGTTGGAGCACAGAGACTTCCAAAGTAACCATGGTAACGGACCCAAGTATCTGTCATCCTCCATATCACCTCCACCGATCGAACAACGTAGTGGCAGTCCGTTTCAAGGATATAGTAGAGTCAATGGAGAATCAGAGGGAGGAAGGATAGATGATGGAAGAGCCATTTCACCACCCGTTACACCAACTGACTTGTCCGCGAAACATGCCAGATCATCAGAGTCGGGATCTTCAGGATTGGAGGATAGGAGGGAGGGAGATTTAAAGATAGATGATCAGGAAGGATTGGATGATGACAGGGAAATGGACAGGAGGAGCAATCAATCTGACTGGACTTTTGAGGAACAATTTAAGCAGGTAAGAATAAGATACTAGAGCCTGGTAGTTTACTAAAGAAACCAATGTTTAAACCAATATGTGTTGATGGCCTATATTGTGAATATAGTGATATAAGAGTTAAAGACAATTTTATCATGAATTTTCAGGTTTTTTTGCTCCGTTACTATGTCAGTGATCTGCTATTTTATGGTCTTTTTGGTTTGACATTTTAACATAGAGAATTCCAGATCTATTGGATTTTGGTATGCTTTGCTGTGCTTTGGTATCTTGTATGGACATTATACGTACTTCCAAATCCTGGCTTCACCATTGAATGATGGATATACTGGGTATGTTGCAATGGCGTACCTAGGATTTTTTCGGGGGGGGGGGGGGGGGGGGCAAGATATCTGAAATCCCCCCCCCCCCCCAAATAAATTCAGTCAACTCATGAATTTCACGTGGGTGGGGTGTGAGGTCAAACAATGCACGGTCAAAAAAAATTGCACATTCAACAACTATTAATGGCCAATTCTACGGGTTTTCATCAGTTTTCTCTATAACGTTTTCCTTTATTTAGCCCACTTCTGCATAAATTTGTAGACTACATGTACAAATTTGCCGACTATTTGGATTACATCCCCCTCACACATAAACCCTCAAACGGCCCCCCATTTGCGCATGCTACTGTTGGGAGCGGGGGCACAAAGGGCGTTTTAAGGGTTTTTTAAGGATCTTTTTCTGTCAAGTGCCCCCACTGCCCCTGCCCCCCCCCCCTCCCCTTAGCTACGCCACTGGTATGTTGACAATAATATTCCACAGCAATGTATCTCAACACATACTTGGTTAATATTTTTGGAATAATATGGCAACACTGATATACAATGTATGTATAGTAATAATTGTCATGATTTTGTTACACATTTACATAATAAGAATGTAAGAGGTAAAGTGGGTTTTCCTTCCTTTTTGATTCCAGCAAACAAGCAAAAACCCTATAGGCCTAAAGCTATACATAAAAATGTTGTTGTCAAGATTTCATACTACGAAGAGGTTAAGAACCTTTTGTTTCCAATTTTAGCTCACCATTCTATCAGGGTCTGTTTACTCATTTAGTATTTACCAGCTCCTCAAAGAAATACCATTTAATCCCCTCAAATAAATTTATCCTGGCGAAAATCAGGGGAAATGTCCTGAAGGCATTACAAAGTATAGTTTGATGGTATGGGTAAAGAACAAAGAATTACACAGTCCAACCCTTTGTAACAACATCAAACTGTACTACATAATGCTGAAGGGTCTTATAATAAGACAGGCTAAAAGGTTACACTTTCTAAGGAATTATTAGCTATTTGCTATAGCCTACATGTTTATTGGTAATTGATTTATCTCACAAATTAATTCTAAATGACTGCATTTTGGGTAGTGTTTTGTTTGTCTTCTTTTATTAGGCAGAAATGAAAAAGCATGTTGTTACACAATCTAGTGAGTGGATTTTGTTTAACAGATTTACATCAGGTAAATTAGTTTCTTGAATTATGTTTGACATCAACACTGATCAGGCTGTTTTCAGTTTTATCAAGAAAACTAGTGACAGCATGACAGTTAACTGTCACTGAGAAAACTCACATAATACGATTATTTGGGATAAAGGAAGTGGACACAGTCCTGAAATTTGAGTTTGGACAAAATGTTCTAATATTGGTAGGGTTAGAATACTAGCCTATCAGATTTGATTACTTTTAATTGGAGCAAGGTTTTGATTTGTGGCAGGTAGGTGTCTTTATATGAAACCATTAAAAAGATCACACAATGTTATAAATTGGCAAATGTTTGGTAATTAGAGACTTGTTGAATGAATAAAGGATTTGTAGCAGGGCCACAAACTATATTTAAATGATTAATATTGTTATTATCAATAGATTGAGTAAATTTTACCCAGAAAAGACCAAGATCATACTAGTCAGGTTGTTAAATTAGTTAAATTCAGAATTCCTTGGAAACTTTGGCCAAATAATGCAACCTTTATTACGCGAGATGTATACAGACTTGTTATTTTCTTTATAGCCCAACGCAGCATCTGAGTCTCAGTATATCTATCAAAATAACCATTTCATACTAAAGTTGACTCATCCAGATTGTCCCTATTTGTCTTCGAGTATAGATCTGAATGATAGCCAGGCCTGGGGAAAATGTGGAATTAAGGAAGCTCCTTCCCGGGAAATTTGAATTTACAAATAAAGAAATACATAAGAAATGGAGGGAAATCTTGCTTTCTTCTTGGACATTTTCTTTGCTTCCAGGGGAAAAAAACATTTTTTTCCAGCCATGCTGATAGCAGATAGACCTACCCATCTTCCATCTGCAATATTTCTTTATGCCAGATTCACATCCCTTTTAAAGGGAATTTTATTTGGCCAATATGTAATGGTCAGGGATATGGACGGAGACAAAAGCATCAGCTAAAGACAAAGGCATCAACCTTTTAACTTTATTTACATGCATATAACTGTATATAACCAATTAGACTAATTATATTATACCAATAATTGATTCAGATATAATGTAAACATAGAAATGATTAATGAAATTAGGCAGAGGTGCTAAACAGGATATCAAATGGAGATTGTGCGTTGTGATACAGGAAGAATGGTGTTACTCCATAATGCATTATCAAAGGACAGTGTTAATTGAAATTATTGCTTTGAATTTGGACTGTAGGCTAGGGTTTTTACCCTAATATAAATAGCTATAGGCCATGCACAGCTAATGGACCTATTGCTTTATATGATGTCATGATGTAAAACAGTTTGTTTAGGCCTCAATGATCTTTTTTTTCTCACTCTGATTGAATGTCACTTATAATTTGAATGTCTAAAGTGGAGCTTTAAAAAGTAGGGCTTGTTTTAATTTGTCGTTCTAATGTTTCAGTGATTCTTGCCTTGTTAGTACTGTAGTGGGCTGCAGGCCCGTAACCAGGGGGCATCCCAAAAGTAAAAAATTGGGTTTTTTTAATGATTTTTTGTTGAAAAAAGGTCCACATTTTGGTTTAAAAATCCACTTTTGACAAAAAGTTGACTGCCACCCCCCCCCCCCCCCCCCCCCCGGAAAATTCCTGGTTACGGGCCTGGTGGCAGTGTTCTCTCCAAAAAAGATATGGTCCAAACCACCATTTTAATCAGAGACTAAAAGTTAGTAATACTATAGAAGCTGTGGTCTAATGACCAATCCACAATATTTATTTAATATTTCATTTCATTTTGATGATCAAATAAACCAGGCCACTAGTGAAATGCTGGTGGTTCACAATAAAATGCAAATAAAATGTTACAAAATTTGAGAGTGCTTAAGTGCATTTAATTCAATGCTTCTGTGCCCATTCTGTTGACACAAGCTTTGGATTGAGAAACCTACTTTGGATTACTAGCCCCCTTCAAATGTTAATATGATGGAATGAAATCACTTCAAATGTGTTAAAAGTGTATGCATCATCATTTAAATGTTATTTGGCATTGGTCGGGGATTATTTTGTTACAAACACCTTAAATACGATTTGTAGCATTGCTAGGGTGGTTAAAAGTTAGCAAAGTGTTGTGGCAGATTGGGGGGGGGGCATATATGGGGTGGAACGAAAAGTGGCTGAAAACAGGGAATAGTAGACAATAGCAATTGCCCTCAGATTGGAACTTTTAAGCCCCCCCCCCCCCCCCCCCACCCTCCAGTCCTGTATCAGTATGAGTTGCCCCCAACCCCCTCTATACCCGGTGGGTACTCAATATTTTTAAACTATTCTCTATTTGTCTTCCTCTGAACAGTGACGTAACTTTACAGGCGCCGCATTTATGCACGTGTATGTATCTTCCGTCTTTCTACGCTCGTGTGTATACGACAGTGAGTAGGCGTACACGATTAATAAATACGCAGTTACATGTACATGTATGTCACTGTCTTGTGATGGATAAAATAATGTAGACTATAGCCTTGGGTATTGTATTCCGCTTGAGGTTTGAAAGTTTGACCCATACTTAAAAGGTTTTCTTCAAAAAATGGCTGATTTGACCATGGGTTTTTTCACAGTTTAGGGAACCATACAGTGGCATAATCACAGGGGGCATAGCAAAAGGCCCGCCCACCCCCACCTGATGCCCCCCTAAATGATATGTCAAACTCTGTGTATATGATCACAAAGTCTGTCCCCCCTATTACGCCCCACCCCCAAATTAAAGACCCTAGGTACGCCACTGGAACCATATTTAGCGGTTTCTACTTGATAAATGTTTGATTTGACTGGGGGGTTTTCCATGATTTTTAGTGAAATGGTGCCATGATTAGGGATTATCCAGCACAAAATCATGCCCATTTATGTTTAAAGATTTCTAGAAAAAAGCGACCCGCTGTATTTGTATGCGGCATCCCAGGGTCTGCCTCTACAGCTTCAACACTTTTCTATTGGAGAATTTATTTTTCTCCCCTCAAAAGCCAGACAATTTGTTGTGGCTCCTCTATGTAGACTCTCTATGTGCCCCTTATTTTAAAATGTCTAGTTGTTTACAAGAAAAAGCAAAAATGTAGTTATTCACAGAAGAGTAATTTTCATGCGGATATTGCTGATGCGTTTCAAAAAGAACAATTTCTTTCTCATTTGCTTTTTATTATCATGAGATTTGTAATTCTACTGTAATTGATTTTGTTATAGACATTTTTATTTCACAGTATTTAAATCCATAATAAGTTTAGTTATGCTGGTATTTACCGTCACTAATAGTGTAACGTTAAAGTTTATAACCCACATTCAAATATTGATAAAAATGTTGTGTCATTATTAATATTCTGGTTGTATGTCTTCCCTTCTAGAGATAAATGTATCCCGTAAAGTACACACCATATTTATTTGCACAAAAGTGCTAAATATGCGAGGCCTATAACATGATCCGTGCCATTCAGTGTCTTAAAAAGATAATAATAAATATAGTATAGTCCATAATAACTGCAATTTTAATAATTAGGCTATCAATGCCAAACTTGATGGAATTGTTTGTTATGTGCTTTTGATATAAATTGAACTATATTTCTACTGGTATCAGCACAAATTGATTATAAAGGACTTTTACTTGACAGAAGTGGGTGCATATCCATGGATGTTGTCATGCAAATACTATGGTTAGCAAAATTATTTACTTATAAATGATTAATCAAAAGAATCAACAGTGGTATTTCCATTTGTAACATTTTCTGTTTACCCTACCACTTCTGGCAGCACAGCTTCCTAAATCAAACTTAAGTCACCCTAAAAACATGTTGCGCTGAACGAACGACTCTAAAACTTGTAAACGTTGGGTTATCTTTTGCAAGGAAAACCCTCTATCTCAGTGGCGTGCGCAGGATATTGTGACTGGGGGCCACTTGGCCATAAATGAAATTCCCCCGACTTGGATTCTTCTCAATTCCCCCGATGTAAGTGGGGGGGGGGGGGGGGGGGGTAGGTTCAAAAAAAATTGCACTGTCTAAAAATTTCGCACAGTCAAAAAAAATTGCACAGTCACAAAATCGAACAGTCAAAAAGACAGAACAATAAACAACTAATGGAGTATTTTCATCATTTTTCTCTATAACATTTCCTTTTTTACAAACCTGGTGCATAAATTTGTCGACTACATCTACAATTGTGCCGACTATTTGTCTATTTGGATTACACCCCCTCCCCACACACAAAAAAACTAGCGACGGCCCAGCCCCTAGACCAAACTGGGGGGCCTAGGCCCCCTGCCCCCCAACCACCCTTTGCGCATGCCACTGCTCTATCTCAGAAGAGCCCACAGGCCCTTTTATAACAGTGCCTATCTCTCATGGAAAATGGACACGTGATTATTTAGGACTATGAATCTAACAGCAAGTCATGATCAAAATGGGTCATACAATCTAGAAACTTAACCTCTAAAATGCTGGTCACCCGAATCTTACAGCAAGTCATGATCAAAATGGGTCATACAATCTAGAAACTTAACCTCTAAAATGCTGGTCACCCGAATCTTACAGCAAGTCATGATCAAAATGGGTCATACAATCTAGAAACTAACCTCTAAAATGCTGGTCACCCGAATTTTACAGCAAGTCATGATCAAAATGGGTCATACAATCTAGAAACTAACCTCTAAAATGCTGGTCACCCGAATCTTACAGCAAGTCAGGATCAAAATGGGTCATACAATCTAGAAACTTAACCTCTAAAATGCTGGTCACCCGAATCTTACAGCAAGTCATGATCAAAATGGGTCATACAATCTAGAAACTTAATCTCTAAAATGCTGGTCACCCGAATCTTACAGCAAGTCATGATCAAAATGGGTCATACAATCTAGAAACTAACCTCTAAAATGCTGGTCACCCGAATCTTACAGCAAGTCATGATCAAAATGGGTCATACAATCTAGAAACTAACCTCTAAAAATGCTGGTCACCCGAATCTTACAGCAAGTCATGATCAAAATGGGTCATACAATCTAGAAACTAACCTCTAAAATGCTGGTCACCCGAATCTTACAGCAAGTCATGATCAAAATGGGTCATACAATCTAGAAACTAACCTCTAAAATGCTGGTCACCCGAATCTTACAGCAAGTCATGATCAAAATGGGTCATACAATCTAGAAACTAACCTCTAAAATGCTGGTCACCCGAATCTTACAGCAAGTCATGATCAAAATGGGTCATACAATCTAGAAACTTAACCTCTAAAATGCTGGTCACCCGAATCTTACAGCAAGTCATGATCAAAATGGGTCATACAATCTAGAAACTTAACCTCTAAAATGCTGGTCACCCGAATCTTACAGCAAGTCATGATCAAAATGGGTCATACAATCTAGAAACTAACCTCTAAAATGCTGGTCACCCGAATCTTACAGCAAGTCATGATCAAAATGGGTCATACAATCTAGAAACTAACCTCTAAAAATGCTGGTCACCCGAATCTTACAGCAAGTCATGATCAAAATGGGTCATACAATCTAGAAACTAACCTCTAAAATGCTGGTCACCCGAATCTTACAGCAAGTCATGATCAAAATGGGTCATACAATCTAGAAACTAACCTCTAAAATGCTGGTCACCCGAATCTTACAGCAAGTCATGATCAAAATGGGTCATACAATCTAGAAACTAACCTCTAAAATGCTGGTCACCCGAATCTTACAGCAAGTCATGATCAAAATGGGTCATACAATCTAGAAACTAACCTCTAAAAATGCTGGTCACCCGAATCTTACAGCAAGTCATGATCAAAATGGGTCATACAATCTAGAAACTAACCTCTAAAAATGCTGGTCACCCGAATCTTACAGCAAGTCATGATCAAAATGGGTCATACAATCTAGAAACTAACCTCTAAAAATGCTGGTCACCCGAATCTTACAGCAAGTCATGATCAAAATGGGTCATACAATCTAGAAACTAACCTCTAAAAATGCTGGTCACCCGAATCTTACAGCAAGTCATGATCAAAATGGGTCATACAATCTAGAAACTAACCTCTAAAAATGCTGGTCACCCGAATCTTACAGCAAGTCATGATCAAAATGGGTCATACAATCTAGAAACTAACCTCTAAAATGCTGGTCACCCGAATCTTACAGCAAGTCATGATCAAAATGGGTCATACAATCTAGAAACTAACCTCTAAAATGCTGGTCACCCGAATCTTACAGCAAGTCATGATCAAAATGGGTCATACAATCTAGAAACTAACCTCTAAAAATGCTGGTCACCCGAATCTTACAGCAAGTCATGATCAAAATGGGTCATACAATCTAGAAACTAACCTCTAAAAATGCTGGTCACCCGAATCTTACAGCAAGTCATGATCAAAATGGGTCATACAATCTAGAAACTAACCTCTAAAAATGCTGGTCACCCGAATCTTACAGCAAGTCATGATCAAAATGGGTCATACAATCTAGAAACTAACCTCTAAAAATGCTGGTCACCCGAATCTTACAGCAAGTCATGATCAAAATGGGTCATACAATCTAGAAACTAACCTCTAAAAATGCTGGTCACCCGAATCTTACAGCAAGTCATGATCAAAATGGGTCATACAATCTAGAAACTAACCTCTAAAAATGCTGGTCACCCGAATCTTACAGCAAGTCATGATCAAAATGGGTCATACAATCTAGAAACTAACCTCTAAAAATGCTGGTCACCCGAATCTTACAGCAAGTCATGATCAAAATGGGTCATACAATCTAGAAACTAACCTCTAAAAATGCTGGTCACCCGAATCTTACAGCAAGTCATGATCAAAATGGGTCATACAATCTAGAAACTAACCTCTAAAAATGCTGGTCACCCGAATCTTACAGCAAGTCATGATCAAAATGGGTCATACAATCTAGAAACTAACCTCTAAAAATGCTGGTCACCCGAATCTTACAGCAAGTCATGATCAAAATGGGTCATACAATCTAGAAACTAACCTCTAAAAATGCTGGTCACCCGAATCTTACAGCAAGTCATGATCAAAATGGGTCATACAATCTAGAAACTAACCTCTAAAAATGCTGGTCACCCGAATCTTACAGCAAGTCATGATCAAAATGGGTCATACAATCTAGAAACTAACCTCTAAAAATGCTGGTCACCCCTCTCAGTGCTGAAACTGTCAAATTGTTTATTGGCCCTTACTTTTGAGATCAAGGTGCACTTTTAAGAGAATGGCGTATGGCGATAGCAACTTGATTTAGGGCTGCAAAAACTTGTATCGCAATTTTGCACCAGCCTTTGAAATTGGTATCGCCGCAGTTGATGATTTTTAAGGTGCAAATTGCGATGCGATGCAATATACAGAAAATGTGCAGGTCTGCCCCTTCCCATTTTGTTCAGTAAGATGCATATTTACTTTTAAAATGGGGTCAAGAGCATTGCTGACCTCTTGACCTTGTGAATTATGTGGACCTGTGGAAAATAACACTTAAGGGTGTGGACCCTCAGCGTAGCCTCCGTAAAACTGCTGTAACTCCCTTCATTATTCATTTAATCTATATAGAAGTATACATTTTCTTGCAGAAAAGGGTTCAATGAATCCAACCATGATCATGAAATTGACCATTTTGGAGAAAATTATAAAAAACATGTTTTTTTACCCATTTTAGGTTCTGCAAAGATAACTCAAAATATATTTTGTCAAATTTTGTCACATTCCAAGGTTTGAACATCTAGTTGAAAATCGGGCCAGACCTTTAATTTACAGAAACAATTGACAAATTCCATTCTATTTAAACATGTTAAATGGCACCATCGCACCAATAATTAAAATATGTCACTTCATTCTGGGATTATAAGCTTTATTCAGTATAATCCCTAGACTAACTCTGCCTCCCTTACATGAAGGTAATACCAAAATATGTCCCTTCCCCAATCCACATTATTTTGTTGATGATAGAATAAAGATTACAAATATTCATGAAGGTGTCACTCATGTAAATTGATGAAAAATAATGCTCATTAATCTGCCATAGGATTCATAATGAAGTTTTAAAAACTATATCAATGATATTGAACCACAATGTCCAATACATTATTAAACTATTAGTTCTAAAGCCAGATGCATAAAATAATCAATCTATTTAAGCTCATACTTTACTTGTAAGCTGATGCTACAAGAGGTTCCATACTGTGTTAAAGAGCTATTCATATCAATTTATAGAACATACACCCATCTTCATAGAGCTCTTAGTCTTATTCTTAATTCTAGTACCTTCATCATGTTCATGATTTTCTGCTAAGGCGTGTCGTCCCGGTTTTGGTAACTGTGGGAGCAGAATTCGGGTAGTCTCAGCTAGCTTGTATTGTTTTCTTCATTGTGGAAGAGTAAAATGGATCAATATCCATCATCGGTGGCACCAGCATCCTTTTTTATTGGGAGGTTAAGAAAAAATCTCGGGGGCAAGAACAATTTGGTAAGGTTGGTGCGAAAATTCTGGTTTTAATGTCAAAATTGCCTGAAATTGCCTGAAATGTAGCCGTATTTTTAAAATGAAACGTCAACTTGTGTTATTGTGGGGGGGGGGGGGGGGGGGGGGGGAATTGAGTGGGCTTGATCTGACTAGGGCCCAAATTTGGCTAAGATATAGACATGTAAATGCAGTCTATCACCTTGATTTAGGGGTTATACATAGGCCTATCGTACACTGTAATGCCTGATTAAAGCGCCAAGCGGGAGAAAACGCCGAACAATTTTCCCACCAGGAAATATATTTTATTTAATAATTTCAATGACTTTATTCCTACCTTACTATGGCAACTGGGGTTGGACTTTGACTCGGCCACTGCGTGTCTGCGAGGCCAGTGGTCAGCATGAAATGGTGTGGCAGTTCACAGTTCTATATGCTTCTTTAGCTTTTTCCTTCATCTTTTTGTGTATTTTAATTTTTCTCCTTTTCATTTTTTTTCTTCCCCTCCCCTTTTCTTTGCCTTCCCAATTTTTTCGCTCAACCTTTTGTCAGGGGGGGGGGGGGGGGGGGGGGGGCACTCAGCTCCCCTGGCTGCCAATAAACTTTGTTCACAACCTAATTCCAAATTCAGCCTATCTAGGGAATAGGGTAGTCCTATGGTCATGATACTATTCACTACACTGTCCTGAATATCCCCTTTCTCTTTTCCAACCTCCTTTGTTTCTTTTTACCCTTCCCTTTTCAGCCTTGCGTCTGTTCTTAATTTGAAAAATGCAGACATTTGCATTCTATGGAAAACCTAAAAATGTCCAAATATTTGTACCTATTCAAAGGTTAAAAGGTTAGTTCTTAAGCCTCTAGCTACTTTAAATCATAAATCATTACTTTGAATTTAACCCCTATATTATGAGGGAAAACATAATCCCCAAGACCCACTTTTAGGGAAATATGGAAACTTATAGAAATAGAATTGACTCTGAATATGATTATCAAAAGTGTATTATAGAGTTTGTAATATAATAAGTTGAATTTATCCAAGACCCTGTCCTATTTTAAGTCAATAATATGGTAGTGAGTATTTGAAGTCATCATTTCATGTGAGTGGTCATTCATATATTATTGATGCCATGTCCCGCCACGATTAATTCTTGATCAGAATGGCAGAGCAACTTGTTAAAAATAGCTGCCTTTGAGACTTTATTATGACATTTACAACTCGGGTAGAATGAGGGTTTCAAAACTTTGAACTCCATAAAATGAGAAATGAGGGTTTTTATTTGAAGCAAATTAATGTGCATGGAAAGACACACAGAGAGCAGAAGAAAAGCCAATGTCACAAGTTTAACGGGACCGGTCCTTTTGTTCCTAGAAATATCAAATATTTAGTCAGTATTTTCAAAAATGGAAACCTATTTCTCTCATACAAATTCAATGTGCACTTGGGGCTCTATAAGGAAATAAGGTCAAGTGCCCCTTTTTCATCATTTACATTATTTAGTTCAAAAATTAACTTATCAGATTTGATTAAAAATCAAACCATCCATGGACCAATAAAATATAGCATAAAAATGCTATATTCATTCAATATTAGGTTTGTACGTTTAGCTTTAGCATTTATATTTTTAACATCCACATACAAATATCTGGGTATGGTATGTTTTAAAATCCAATCCAAACGTGTTTGATGTACGGTATTGTGATGAAGTTCTCTTGATACATGGAAATGCATACATTGTAGCAGGCATGAGCATTTTTCAGCTAAAACACTGGAACCAGTTTTTTGTGATGTCAACATTTCTGCAATTTTATTTATTTTCAGCCCATTTTGAGGTATTTTTGTCCAATTTTACTTGCTTTTCCAGCTTTTTTACAATTTCCAGACTTTTTAATGAAGGTGTAATCTCATGCCTGATATATACATTAGTAAGCATAGCCTTCATAATGAAAAAGTATATAATACGGTAAATTGAACCCATCACCCATATCATAATCATTTGTGGAATAGACTAACTGTGTAGAAATTTGCCAGATGGCAGCTATCCAAAGTATCGAACGATACATCTAATTTCATGCCAAACTCTTTTGATGTGATCAAATCTATCAAAAAGTTTGTAAGAGAGCTGCACAAAGTGGTCCATCAATAATCACTGAATACTACACGCTACTACATGTGTACCGATGAATCGCAATCAATGGATGACATGTGTTGACAAAGGCATATAAGACGCCGATCGGATATGCGTTCAATATTACACCCATTGCTGCTAAAAATCTTTAAAAGCTTAAGAGAACTAGACAAGAGAATAGATCAATGTGAGACATTACATAGCAAATAAAATTGTGGAATATGACGCAAAGAAACAACAAAAACAACATAACATGTGGCCATGTGGGGATGGAGGGTGGAACAAAGAAATTGGTCTACTATCAGAAAACATTAGATTGTTGGAAGGAAGGTTCATCGAACAAAGAAGATGTATGGGGTAATATTAGAGAAGTTCTTCGGTAATAGCAAAAAGCTATATTAAAATCATCTTAATTAGGCTACTTTATTTTTCATTCATTCCAAGAGAGATTTTCTACGTCAGATCATCGGTTTTGCTAATGATGATTATTTATAACAGAAGGGAAATGCTCATCTCTCTTTATGCACTTTTTTATTAATTGCAATCCCGGCCTCAGGGGACGTCCCCGGTACAAACCTGTCCCTGCAGGGCACCATTTTCTTTTTGAACCTGACCCGTGTAGCTCAGTTGGTAGAGCATCAGACTTGCACGCACACGGCCCGGGTTCGACTCGCGGCGCATGCAGAGACTGATTTTCCATCAAAATTTCAAATCGTACCCGGAACTTGCAACGCACTAATCAAAATAAGACTCAAATACTAACCTTTTTATTGTCTAATCCTTTTAGATGTATGGCAAATTCTATACACCTGACTGCACATTCTTTGTAATTCCTGGGAGCGATTGAAATACACCATCTTCTATTCTATACACAACTTAACTGCCCCCTCCAAGTTTGTATGCTATTTTCAAAATGGCTTTGGCACACATGACCCTATTTTGATTTTAAAAATACCATCACCCGTTTTGGATATTTCCTCAGTAACAACTATGCGTTTCGTATCCTCTTTCAAATAATAGTTCCTCAATCCCATTTTTTTACATTTCAGATTGATATGTGACTACAAGGCCTTACATTAGAATTTTCTTTCATCTTGACTTGGTTCAAATGATTTTGTATAGTGGATCAATTGCTGGCTTTCAGAAATTGCCATTTTGGCATATATTTTTCTGGGTCATTTAAACTATCAACACAAATGACTTGGACAAATACAAAGATATCGTGTTAGGGTAGTTGAGCTAGAAATCAAAGAGTTACCAAAATAAGGTGTGCCATTCAATTGCAATGCAAGTAGGTATAAATAGAAATGAAAATCTAAAATATTTTTGACATTGAACAATAGGTTGTATAGCCTCAACATATGGCGAGAGTTCTTATTAATCAAGCATGGGTAACTTTATTAAGTCAAATTTTAACACCTGTAGTTGGTAAATCAGTGTGATTTTGATGAGAACTCAAAAGGATACACTGCAAGACGACAACATGATGCATAACATGGCTGGCAGAGTGGTTGTCCATGGCTGTCTCTCAACATGGATTTAGTTAGAAGATTCACCCTTTGAGAACTACTTGCAGATTGGTCAGAAAGATGGATACAGAAGAAGATGGATACATCTTCTGTTGCACCAATCAGAGACACTGTAGGGATGATTGTATCCCTGATTAAGATTGGAATGAAATAATTTAGAGGCAGTAATTTAATTGGCTATCCAAATGAGGACATATGTAATTAACCAATCATAAACACTGTCTTATTTTGAGGCAGGTAGTGTTCATGTGGTTAAACATGATGGGGGGGGGGGGGGGGGGGGGGGGGGGGGGGGGGGGGGTTACCAATCATAAACACTGTCTTATTTTGAGGCAGGTAGTGTTCATGTGGTTAAACAAGTATAATCACTGCTGTATGGGGGGGGGGGGGGGGGGGGGGGGGCGTTACCAATCATAAAAGCTGTCTGATTTTGAGGCAGGTAGTGTTCATGAGGTTAAACAAGTATAATCACTGCTGTATGGGGGGGGGGGGGGGGGGGGGGGCGTTACCAATCATAAAAGCTGTCTGATTTTGAGGCAGGTAGTGTTCATGAGGTTAAACAAGTATAATCACTGCTGTATGGGGGGGGGGGGGGGGGGGGGCGTTACCAATCATAAAAGCTGTCTTATTTTGAGGCAGGTAGTGTTCATGTGGTTAAACAAGTATAATCACTGCTGTATGGGGGGGGGGGGGGGCGTTACCAATCATAAAAGCTGTCTGATTTTGAGGCAGGTAGTGTTCATGTGGTTAAACAAGTATAATCACTGCTGTATGGGGGGGGGGGGCGTTACCAATCATAAAAGCTGTCTGATTTTGAGGCAGGTAGTGTTCATGAGGTTAAACAAGTATAATCACTGCTGTATGGGGGGGGGGGGGGGGGGGGGCGTTACCAATCATAAAAGCTGTCTGATTTTGAGGCAGGTAGTGTTCATGAGGTTAAACAAGTATAATCACTGCTGTATGGGGGGGGGGGGGCGTTACCAATCATAAAAGCTGTCTGATTTTGAGGCGGGTAGTGTTCATGAGGTTAAACAAGTATAATCACTGCTGTATGGGGGGGGGGGGGCGTTACCAATCATAAAAGCTGTCTGATTTTGAGGCAGGTAGTGTTCATGAGGTTAAACAAGTATAATCACTGCTGTATGGGGGGGGGGGCGTTACCAATCATAAAAGCTGTCTGATTTTGAGGCAGGTAGTGTTCATGAGGTTAAACAAGTATAATCACTGCTGTATGGGGGGGGGGGGGGGGGGGGCGTTACCAATCATAAAAGCTGTCTGATTTTGAGGCGGGTAGTGTTCATGAGGTTAAACAAGTATAATCACTGCTGTATGGGGGGGGGGGGGGGGGGCGTTACCAATCATAAAAGCTGTCTGATTTTGAGGCAGGTAGTGTTCATGAGGTTAAACAAGTATAATCACTGCTGTATGGGGGGGGGGGGGGGGGGGGCGTTACCAATCATAAAAGCTGTCTGATTTTGAGGCAGGTAGTGTTCATGAGGTTAAACAAGTATAATCACTGCTGTATGGGGGGGGGGGGGGGGGGCGTTACCAATCATAAAAGCTGTCTGATTTTGAGGCAGGTAGTGTTCATGAGGTTAAACAAGTATAATCACTGCTGTATGGGGGGGGGGGGGGCGTTACCAATCATAAAAGCTGTCTGATTTTGAGGCAGGTAGTGTTCATGAGGTTAAACAAGTATAATCACTGCTGTATGGGGGGGGGGGCGTTACCAATCATAAAAGCTGTCTGATTTTGAGGCAGGTAGTGTTCATGAGGTTAAACAAGTATAATCACTGCTGTATGGGGGGGGGGGGGGGGGCGTTACCAATCATAAAAGCTGTCTGATTTTGAGGCAGGTAGTGTTCATGAGGTTAAACAAGTATAATCACTGCTGTATGGGGGGGGGGGGGCGTTACCAATCATAAAAGCTGTCTGATTTTGAGGCAGGTAGTGTTCATGAGGTTAAACAAGTGTAATCACTGTATGATGGGTTGCATAAACCACTTGGAATTCTACATTCTTTAGAAAAACACCAAATTACATTGGACAGATAGTTTCATAAAGTGAATTTGGCGATTCTTAAAACATAGAAAATTAAGGATTTTTCAATAATGCTTAAACAGTATTGCTTTCTCATAAGCAATATTCCAAACTTCAAACATATTTCACTTGATCATATTTAACTCCAACTCCCCGGGCGTGTTTGGGGAATTAAACTAGGCTATCATGGGAGAAAATGAGTCAAATTTGGGGGAGGGGGTTGGCGGCAACAGGGATTAAACGGTTGCCCGCACAGGGTCAGCTCGAAAAAGTTAAGTTTTTCTTTTTCTTCATAATGATAGCCCTTTAATATTACTAATATGTTAAAATGTGAACAGTTAATACAGCAGAAACTTGCTATAAACACAAAGTCGCTGGAGCTTTCAGATTTAATTTGTGTTATCAGGGTTTTCAGATGTAATACTATATCCAATTTTGTGGTATCTGACTTTGTGGTAAAAATATTCCACATCCCCAGATGAAACAACAAACTATTGGATAAAAACCAAATTACCAAATTAGTTGGATTGCCCCTCCGCTGTGGTCAGTCCCCACCCCACCCCTGAATTGAAGACCCTAGTTTTATGCCCCAGGATCAGCCCCATGAACATAGCATACAAAGTGTTAACAAATCCAAGAAAAAGATGCCATAATAGACAGACCACCCGATGATTTAACTGATTGAATCCGCGCCGACCATATCTAGACCATAATTTGTAGGTATACAGGAAGGCAAGCGTGGCATCGGCCAATTTAGATTACGCAGTGAATTGAACAACCAAGAATGAAAGAGAAAAAAAATAAATCAAATTTTGATATTGAATAACTTTGTATTGTAATGCCTGGATAGAGATTGAATAAATAGCCAAACAATTACAGGTAAACAGAACCTTGACTTACATGCAGCCAGCCAGTTATTTATTTGTTTGTGAAATGCCCATGATAAATAATTACAGTCTTTGCTTATTTTTGTTGTTGTTTTCACAAAACTAGAATTGTTGAGGGCAAAAGTAAATTGCAGGTCAATTAAGAGGAGAAAGTGTGAAGATTGACCTTGCACTATTTTTGCATATTTCATCAAGTCTTTATGCAAAAGTAAATATAACTATGGCTGTAAAAATTAAGAGGTCTTCCCATAGCAACTCATAGCAAACGTTATCTACCAAAGTGTTGCATCATATGCTGCACCAAGACACACACACTATCAATTTCCTTTGAATTTTTCATTTCTGGAAGATTTAGACTTTTGTTGATTTATTTGCCATTCCAGCTTCTTCTTAAATTCATTCTTATTGGAGGCACTCTTATCTGCCTTTGTATAGGCCTACTTTATGAAAATATTACCCTTAATTGTTTGGCAAACCTGTTGTGAAATATAACTAAATTGACCCCTCCATCTAAAATCACAGTAATTGTTATTTCTACACAGAAATATTACTTCATAATAATAACAATAAAGTTTAGATAACCCAAGGCAATTAAATAATAATAATATGATCAGTAGGCGTGAATGACTTTGTTGCTTTTGAAATATTGTTATTATTATACCACAGACATTTCAATTTGCCCTAAATGCCTGAATGATTCAAAAATCATATTGACTGACAATTCAGGCAAAGAAAGGTATCACAATTGATAAGAAATATTAATCTGACATGTAAAGCCTCCGCAATCATTGTCATTAATTTCAGAACTATATATATTTTCTCTTGTATTTTTGTCTGTTCCTGAATCAAACTAAAGACTTATTGTAAACAACATAACATCCTCTAATATATAGTAAATAAGACCATGAATTGTATACTTCAACGGCACCTGTATCTAAAATCAAGTTGTGAGGTTTATTTTCCTTGCCCTGTGAAATCTATCAACACCTGAAACCTAAACCATTGTTCATTCTCATGCAAGATAATATCATCACCTCGCTTTGCTGTCTTTGGTAGATAGCAAGCACTGTCATCAATTTTCCAAACTAGAATGGCTGCTGTTAAATACAATTATGGCGAATACCCTGGGGCTACACAAGGTGTTCTGGTCTGTTTCAGAGTTGACAATACATCGAGTAATATGTTATCATATATATTAAAGGGAATTACAATGAATTAGCTACACTAATCATCGATCAAGACATGTTTCAATATGACATCCAAATTCAAATATACTTTTCTTTTTTTGCAGACCCGATATCAATCTTTTTTTTCCTTCATTATCGTACCAGAACTTTTGATACAAACGGAAGTTGTGTCGATTTGATCATCTCGCTTGATTAAGCAAATTGCTATTGAAAGTCACCTGAGTGTATCTGACAATCCTATACATACAGCCCGAGGGAATTAATTTTGTGGTTCTGTGTTATATTTTTGGGTTATTTAGTCAATATTACTGTATCTCCATTAATAAAAACTAGGTCCGAGATCAATCATTTTAATAGAGAATTAGCTGGGACAGAATATTCGCTACCAATTTTATTAGGTCATTTTAGGCCAGTTGTATTGTTTTGTGTACATCACAGTTACTGCAGTATGCATTGTTATTTTGTTTTGTTCTAGGCCGATGCCACACCTGTCGCCTATTTACAGTTTTCCTAACTTATTTCTCTAACTAAGGACTAGCTTGTAGTCATTGGAACAACTTTCACAAGCGCTAGTGTCAGGCCTGTAACCAGGGGATGGTTCCCCCCCCCCCCCTCAAAAAAAAAAAAAGAAAGAAAAAAGAAAGAAAAAGAAGTAAATCCAAAAGTCCCCAAAAAGGCTTTGGGAGTTTTAACTCTCTTTTGTGTTGAAAAAAGGTCAAATTATTGGTTAAAAGGCCCACTTTTTACCAAATTCACCCCCCCCCCCCCCACCCACCCCCACCCCCACCCCCCACCCCCACCCCCCCCCCCACCCCCCCCACCCCCCCACCCCCCACCTTACTGGTAAAAAGGTCCACATTTTGGGGAAATGGTTTCCCTCAGTCTTATTGCACAATCGTTGAAATGTATAGGCAAGGGAAAGTTGTGCAGACAAGGAGTGCAGACACTGTTGTATGATGTATGATCACCTAGACAAATGTTAAGCACTAAAGCTAGTTTTGAACCATTAAATGAATAATTAGGCTAGTAAAATAAGATTTATACCTCATCACCATGTATGGAGTACGGTTTTCAATGTCACTTGATTGTGTTTTCCTGTAAATGTTAATGCACCGTTATTTCAATAATGGCAAATCACAGTATCAAAACTACCATAATCATCACCATGTCAAAAAAGATGGCATTCACTTATTCCATTCAATTTTATTGATAGTGAAATTAGTAGCAATTTGCCATGGATACATAGGGAGTGTGACTGGACACTCATTAACTGTTTACCATCAAACATCATCATCAAGTGGATGTGAATAGCAGGAAACTATTGGGTATGAAATTAAGCCTATAATTGATTTGAATGGATCTGACCACTGGACACTTGACCATCCTGACATAATTGCTCATGGTCAGTTAACACAGACAGTTTCAGCATACAGGGTGTCTCAAAAAAATTAGGACTCTGTTTCATGACGGTGTAATTATTAGTATAATCATTGGACCATGACCAATTTAGTCTCAATGTAAAGCCCAGTTAATTATTATGATATCCTGAAAATATAAGATCAATCCGATGCAAAATAAGAAAACTAGCATACTTTGCATAAACCATGTCATTTACTGGTTTGTACAATGGGATCTACATTGTACAGACCAGTAAATAACATGGTTTACGTTTCAAGACGTTATAATAATTGTCAACATAGTAAATAATCTATCAGTCAATAGCAAAGTTTAGTTTGGTAATCCATTTAATTCTGGCACAAATCAATACTTGCTAAAAAAATCCGCAAAACAGATGCATGCATATTCTGTGCAAATTAAAAAAGTTTTGTTGAACAGTTCTCGAACCCACTGTGGATGGTTCATTGAGTTATAAGTCGAGCACTTTTATGTTACTCGACTGTTACTGTGTGAATTCCCATTGTACAAACCAGTGAATGACATGGTTTACACAAAGTACGCTAGTTTTCGTATTTTTCATCGGATTGATCTCATATTTTCAGGATATCATAGTAATTAATCGGGCTTTACATTGAGATTAAATTGGTCATGGTCCAATGATTATAATAAGAATTACACCGTCATGAAACAGAGTCCTAATTTTTTTGAGACACCCTGTAGATCTATGGTTTCAGTCAGTGCTGAGACCAAGTTACAAAATCTGAAGTCAGGTCACAGATAGTTGTTACTCAAATCACATAAATGTTTAAATATTTTAATTAGTAGGGATAATTAATTAGGGAAATTATAGCTAAATGCCAATGCTCGTTTGAAGCTATCCAAGTGTACTACCCATGTTCAAAGTCACAGCATCATAGATCATCTCATCTATCCACACACTTTACTTTGCATGTTTTATGCATACATAATTAGACATAATTAGGAAATTACCTGGCAACTGGAAATTTAAAAAAAGAAAAAAGGAAGTTGTTGCCAAAGTTGTTGGTGTTATGCCCCTTTGACCTAACAACTGAATGTCTGATTGAAATACATTTTTCAGTTTCAGAATCTTCAGACCAAGACCTGGCTAACATATATTTGATTTTAAAGGAAATCTACATTTTTGACTCGGCCAATAGAGCCACCTTAATCACTCTTTATTTTCATGAATTCGGTTGGATTCAAGATGTATAAAAGATCAGAAATAGACTTTTTATGAATTTGACTTATTTTTACCTTGGCCCACATCAAATTAGCTACTGCTACACTATGCCTCATTTACTCATGTTCACAAATAATTGTTATTGTTTTCTTATCTTTTATTCTCTTACCCTGCAGCTGTATGAGTTATCTGACGACCCTCAGAGGAAAGAATTCTTAGACAATTTGTTTTTATTTATGCAGAAAAGAGGTAAGATGTAAAGCTTTTATACATGTGACACGATCAAGAGGAACGAGTCGGATGTCGACCCTGGTCGAAAATGAGTGGTTTTTTATCCCATCTTAAAGAGGACACTCAGAGCTTTCAGAAACTGAAAACCCCATGTCTATACGACTTTTTGTTATAAAGTTATGTCAAATGAAGTTCACAAATTTCCATCAAAACTTATGGATACCCCTCACACTGAATTGGCCATATCTCAATTTGGGATTCCCCGACATCCGACTCATTCCTCTTGATCGCGTCACATATATGTCACAAGTTGGGTGACATCAGTGGCATATGGTCCAGCATTTCTACCACGGATGACTTTCATCTTTGATCACATGAAACATGTGCCAAGTGGTAACACATTGGATTAAGGCCTGCATGTTTACGCAAAACAGGGCGGTTATCAAAGTCATTTTGGGCGGGCGCTTATTATGTTACCTTTTTTAAACTTATTTATCTTAGACACTGTCAGATTCGGCAAGGTTGCATTAGCGGAAAACCATGTGCGATCAAAAAGTAAACTGTTTTAAATTTGGGGGGAAAATCAACGTTGTCTCAAGTTCCGACAAGCTTCAATTGTACTGAAGAAAGTGATGGAAAGGTGTTATAAAATCATACGGTACTAAGGCATGATCTTACCTAAGATTCCTATTGTGATTTTGTACAGCAGGAACCTTTAGTTCTTTGGTTTATTTGTAGTAATTTATTCATCGTAATTATCAAGGAAATCGCCCATTTGGGGTCCATGCTGTAACAAAAGGTGTGCCACACGTGCTCAACTATAGGGCACTTACACAACTGGCGTGTTGATCCTTCGCGCACTTATGTTTAGCGTACACTTTTGCAAAGGGTGGCATGTGAGTTGCATACTATAAATTTACATGTGTGTTTTTTACTTAACCCGACGCTCGCATTTACGAGTCAGAAAATCAGCCGCCACTTCGTGTCGCTATCATGGTGCAGTACCCTTAAAACACACACAAAGCATAACCATGATAACTGTAAAGCCATCCTTAGCAATTTTGAAACAGCGGCATTACGTATATGTGGTCAACAAAAAAAAGAATTTTGCAATGTAAGTTTCAGTGATGATTCTGAACAATGAAAAGTCATAGGTTATCAACAAATCTGTTGTTGGTTTTGTGGAACAGATTTCCTCTTCATTCATTACTTCAATCACTGTTTTTGGTAATTCATTAATTTGTGGATGATCAGTCATGAATAGTATGGGTGTGCATTCTCATTGGTATAATAATTATTGTTCCTTTGATTCACTGAAGGAATTAATATTTTTGTTTATGTACTTTTTGTTGCATTCAGCTAAATTTAAAAATATTCTACTTTAAAGTAACGCATTTGTGTATTTTTATTTTGTGGTGTTACAATGAGTAAAAAAATGTGAAAATTAATGTAGCATGAATTAAGTCCTCCACTGCAATTGTCATAATCATCGCTCTATAACCAACCCTTTCTCAATTTCATGCTGGATTAATTATGGTAGAAATAAAATTAAAATAAATTTAATGAGATTTTAAATTACTTGATAACGTCTAGGCTCTGTTTTGATGTTATGAAGCATAGATATACATGTATATATTATTATAAGCCCTGTTTAGACTGCCACTAATTTTTTTTTGGTGCCAAATCAGAGTGCCTGTCCAGAAGACAAACTTAACCTTGAGTATAGCGATACTACTGCGGTAGCTTCGAGTGTGCTTCGAGCAACTAGGGCACGTACAGAACCGCCGTGTTGATCTTTCGCGCACTTATGTTTAGCGTACACTTTTGCACGGTTGGCATATGAGTTGCATACTATAAATTTACATGTGCGTTTTTTAATTAATTCGATGCTCGCATTTACGAGTCAGAAAATCAGTCAGTACTGTGCCAGAGGCCACTGCGTATCGCTATCATGGTGCAGTACCCTTAAAAACACACGCAAAGCATAACCACGATAACTGTTAAACCATCCTTAATAGCAATTTTGAAACAGCGGCATTACGTGTATATATGCGGTAACAAAAAAGGTTTTGGTATGATAATTATTGTTCCTTTGATTCACTGGAGGAATCCAACCCTTTCTCAATTTCATGCTTGAAATTAACAAAAGAAGACAAATTTTAATGAGATTTTAAATTACTTGATAACATCTAGGCTCTGTTTTGATGCTATGAAGCATATATATATATATATTATTACGAATAACAAAAACAGATTTAAGATTAAGATAAGAAACACTGGTGGAAAATAAACTAGCGGCTAAAATTGTGTGGTACCCACCACCCCTATGTTATTGCTTTGAAACAAGACAATTAATTCCAAAATATTGCACTTGTTTTTTTCTTTCCTGAAAAAATGAAAGACAAAGCTGTGTTATGCCTACGCGGTAATGAGTATAACCTATCTCTATCACTAATTATTTGTTCACAGTTCAAAGGATAAGGGTTTATGCTGCATTTGCTAAATGTCTAAAGGAGTCTTTCACAAATATAATGGGAGAGGGTTTCTGTGGCAAATCTGTCTTTGAATTGAAGTGTGGCATGTTGGCAAATCAATCTCCAAACATATCCTCTTATTGCTATCATTCAATCAGATATGTTGCCAAAAGGTATAACAATTTCTCCAATTGGGTTTTAGATAGCTAGGGATTTTCTTTGTATCTTTATAGAGATATGTTTTACTTACAAATTTGCCCCTCCCACCTCCTTTTCACAATCAATTGAGTTTTACACCAAATGATTGGCTAATAATAATACAGCAGCAGACATGGCAGAGTGTCAAGCAATTAATCTACACATGATGTGATCTCATTGTGTGACATTCAATCAATACTGGTGGTGATACAAAGCTACAACGCCACTCATCCATTATTCATTATAATAGGCTAAAATTAATACCCTTCTCACTATAAGACTAAATTGAAACAAGAAGGAAGACTACTATTCCAAGATGGTTTCTGACAGGGATGGCAAACATATTGGACTTATTTGCAGAAAGAAAGGGCTTCAAATTAGAAAAAAAGAAATGCAAATAAAACAGAGGTGAAAGCCCTCTTTTGAAAGGAACCCAGTGAGAGAAATACTAAATAGAAAACATGATGATGGGTTGAAATGAAGGAATTAAAATCCAGTGCTTGCCTAAGATCTGAAGTTGTACAAACAAGGTTCCAATAGCATGATTATTAACCGTTATTTGCTTGCTTTTAGCACACTGATTTGGTGAAATTTGTTTTTATAGTGACAACTAGGTGGTTACATATCAAGTGGTAACAACTGAGTGGCATGAAGAGGGTTTTATCCAATCTAAATGCAATTTGTTCAAAGATCTGGCATTCCATTTAGGCCAAGACAAAGTGTTTGTTTTTTGGGATATTGTCTCACCCACAAACCAGTTTTTGGAATTGCCAAGTTGTCCATTGAAGTCTGTCAATAGGATTTCTCAATACAAACTGGAAAATGTATTACCACAGTAAAACTATTGTTTCTTGCAATCATGTTTCAAAGACAACAATGAAGAAGAAAGTGACACTTTGTTCTTTTGAGAAAGCCAAGAACTGTGTTACAAGCCCAGGTTGGGGGGGGGGGGGGTTACAGGTACTCACATGTATTAAGTATGCTGAGATATGCTGTCTTAATCTTTGTAAGAAATCCCTATCATGGGGGTATGATTTTGTGCTGGAAAATCCCTAAACATGGATACCGTTTTGCAAAAATCACAAAAAGAAACAGTGAAATCAGTAATTTTGTAAATTAACCCTCAGGGGTCCCAAATTGTTAAAAACCGACCAAATCAGTCGACTTTGAGGTAGGAAAAACACTTATCGGTCAGGCTTTCAATCAAATATCCACTAGCAAAATTAATCATCAATACATCAGATGTTTATCAGAATATCCTATGTTTTTTGTTCTTATTGTCATCTTTTAATCTTCTTTTATCTTACCCCTTACTTCATTTCCCCCTTATGTTATATTTGTTTGTTTGTTTAAACGTTGGAGGTCTCATGAAAACACACTTGGGTTGGGTTGAAAAATAATATGCTTATCTACATCGTTTCTGGATTATATATATAACTAGTTAGGGATTCTAAGCCCTTATTCACGATGGACAGATACCTCAAACGTCCAACTATAATATAAACTTGCCCATTATAAACTCACAAATTCAAACCACAACTCTATTAAAATCTCACTCTGCAAACCAAACCCACCCATCAACTGATGAAAACAGAGTGGCAAAATAATAGACACTTTTGATATTCAATATGATAAGTAAGAATTTGTGATAAGAGGTTTTGGCAGTAAAGCACATTAGCAAACTGAATTGTTGCCATTGAATAGGCTCTTGAAAGTGGTAATGCACCCTTGTTGGTTTGAAGAGCCACAAAATTGGTCTTCTTTATGCAGCACCTTGTCAACCCCATTGGTGGGCCACTCAATGGTACATGGAGTCACTGCTGGTGGCATACAGACATCTTTGTCCAGGATTCCTCAGACAAGTTGATTGGTTTACATTAAGTGTTACAATTAATGTCTTAACTATAAAGCTTATGGCAGATAAAAATGGATGGCAATGCCAGTAATGTGCAGGTGTTTAAATTGGTGTTCATCAATATGGTATTTAATGTGTTTAATACTGGGGCTTATACCTACTTGTGTGTACTTGGATAGATTGTTTGGCAGGTGATCATGATCAATATCCAGTGTCAATGCTAGTAGAAGGGGTGCAATCAATCTTTTATTTTGGGAAAGCTGTGTCACTCTTTTATTCACCAAAGCTGGAACTGGGAGTGTGGAACTAATTTTGACCAATTTTTGAGATATGACAACAAAATCCTCACACATCTATAAAAGTTCTTGTCATAGCATCTTTACACCTCTAGACTTGAATCACTGGAATGGTTTTAATGACAGGGACAGTAATCTATGAATGCTGAGTGATAGGAACTTTACAAAATACTGAGCACTTAAAATTAGCGCTTATGAGGCTGCCTCTAAGTACCAAAGAAGTTATAAAAAACCCATAAACTTTATTGATCTAATTATTTTAAGTCATTTTGGAACCAAATAAAATGGTTGTTACGGTTTTGAAAAGCTATGTTTCAAATATGTTTTAATGATTTGCATAAATGTTTTATAAAAGTTTCAAATAAGAGGTGCTTTTTTCTATGATATCCTGTAATATCCAAATCAGACACTCTTTTCAAAATATCCAGTAAACTACATGTAGGCAACAAACTTAAGTGTCTATGTAATAATATGGCATTAACTGCTGCTGACTTAAATGACACATGTACGTAAGAAAGATACATTTTGAGAAATAAATATTGATTGATTGAAGAAGAGAAATAAAATTGTGTAACATGTAAGTGATTAATAATGCAAACAAAGACAAACCATAAGGCACTGATATTGAGATCATTACAGTTGATATTGAAATAGAAATAATCAATAGTATCTCCATCGCTGTATCTAGAGAGGATATTGTAACTCGGAGAATTAATTGGGCAATTACTAAAGCGTGTTTTAATTGACCATCATCAAAGATGCTGTTAATCAGGAACTAGATCGCAACAGCAGTGTTACCAAAAGAGATGATTGCAGAGTAGCGCAATTCTGTTGCTGGGCTACAAAGAATACCCAGGCGCCAGGTACATCTATGGTCTATTTACCTTCTTCCACAGTAAAACAGTGACGGAACTTTACAAGCAAGCCTCCAAATAAGCGTGCTTGGACCAGGCATGCCAGGAGCTATTTTTTTACTTTTTCAACAGAAATAGCTCCTGGTCCTATACTTTACTGTGTAAAATTTGAAAAACACCAGGAGCCAAAACTTGGGAACCAGGGGTAAAAAACTCCTGGGTGAACGCTTATTTGGAGGCTTGTTTACAAGTGCAGCACTTACTAGGCATGTATCCTCCGTCGTTCTACGCGCGTGCATATATACGCCAGTGCCTTGGGTGTGTGTGCGCGTATATTAACTGCAATCAGTGAAAGATGCAGTGACATCACTGTCTCGTGGAAGGGAAATAGTCTATAATAATAATAATAATAGGTCTCTAAGAAATAAAAATGAGAAGCCAGATTTACTATACTGCTCTAACATTAGCAATATCGTTAATTAAGAGTGTACCTTGGGTGAATGAACCGGGGTTCTATCGGGAATGTAATCTGTAATCTGCCCTTGTACAGGTTGAAAAATGAATGATATTGGTTTTGTATTTTAGGGTTGTTTTTCTATTCACACACCATAACTCTCTTGCCTTGGCTTCTGCTATAGATTTATCAGCTCCAAATTGATGAAATATATTCATTTTTTATCTCTCCATGCGCAAAAGTAATCCAAGCGAACATGCGCGGTATCACACATGGTTTTGGCCACATGTACGCGTCATGCATGATTCACAGTACTTTGCCTGCATATGTTTAGCGTCCTACTATATTCATTATCTGCTGTAAGGAGGCTTTGCCAATTTAGAACTGATCAAACTATACTAGTTTGAATGGGCCCTTTGCCTCCCTGCTTTTGCAATGGTGCGAACTGGGGTTCACATCGGACCAGGCTTGCTGCACAAAGGGTTTCGCTCTTGGATTAGCTCTGTACTGTGTAATATGTCCAGTTTCATTTCACTTTCAAAAATATTTATGTGGCTTCACATTCACAAAATCAACTGTGATAAAAACCTCTCTTTTTCCAAGACTTTGTGTGCAAATATAAAGAATTGGGCTTTTAAAACCATGCCTGTGGCAACCGTGATGTTTCTGATATCTCCATTCTTCCAGATGAGTGGTTTATTAATTCTTACTTAATTGCAAGACCTTATTAAGATGACAGTATTTGTGAAGGGATGTGAGAGACTAGTAAATTAACACCAGTCATGTACATCAATAATTGATTGATATTGATTAGGCATAATATCCCAATCATCTGAAATGTTACATTTCACAGCGATAAAAACTCAATTTAAGTGAAAGAACTTGGCACTGCCAGTTCTTCAAAGAAACAGTGGTGTAGCCAGAGTTTTTTTTAGAAGCTAACGATATGTACCTCAATCATGGCAACATTGTGTAAAATAGCCAAAGTCTTGTTGGTTCACTTTTATTTCGTGAATCAACGACTTCTGCCTTTTCCGCATGTGTTGTGAGTAGTCATTTACAGGCCTTTAAAAAGCAAAACATTCCCTGTGCATGAACATTTCTTGAGTCAGCTGCAATCGCAAAATTTGTTAACACAAAAATTTCATGTAGTTACATGCAGAAACCTCTATTATAATATTAAGCACTTTTCAATTGCATCCCCGCCCCCAGGGCACCAGGTGATAGTGTGGATTAGGGCCGGGACATACAAATTGCTCATGTGACGTCCAGGGTACAATCCTGTACGGTCCTCGCAGGGCCGGGCACCATTTTTTGTACGTCCCTGCTACAGTCCCCCCCCCCCCTTGGCCGGAACAAAGTGTACAGTCCTGGCCACCTGGCTTGCAATTGGTAAGTGCATTAGGCCTACAGAGTTTGACGAGGGATAAAAAAGAGAGCAAAAAAACCACCCAGAAATTACCAAACTATTCTCACTTAAAGAAAGAATCACAAAATTGTGGGAAAAGTCATTCCTCCTTGTAATTTTGTGACTTTTAAGACCTAGGTCTAATTTGTTATTTTAATAGGAATGTAGAAATGAACAAATCGTCTCAATTATGATGCATTTTAGGCATTGTTGTGTAATATCAACCAGAAAAATAACTGATGTCTTGATACAAAAATGTAACAAAGAACTAATCTCAACCATTTGAATTAACATATTCTAGATCCAGCTAAGAAAACAGCATTACCAGTTATTCTATTGATGCGGGGATTTATTGGAACTAGTCATCAGATAACACTAATGGTATAAGAATGGGATTAGTTTCAGATAGCTGCCATGTTGGATTATTTACTCCGGTTTGGTCCTTATCCCCAAGATTTATCACTGGTTAGGCATATTCCGTGACCTTTTCCATGGATAAAATAATTCTAAAAATTTGAAAAAGATCACAAAATGATGGGGCTGACAAATAGAGAAATCTGAGGACACAATTGATTGCTGGTATGATGCGCTAAATAATGATAATGATACTAAATGTTTGCGCTTTTCAATGCAATACATCTGAAATACATCGATATGGTATGGTATGGTCTTTAATATAGTTGTTTTTATATAACTTTATGAGCCCTCTCACACCATGTGCTTATTTAGGTATTAAAGAAACCTAAAGATCCAGGGGGGGAGGGCAGTCAACTATTATGCTGTAAGTATGTCTGACCACACATTTTCCAGATACCCCCCCCCCCCCATGTTTTCCTCTGAAGCCAATTTGGCCCCCTAAACGAGTAAAAGTGTAAGGGTCGACTGCCCCCACCCTACCGAAATATCCTAAAAGCAGTTTGCATTCTGCTTTTATATACTATATTTCTTATGTTTTACTGTCTCCCTTTAAAACCAGGAGGCAGCTTTATTGCTTAAATCCTAAATTCTAGATTTTGGGCCACAATTGTAATTCAAGCATAGAGAATAAATAAAGTACTTAAAAGATGATACAATGGTAAATCAAAATCCATTGATTGGCTAAAATCCTTATATCAGGATTACATGGTTTTATTAATACATGCAATTTGTAAGGCTCAAGGGGAACCGCTCTTAATAATTAGTGGCCGTTTTAGTTGTGATGAATTTTAAAACTAAGAGATGTGTTGGAGGCTGCGCCCTCAATTATGATAAAAACTGGGATTAGTATATTTTTATAATTGTATTACATGCATGAACTTACACCTATAAGGATTAAGAAAAATCAGCCCTCTTTGTACAAGAAAATGTCGATTCAAAAATGCCCGTACAGCCGCGACGAGCATTTTACGTCCGGCAGTATCCCCATGCAGTACACGTGATACATAACGCGAACCATATTTGCATAGAGGGCGTTTTTCAATAAATAGTGATGATATTGTTTTAATCAAGTTTTGCTGTGTTTTTGTTAGTAGAAACAACAATAACGGCAATTTTTAATGTTCATCTTGAATTCTGAAGTTAACTGCTCGGCAGAATGGTCCAAAGCGAATGACATTTTTCCAATGATAAGGCAGCAGCCCTGCTTATGCTGTTATTGTCGTCTAATACAACAACCCATTGGCTTCTCGAAGGTCTGCTATTTTAAAATATTCAACCCATCTAGGGAAATATTCAGATTGAATATAGAAACACTGAGTTATGTAATCCTGGGCAGTTCTTCCTACATGTATTCGTATTCACAGATTAGAGCCGTTTTGAAAATTGGGGTTGAGAAGGTAGTCCAACTGTTGGGTAGACCTTAGGTAAGACTGAATCTTACTATGAATCACATGCTCTTGAAAAGGCCAAAATATCTTCAATTTTCATACAAATCTCTTGTTATTTATAACTGAAATCATCAGCAATCTTCTCTCTGCTATCATGTTTTTAGTGCCCAATATAATATATAGCGGGTAGGCGGCATTCCGGATTTTGTTGATGATAAAGATTGGCCCTATAATTATATATACAGGGTGTGTGTACCCCTGACATTTCACTCATACTATCAATCCATTGATTGTCACTTGCCCAATTCTAAATATTCCCGATTACAAGTTATAAAGTTGTATATTATTACAGGTAACAAATGATTCAATTCCTGCAAACAATTATATCGGGATGGGTGCATTTAAATAGTAGGTGGTTTCCAATAGTGTGGTATTCTGACAGGAAGCTTCCCATCAAATGAATACATAACTATCGAAATTACCCTTAATGGCCTAGGTGTGTGTGTGTGTGAGGGCTAGATAATTATAATGGTATTTAATTGAAAATCTTCAAAGGGAAAATCCTGTTTCAAGGCGACTCGGTATTTAATAATATTACTAACGGTTTTGGTGGGAAGGGTGATTTAATGTGATTAGTTGGTTATTTGATTAGTTACATGTAATATCAATTGGTGTTGTTTGCTTGCGGGCTTTAATAGTCGGTTTATTGCATGAAGGCATATTATGATTGACTTTTTAGGAAATTACTAGATAATTGGTTACTCTTCAAACTTTGGAGCATTGTTTGGAGAGATAGGGATAGCCTGTGTGTTATGAAGTACCTGGGTGGCTGCCATGAAAGTCCCAGCTACTATCTGCAAAGACATGTGTTACCCTCCTAAAAACTATGTTTTTCATGGCTATAGCCTGCCTAGATTAAATGCAATGAAATAGAACTGGGAGGTGGGTGCTGCCACCTAACAGTGTTATCAGTATTTTTAGCATTCAGAGGGGTTAGGGTTAACAAACCTATCAAGAGGCGTGGGGGGGGGGGGGGGGGGGGGTAGGCACAAAAAGATGAAGAAGAGCGTTGTAAGGTTCAAATTTCTCTGGAAAAGTGGTCTTCAGTGGATTTTGTCATACCATCCAATATTTTACTAGATCAGAATCTAGAGCAACAACAATAAAGAGTATAATATGAATAGTAGAAAAACATGACACATAGAATATGACACATTATTACTAAATGCACCATCTTCCAAAACACACTCAACATGCATCCCATGCATGAATTGATACAACGGTACAAAAACAATACCCAAATATTATTTCTAGGCTGCAAAGTGCATAATATCACTTCCAACTTGTCAGCAGTTTTCCTGTCGTTTAGGATGCAATCCATTAGAATTGTAAGCATTACGCAGGTGATGTAAGCATTTTATTTGATCAAATATTCAATTTCCTCTCACAAAACAGGTTAAAATCTCTCTTTGTTTTGAATGAATTTGTGGTTGGTAATATAATACTATAAAGATTCATTGGAGGTGGAGGGTAATGATTCAATTACAATTTGCATGACCCGAGGGCTTCCCCCCAGACTTGTTAACAACAAAGTGGCAACGACCCTTACTCCTCCTAACAGACCATTAATTACAGTGTGTAGTTGTTATGATTATTGTTGGATGTTTCTTTTGTCGTTCTACGATACTATTATTAATGTTGAGTCTTAATTATTTGTGTCCTGTCTCTGATTGGTCTATATATTGTATTTAGCCTTTTGGCAGGATGCCACAGGAAGCTATCGACTATTAATGAAGGCATAACTACTGGAAAATTATGAAGGTATAGATGAGGTGACCGTTATTTACATCCAAGTGGGTATCAACAAACGCAACGGTCGAAGGGACTGGACTGTCGATACACGCTTGAGGGAACAGCATATGGCCACAACACTGTCCGCTATGCCGTATTGCCCTTTATAATGCTTTGCCGCGAGTTTTAAAAGCACGGGTCCTAAACAAAACAGCCTATGCGCGCGCAAACTGTCGGGCAAAGAACAATGGCAACTAGCCACGTTTTGCCCGGTGTGACGTCACCTGTCACCCCATCTATACCATCCTTTCTTCAAGGGTCATTCAATAAGTTCTACCTCCGCCCTCATAACATCGCTAATATGAATGTCAGCCTCGTAACATTTGTCATGATTGTAGCTCATCTGATTCATATCTACACATTTCAATATAGTAAATGATCATTGATATCTGTTTCACTTTTATTCTGATGTGGTCAACGCTAGAGAGAGGTTTTGGATAACGGAAATGGAAAATTGTCCTCAAAATAAATAAACCTTTTTTTCCGTATTGTACGAGGGGGTATCAAAAAGTTCTTGAAATCACCCAGAAGTGAAGGTGTCAGAAACTTTTTTGTTGTTATGTGACCCTTGAGACATCTTTAAAAAGTCCCTGTCCAAAGTCACACATCTCTCCCACTATCTATTACCTGTCCACAGACCGCCATTGTAGAGATCCTCAGATTGACCGTTATTCCTAAAACAGCAATAAATAGTTTAAAGTGTTGACAGAAAAGGTCATGTAGGGGTCATTAGAGGTCAATCTGTGCACACCCCATGTTATCTACAAGATTATTGCCACCAAGCTTGTTTGTAATGACCTTTGACCCCTTTCTGTCAACACTTTAAACTATTTATTGCTGTTTTGGGAATAACGCAATCTGAGGCAATCTGAGGATCAATCAATGGCGATCAATTTGAGGATCTCTACAATGGCGGTCTGTGGACAGGTAATAAGTAGTGGGAGAGATGTGTGACTTTGCACAGTGACTTTTTAAAGATGTCTCAAGGGTCACATAACAACAAAAAAGTTTCTGACTCTTTCACTTCTGGGTGATTTCAAGAACTTTTTGATACCCCCTGGTATGGTTAGATATTATGCACTTATCAATTGCAGTCCCGGCCCCGGGGGACCCGGGGCATGGCGGGGACTATGCGGGGACCGTACGCAAACGTACAAAAAACATGGCCCGGCTATGCGGGGGCGTGTACCCGGGGCGTACAAAAACGTGCCCCCGCTAGCCGGGGCGTGTAGCCGGGGCATAGCGGGGACGTACATTACTGAAAAATAGGCCGGGCATTGTAGCGGGGACGTACGCTAGGGTACACGAATGTACATCCCGGGGCATAGCCGGGGCGTACACATACATAGCGGGGACGTAGGCCTACGCTAAGGTACAAAAAATGTACACCCGGGCTGAGCCGGAATGTACGCACACATATCGGGGATGTACGCTAAGGTACATACAGTACAGATCGCATTAGAGTAACCGATATCAACGGAGGTCAACATACTTTCATCGGAATATCAACCCAATTGCATCCCGTTGTCAGTGCATTGACAGTGCGAAAGATTTCGCAAGATCAACGGAGTCCCTACACGACAATTGCGCTGAACAGCACACTATCATCGCGCTGTCAGTGCATTGTCAATGCGATGTCATTGCGTTGTCAATGGACTATCAACTTAAAGTCAATGGACTATCATCGCAGTTGCGTGGTGCACTCTATTGTGAGCTGTACTGTATCATCCACACCGGGACATAGAGATATAAAATACAGACATGCACTATATTAAACTTTAAAATTAGTCACCGCGATTGATCAATGCCTGGATTTTCACTACCATGACTACGGTAAACTTAGTACAATTTGACCATATAGTGCTTTTGCCTGGAATAATAGACAACACCTACTTGCAGGCCCGTAAGTCAGGGAGGGGTAGCCCACCCCCCTCAATTCCCCCTCCCAAGTCCCCAAGAAGGTCCAAAATCCCCCTCCCAAGTCAATTAGATCAATCATCATGTTGTCGGTCCATTTTTAAAACTTAAATACTGTTTGTTCATAATAAATCAATTGGATCAACACTTTCCAATGTTGCCGGTGGGTACGCATGATCTATCAAAAATAAAGCTACACAATATGATATCCATAAAGTGATTTTTTGACTCGATTCATTTCTGGTTGACAACAGACTGAGATAGATCATGCCAACATTATAGTATTTTTAGTTTTAAGCCTCTAGTAAGTTTTGTTCTGGAGCACTGTATAAACTACAACTATTCACACTACTATATGCATTATAGTAGTGAACGGTAAATCATGAAAATGCTCGCAGTGAACCGTGTAAAACATGATAACGATTCGCTAATATTGGCCCAGCTGTCTGAGGCCGGGCGTAGCCGGGGCGTACACTATGCCCCGGCTATGGGGGCCGGGACTGTACGCCGTCGTACACTTTGTCCCGGCTATGGGGGGCAGGGACCGTACGCTGGCGTACACTTTGTCCCGGCCATGGGGGGCCGGGACTGTAGCGGGGGCGTACAAAAAGTGGTGCCCCGCCCTGCGGGGACCGTACACGACTGTAGCCGGGACGTCACATCGGCAATTTGTACGTCCCGGCCCTAATCCCCGCTATCCCCGGGTCCCCCGTGGCCGGGGCTGCAATTGATAAGTGCATTATTAAAACATGAAGAATGTATTGTTATGCCTTCAGCATACCAGAATACCGCTAATCAGTCAAATTTGTTGTTACAAAGTCATGCCACTTATATTAATGCCTCGTGTGTTAAATCTTTAACATGATAGACGCTTTATGAGCGTTTTATTTTTCTTTATAAGTACAATTAACCTTCAGAAAAGTTTGTTCACGCAATACGGAAAAATGTCTATGGTTTGTTTCCTTGGAAACAAACCATAGCTATTTTTCCGTATTGCATGAGAACAAACAGGGGGTAACAAATTTATCATTTTATCATTTAGTAGACCTGAATGCAAATAAAAAGTAAATGAGTAATAATGAAGTCATAGGCCTAGTTCCTTTTCTAGCGGTTTTTTTTTTTTGTCAATTTTTTTTTTAAAACCATTTTTTGTGAAATTTGAAACCAAAAATGAATTCTCCGACTCATTACCTTTCTAAAAATGTATACTTTTATGTACATCATATTATTATTATAAAATAACATCGAGGCCAAATTGCGCATTTTTTTCAAAATAAAAACATAAAATATTAACATCAAAAAGATACATAAATACAAGAAAAAACGGTGATAATATTTAAAATACATAATTATGATTGGATTTTTTTTTCAGGGACCTGCCCTATTTGTTCTTGTCATGTTAGGTCAATCAAACACCTTTTTTTAGGCCTAAGGATTGCTATGACCGAGAGTCTCATGTCATCATTGTAAAAATAGCCCAAAATGGTTAGGCTTAAGTCAAATTTACTAAAAAACTGAATCACACAATTACTTTATACATCTATTTCAGTCTAAAACTCCATCTTGAGGACCAATATCCTTTGCTATGAGTATGATTCGTTGAGCTATACTTGTTATAGATCTCTTTTTAACCCAATACCCTTCAACATTTCACCTTGCCCTCGAGTTCCATGAGTTCCAAAGTTAATTATTTGAGGGAAATACAAAAAAGTGACCTAATGATTGATCATCGTGATATACACAATGAGAATTGTGATTATATTTCTTTGGGATAAAAGTTTGTATTCCATACCAGGTGTATTAATTTTAAATCTACAACAAAATGTGATTTATTCCCTTCATTTTATTGGCATACATGTAGCTGGCCAAGCTGGGCCCTTGTTTAACATAATTGAGACGTTTGGTCAATCTGTTTATGGCTGATTCTTTTTAACAGGAGATTTATTACAAAGGGTTTGCACATGGGTGTTAATAGGGGGAGAGGAACAAAATGAACATGTTTGAGTACAATTGCAACTGTTCGTTATAGCCCCTTATTTGGTGAATCATACTGAAGTGTATTAAAACCAAGTTTGATTCATCAAAATGTAGATCGAGGTTCATTGAATTCAGGTTTTTGAAAAGGACACAGCCTTTATCACTGTTTATCCTGTGAACCTTTAGCGTGGGCTTGTGGCAGACCTCGGAATTCCCAGTATCCACATTGCAGATTGAACACAAGAATTGATATGTCTATTGTGATTGAATTTAGAAGTCTTGTTTAAGCACCACAATTTGAAAAGTGTTTCAAAATTAAGGTTGTGCCTGTGGTCATAAGTGACCCCCCTGTCTCCTGGTGTTTTTGCCAAACATTGTCTTTGCTTGTGATAGGTGAATTGTTTTGTTTCTTGATGTAGTGGTCTGTAAACCTATTGATCTCGTTTGTAACCATCTTGTCTTTGTCCTATTCATGGAGCAATTAGTCTTTCACTTAATCAATTTGATCATATTTCATCATTAATACAACTGCCTATCATGTCTTTGTGTGACTTACAACTGACTGTTCAGATGTTTTAATTTCAATCTTTTTAATATCCAGATGTTATTGGGTCTATGGATTAAGGCTCAGACAAGAAATCTCTTTCAAATCGTCTGGTATTACATGTAGCCTATATTATATTGTACATTTTGTTCCTATTGTAACAATTTCACCAACACTTTTTGTCATTAATCAACAATAAAACACTGAAGATTTCCGTTTTATTGTGCATTTCATGCCCATAGATCACATTTTGACAATTTGCAACAATTAAATCACCTATTAAAATAAGGTGATTTGGAATGGGTGTGAGATAATAGACAAGTGTTGCCAGAATATCTGAGTATTTTCAAGCGATATCAGCGTTAGAAAATAAACTGGTTATCCAATGGATAACCCTGATTAATTTGCCAATATGGATCAATATAGCTCATATTTTCATGTAGTATTTCATTTGATAAATTAGCATGCATTGAATAAACTGCATACAAATAAACAGAAAGTACTTCATTAACACGGCTATCAGCAGTAGAAAGCAACTTTCATCAATGTGTATTGATCATTCACATAATAAAATGAAGCTTTTCATGGGTTCGTTCAAACATATCATTACAAATTTATTATGGTCTGAACCCTGAACTATTTCAATTGATTCAAGTTTAAGATCTATACCATGTTTCAACATTAACAAATTAAAAATATAACCACTTTTCATGTTTGTTATATTTTTACACACCAAGTGACCCCCTTTTCACATAATTTGGGCTACTTTTTGTGGCACCATATCAAAAGTTTAGAGCAACAAAGCCCAGTCTGCAATACAACCTGCCAGGTGTTCAATAGTTTTATCCCCTTGGGGAACTATTACCCATAATACCATTCAATAATTTAAGCTAGTCTTATGCAAGAGTCCCTCTTTTCAAAGTGTTGTGACGTGGTTTTAGGGAAAATACTCGCATGGCGGAGAGGGGATCAAAACACACAGAATAAATATAACGGATATAGCTTCCAAGTTATTTATATATACATTTTATTAATTCATCATAAATAGTTCACTTACTCATATTATAAACGAACACAGCACCCAGCATCTAGACTATCCTAAAGAAATGACATGACACGCCTCAATCGTGAGCTTCTGTAATTCAGAGCTCACTAGTCCTGTTGTGTGAATTGAATACTATATGGCCTAAACTTATCATGAGGTGTTGTCAGCGTGACACGACGACTTGAATTGGTCAGAGATATTGGCGCGTAGACTGAATGGGATTCAGAATACGGAAGTACGGTGTTGCCATTTCAAGTCAATCATGGCCTGAATTCTAGATATGAAAATATCTAGAATTAATAATATCAATATAAATTTAGCGTCACAACAAAAGTATAGAATCGCAGCATATAGATTAGGCCTAGCGATATTTCAAAATAGGTGAAAACATTTAGTTTTTTACCATTCTCAGCATTCAATGGCTCGTTTTTATATATTATTCTCATTTGAGGGTCCATATAAAGAAGGACTTTAAACTATAAATAAATATTTATTCATTTTAAATTATGATTTTTGCTCAAATTTGGTGATATAGAATATCATAAAGTTATGTAAACATTAGTTGAAGAAGAAAAAAAAGTTATTGTGTACTTTTCTAGATTAAAAAGAGTTCGAAAATTTAGTGAGATAATTAAGATTACATTTTCATTTTTTAAATAGCTTGTAACTTTAGTTATCATCTTGATATATTTACTGATTGTAAATGTTTCATAATCATACTTCCATCATTTTTTGGTTTTAATAAATAAATTTGTCTCTATGTTAGGACTATTGTAACATAGCGGCTACATTGAAAGACATATTATGGGTGATTGGTCCGAACTGCATATGCTAGAATGGTGAAATAAACTAACAAATCACACACAGCAATTATATCATAGAGACAACTTTTGCCTTGCTTCTCAGTTAGGTGAAAAGGCCACTTTACCATATCTGCCAGCGTTCGAAATAGGGGTAATCTGTGCACTCGAAATTACCAAATTTCCTGGCACCAAAACAACTGAAACAGTTACGGATAACAACAAATAGTGGCGCATAACCAAAATCTTCTGCTTAAATATGTTTACCAGGTTGACATTCCTATTAACAATGTATACATCTATATTCTATTTTTTGTGGACAGGTACGCCAGTGAATCGTATACCGATCATGGCCAAGCAAGTTCTAGATCTATACGCACTCTTCATTCTGGTTACCGATAAAGGTGGTCTGGTGGAGGTCATCAATAAGAAACAATGGCGGGAGATCACCAAGGGCCTCAATCTACCAGCGTCCATCACGAGTGCAGCTTTTACTCTTCGTACACAGTGAGTGAATTTGGGACCCATCACATCAAAGTAGGGTCGAACTGTGGTTTTTGGTTTTTTTTAAATTTAATTGGAGGAAACAAAATTTCGCAAGATTTTCGGCCATAAAAACAGCTGATTTTACATGATTTGAGACAACAACAAAAATCTTTAAACAAATTCTTAAAAACGCAAAAAGTGGGTCGGTCGGGCCCGTAAAAAGGGTGTGTGTTTTTTCCTTGCCAAATATAACACTTTCCTGAATGAACAAGACATATATTGTACATTGTCGATTGATCAGATTGATGGATATATCATTTGTTGCACCAATCAGAGACATTGTTAGAATAATTGTATCATTGATTAAGATTGGAGTGAAAATTTTAGAAGCAGTGTTTTCATTTGGTTATGCAAATGAGTTGTAATTATCCAATAATAAACACAATTGGATGTAGGCAAGTGGTACGTGCTCAAAGTTTAATCTTATCTTGATATTCCAATAATGAATCTGTACATCAGGTTGCCATTTTATCGTTCTTGATCATTTGCATTTTTTCATTCTCACAGGTATATGAAATATTTGTACCCCTACGAGTGCAAAAAGAAATCCCTCAGCACCCCTGCTGAGCTGCAAGCTGCCATTGACGGGAATCGTCGCGAGGGAAGAAGGCCGATATACCATCACCCCAGTCCGGCAGCATTCAGTCTACACCATTCACAAGGATCCCCACCCCCTTCAATGATACCTCACCCTTCACGAATACCTCTCGGAACCGGTTTACCGTCACCATTAACTCTGTGTAAGTTGGATTCAAGTTTAAAAGAAACTCACTGTCATAACCCTTACCGCACTGAATCTCACTAAATCTCACTGCCAGAAATCTCCGCGCACGTGGTGCTGGCATTGCCTCGATGACGTCACCTACCCCAGGCATATGTCGGCGGGAATCCTTAGCCGGCATATGTGCTGGGAGTTTCGCTCAGTTGGTAGGGGGACAGACTGGGGTGCGGATGGTCCCGCGATCGAATCTCGGGGGGTGCTGGGTGATTTTTCGGGTCAAAAAGATAGTATTTTCCCCTCCTCCCCTTGATACGCACGAAAAACATAGCTTTACTGGGTAGGGTTAATCAGGATTCACTCTTTGCACTGAATTTCAAAGAGTATTACATATTAGCTTTTTGCCCATTCCAAAGTTCATACCACAAACCTGTTTTTCCTTAGTGTGTAAAAATAGGTGCATTTTAGTTATATGGTACCTAGGAATTCTGTGAACTGGTCTATTACAATGATCTTTTTCAAATGGATGAATAAACAGTTTGTGTTTAGTAGCCAAATCAATCTTGTTTGCGTCTTACTCAACAATATTAGTTAATGCCCTCTTAGGCATGGACATTTCATTTAATATAAATCCGCCCCGATATATTGTTAACACCATTGATCTTTTTAAAAGCTGTGTTATTCTTGTTCTTGAAAACAGATGATTGAACTTAGATTGATTGAAACTAGGGGATAGAATTGTTCTTTACTTTCTGCAAATTTATCGGGCGGAGATTGCAAACTTAGAGAAATATTATTGTCTGTCAAACTCGGAACTGAAACCAATCGAAAATGGAAAGAGGGTAATAACCCTCACTTCAGTTTAAGGTTATTAACCGGGATCACAATATCAGACTAGAAAACACCAACTAAATCATCCGGGGCTGGGAATCAAACCGGGGACTTCCCGGACATCGGCCCATCGTCCCACCCACTAACCCTCAGCTACTCGTTCACGCAGAAAACCGTCTGCACATGCGCTTAGAGATAGGCTTAGAAGTAGTATTATTTAGCATATGGGTGGGGTTAGGGTTAAGAGCTAGCAGAGAGGGGTTAAAAATAGGTCGTTTCGGGTTGCACCTACCTGGAAATGTCGGACCTCCCCCACCCCTGTGGCATATAGCTCAAAGATGCTACATGTAGTTTAAGGAGTTCCAGGAAGAGAAATTATATGTTAAAAAACAGTGTTTTGGTTGAACATGGAGTCATCACACATTATAGGAATTAGGCCCAAGGGTTGAAAAGTATATTGTCATTCTGTTTAGTAGGGGATAGGGGAGTATTGGCAATCATTGGCAAAGCCTGGTATATTGCAAACATTGACGTAATAGGACACATTAACCTTGTCTACGGTGAATAAAATAGTATCAGATTAAATTAATTGAATGATATGGCCATTGATCATCTTCAATGACACAATAGAATCATCACCTTAACACTTTTCATTCAACTTCTTAATTTACCATTTTCACAACTTTATTATTGCACAGGTCTATCGTTCATTCTCTTGAATAGCCACTCCTATAAACTAGTCACGCTCTATGAATCAAACTATTTTTTATCACCGAAAAAAATAAACGTTTTTTATCACATGTTATTCAATTAAATATAGATGATGGTATTTAGTAAAAAAGAATATCAAAAAGACTTATAGCTGATTGGACACCGTACCTATTCTGAATTTCAGATTCACTCAACTATGGTGCCGGTAGATTGTATCATAGGAAAGCTTGATTGGAGTTTATACAATTTTATTTTTTGAGGGGAAGGTTTGTTTACCTAGTATGAAATAATTTTTCATTTATCAACAACATGAAAGCCATTGAAAACTAGTCCCCCCCCCCCAGGGGGGTTACTCACGTATACAGGGTGGTCAAAAAAAAAACTATACCCAACTTTGGAGGCCATTTTCTCCTAGATGATAAACTATTTTAGTAATTTGGTTTGCATATTATTAAAGCATTATCGGTGAAAATAGGGAAGATATTACATTAATATTTTTTGAGATATTGCTATTTTTAGCGAGTATGTGTAAAAATGGCTTTTCCACGGGAGCTGTCAATGCATCAACATGTTTGAATATGATATGACACAATAATGTAATGACGCGATAGTCCTTTGACAAATGTTTTTGCGAGAGCTTCAAATATTCTTGAAATATTGAAAAGAAGCTCTCGCAAAAACATTTGTCAAAGGACTATCGCGTCATTACATTATTGTGTCATATCATATTCAAACATGTTGATGCATTGACAGCTCACGTGGAAATACCCTTTTTACACATACTCTCTAAAAATAGCAATATCTCAAAAAATATTAATGTAATATCTTCCCTATTTTCACCAATAATGCTCAACGATATATGCTTTAATAATATGCAAACCAAATTACTAAAATATTTTACCATCTAGGAGAAAATGGCCTCCAAAGTTGGGTATAGTTTTTTTTGGACCACCCTGTATAAGGTATACAGGTATACAAATGGGTCACTCTTTTGTTGTTGAAAGATTCCCTAAACACAGGGTATGATTAGTTGTGCTGGAAACCCTACACACATTGGTCCCAAATTATGAGGGGAAAAATCTAAACATGGGTCCCAAATCGCAAAAACACACTAAAACATGGGTCCCAAATCACAAAAAAACACTAAAACATTGGTCCCAAATGCCAACAAAAAATTAGTCAAATCAACCATTTTGTAAAGTGGCACATCCAATCAACAAATAATTTGGGTACGGTATACCTCCCCAGATCCCCCGTGTTACACCACTGGATAAAGAAGATTCATAGAGCTTGTCTATTCTGTTTACAGCAATGACATCGCTTGTTTATTGTTTTCTTGTTGTTGTTGTCTGTTCTGAGTATTTATTTACGTGGGAGGATAAATTTGATTGGTTTTTAGCTCTGGTAGGCTGCTCAAGTATGAAATGTGGAAGTGAATACTGTTAGTTTTGTATACGGGATAATGAGATATATAATTGGTATGGAAGTTCATATAGAAGTTTTCAGCTGTTTTCTACAACTTTCATCAGCTACCTTATGATCTTACATCATATGTGGTGCACCTTTACAACATGCACCTACATGTAGGCTTATATTATATCTTGCACCTTTTAATACAGCTTTAGGATATTAAATGCACCTTTATCATATCGACAATTTAAAATCATAATTATTGTGTACCTTTATCACGTTGCGTCATCTTTATCACATTGTGGCATCCTTATTACATTGTGGCATCCCTATCAAATTGTGGCATCCTTATCACATTGTGGCATCCATCACATTGTGGCATCCCTATCACATTGTGACATCCGTATCACATTGTGGCATCCTTATCACATTGTGGCATCCTTATCACATTGTGACATCCGTATCACATTGTGGCATCCTTATCACATTGTGGCATCCTTATCACATTGTGGCATCCTTATCACATTGTGGCATCCTTATCACATTGTGGCATCCTTATCACATTGTGGCATCCTTATCACATTGTGACATCCGTATCACATTGTGGCATCCTTATCACATTGTGGCATCCTTATCACATTGTGGCATCCTTATCACATTGTGGTACCCTTATCACATTGTGACATCCTTATCACATTGTGGCATCCTTATCACATTGTGGCATCCCTATCACATTGTGCTTCTATATCTTTTTGTGCTCCTTTATCATTTTGTGCACCTTCATAACGTATGTGCATCTTTCGTATATTATGCTCCCTGATACTGTGCACAGAGATGTGCCCTCATTTTCTACTAAGCTGGGGTATTGTACTTTTCTGTAAATAAATGACTTTATTAATAAGAATCTAGCCAGAATGTTATTACTGAGCAATACATTTTAAGACCATTTTGAGCATGTAGACCATTCAATATCCAACCCAAATGATCATGGAATATACTTAATACATTAGGTACATGAAAGTCAAAGTTATGTTTCCTGTAACATTTTTTCCAAACCATAATGAGGCAACTTTTTCATTATTCATTATTCATTATTTTGCAGGATTTCAAATAACAGCAATTTCGTCAACATATGGCGCACTCTATACCTGCCAATATTGTGTTAAAAACCACTCTGCACAACTTATACACAGATTTGTACTTAATAAAATATGTTCAACCATTTTTCAGGTTTTTCTGGAAGATTTATTTTAAAGGAACAAGATATTTTTGTACAATATGCAAAATAATGAACTTTTTGGGGATTTCGAATCTGAAACGTGGGCAAAAATCATGACACAGGAGGGTTACGGGAAACATAACATTGACTTTCATGTGCCTTATAGTCGATTTTCCTGGATTTTTGAAACAAAAATGATTAATCATTGACCATTTAAGTGTATTCTATGGTATAGAATGAATTAAAAAGAATATTGGTGTTTTTTACTGAATTTACCTTTCATAATACTATGCATAATTTATTATTGCATTTATGATCACATCGTGGCATATATTTATCAAATCATGCACTGCATAGATCTTTATATTATGCACCTTTAATGAATAATAATGGTATTCATATATTCTATGTTGTAGTGACACCTGAAGAGGAGCATCTGGCATTGGCTGCAGCACGCCAGGAATTCACATTCAAACATACTCTCATGCTGGAACGGGAAAGGGAAAGGGAACGAGAAAGGGAACGTGAAAGGGAGAGAGAGAGAGAACGACTCCGTGATCAGAGAGAACGAGAACGTGAGAGGGAGCTGCGTGAGCGCGAGAGAGAACATGATGAACTCGACTCACCACCTCCATCAAAGCGCCCTCTGATGACAGAGGAGCAACACCACCGATATTTAATGCAACAACAGCATCTGCTCAACACCCCATCCGCTCACCTTAAAATCACAAGCTCCAGAGGTAATTATTCAATTTTTAAACCATATAGGATACATCAGTGTTTGTTATAAATGTAGCTTTGTGACAGCAGCAATACTATGTTAATGTGGCCATTTGATTGTAGCAGTAAGTGCATGGATTATACATAGTTCATTGTACAATCTAATTGCAAATTAAGTAGCCACCCCTTGGCCCTTGGCCCTTAACACATTTGTGATAAACAGTGTCATAACTAGGGTCTTCAATTGGGGGATAGGGCATAAGGACAGGCCTGTGACCAAAGGTGCATAACATACTTACTTAGGTTAATATACATGATTTGCCATTTCATTTGGGGGCATCAGGGGGGGGGGGGGAGGGGGATACTTCTGGCAGGGGAGTTAAATGTCATCCCCCCCCCCCCCCCTCCCCAAGTTATTGATGAAACTAAGGTTACTAAGATTTTTATATTTGAATTAACAACATCTTTTTATTTTCTCTTACATGACAGCTCATTCCGACACAGGATTTCCAATGCTAGAGCTCCGCAGTGACAACTCACTCATCGTCAGCATCGAGCTTAACAGTGTCCTCTACCAGGGGGTGCTCTACCCTAAAGGCGCCCAGGGTCATCCATTGCATTCATTGTCTAGTCGGGGTCTCGGAGCATCATAAAAGATATACGGTCAACCGTGTAATTTACAGTACGATAAGACAATCATTCAACAGTTCATTAATATTATATTTTGTGTCATTTTTATGTATATACATGTAGTCATGAGAACAATCGCAACGATAATGTGTCTTTCAAATTTGAGTACGGTTTTGGTTTACATATGTATATGTCATCATTGTTCAGAATCAATCAGTGTTATGCAAAATAAGTTTGGGAAAACATTTTGAGCGTTCCCAACACATCCGCATATGACCAAGTATACATGGTCTGAAAGGTGAATTTATAGCTTAAATTTACTTTTTGTATTAGTGTCTTTAGCTCACCAGTGTTTTTAATACCATTCTTTATCCTCGAAAACCCTGAATGTGTGCCCTTGTTCGTATTTATCTTCACAACTCTTACCTTCCCAGCATCCCTCTCTAGATTCATCATGGCAGAAATGCATTCCAAAAGAATTTCACTGCAATCTTCCCGAAAACAATGTATTTTGTCGGACACTGAAACCACCGGGACATTGACTTGCGTATGCATTATCGTTCCTAAAATCACGGAAAAGGAGGCATTTTCATTTCCCAAAATTAGAGATGTTAAAGACCCCATGTTCGCGCCTCTGTGCATAAATTGTAAAAGGGAGTATTTTGAACCAAATGCACCAACTTTTTCCAGGCAAAAAAGGGGACTATTTAGAAATGCACCAAAAAGGGGACTATTTAGAAAGTTTCTTTGAAATGGTCAAATAATGGGTCTTTTTTCCAGGCAAAATGTTCTCATTTTTGCATGATAAAGGGGTCAAATGAGCAAATCTGTCCTAGAAAACCATCAAATAATATGGGGGGTGGGGGGAAGGGCGGTATTTCAACTTCCTGGAACAATCATGTGTTACCCCTCTGAATATGTAAAGAAAAAAGTAACACACTGGGACACGAAGTGAAAAAGTCATAATATTGACGTAGATAAACATCCAAGAAAATATATGGGATTTCTATCATTTCAGTATGCAGCTGAACTGGTACACAATTCCTATGTTTGCTTATTTTTATTGTTATTATTAATATTTGTTTACATTCCACTAAGCCACTGAATGTGTCATTTTCATTTGTTATTGTCTTCTCAAACAAAAATGATTGATTTGATAGCCAGTCAGTCAGGTTTAGGTGAGACTACAACAACTGGTAGATGTCTACCTTTTAATGTGACCATTAAATCCAATGGAGCATTTAACCATGACATACTATCATTAATCATGTCCTCATAACCCTAAACCATGTTGATATCAAACAGATATTCTAAAATCGGTTGTGTGTGAATTTGCTATTTGGATGCAAGATTATCTAATGGGGAATGTGTAACGTAACCCCTTGTCACACTTCAGCAGTGATGGGGGCATGGGGGAATCCCCCAGTCCCAGTCACGACCAATGCCCTCCCCACTTGCCACCCCCACCCCACCCCTGTCAACTCAAGTCCCACCTCATTCTGTCCCCCATATAATCGAAAATGCTTAATTTTAATGTCATAACTTAAACTTAAAATTATTCTGAAATGTCTTATTCAGACCAAATTAAGCTAATGTCAGGCAAATTTTTCATTAAAAGCCAACATTTTATGATAATGTGCTATTGACTCAGGCTGCCACTTACCTCTTCTCTATCCTAATTTGTACAAAGAATCACGCCACAGTATTACTGTTCAAAATGGAATATTATAGAGTAGAATGACAAAGAATTTTAAACAAATTCGCCAGCTTTGGGAACAAAAATGTCTTTCATAAAGTGTGATATTCAGGTATAACCACAGTGCCTTTCTTGGCGATAACCTTAAACAAGTCTTCCATACAGAGTAAAGCATGGGGCAGCAATTATTGTACATTTGAAGTGCACTGTATACCATTGCTGCCTTGTGATGTATTCCATATAGACGACCTGTGTGCGTATAAGGCTAAATCAGAAAAATAATTTGTCTCAAAGCTCCCGCGCGCGTTAGTTTATTGATGCGCATTAGAAAAACAAAAATCTTGATTTTTTTTTTTTGATTTTTTTTCCTTCAAAAACAAATAAAAAATCCCAAAATATCTTCACCGATTTTTCAGATTTTCATTGATCACATCATTTAAAATACAAAAAGTCACTTTTACAAGGATTTTAATATTTTATATTTAAAAAAACCCAAAAAGAAACTTTAAAAAAACCGCAATCCGCATTAGGTTTTGAAAAACTGCTTTGAGACAAAAGATTGTTTAAATTTAGCCTAATAGACTTGTTTTATATATATTATGATACAAGTTGATATAAAGTATATATCTTCCATGTGTTTTATTGGAGTATTTAAGAAAATGTTTTATTTTTAAATGTTATGTTCTAACCAGTCATGTTTACTATTCTTGATGCAAATTATATGAAAAGTACACATTTTGGATTATATATCAAAAATACATTGGTATATAATAGGTGCCTTTATGCATGTGCTACTAATAATATGGCATATCAGAGACTTATTTTAAGATATTGCCCTGTACCATCAATAGGCACACAAAAATTGTTTACCGATGAACATTTTTATGCCCCCTTTTTTATTATTTTTTATTTTTTGAAGTCACATATATGACCTTGAATGACCCCATGTGACCCCATACCATCTTCTCTATCTTGGTGGTAAACCTGTGATGCATTCAACACCTATGTGTTATTATTATCCATCATGCATACATGCAACATCTTTCCTTTAAACCAGATCACATGCATACCAACTGAAACAGTCATTTTTGTGATTTATATTTCAAAATAAATCAAAATCAGTTATCCCATGGAATTGGTTATACAAATATTTTTAAATCTTTCTAATGTTACATCATTTGACAAGCAACACTTCTTTTAGTTAACAAATGTAAATAAAATACCGAAAATGTTGTTGCTTTAGAAATAGATTGTGTTTTTTAACAAAGAAAACGAACGTCAAAAGTCATACTTTAGGATCTTAAGTTATAAGTTACCAGTGATATGATGTGGGTCATGGGGGTATTACTTGGGTTACTTCGGGTCAAATATGGGTCATCCAAAAATGAGACTAAGGTATATTAGTCTCAGATCCAAAAGATGTGACGGTTCAGAATTTGGCAGAACAACCACTAGGAAAGAAAAAAAATCCAACCAACCAACCGACTCTACCTTTTTGACAGCATCTATGGCCAAGCAAACAAATTTTTGTTGGCCTTATTTGAATGTAACAATGTTAATACTCTCCATTAAAACACTCAAACAGAATTCTGGTCACACAAATCTATGGTCTTGGGGAGGGAGCCTCTTGCATCAAGATGGTTATCATACTCAGGTATACCAGTGATACATGCTTGTAATTGTTATCAATAGCTATTTTCAACAGCATATTATTAACTGTTCAGATGTATTTATGATGATTTATGACATTATTTCCAAACTATTGAAGAATGGATGACTAAATATAAAGTATTTAATTACTGCATTCCAAATAAGCCAATAATTACTGAACTCTGATAAGACTTGGGCACAATTGCCAAGTCCACATGGCCTGAGTCCAAGTCCTTCACCTCTGATGAGTCCTTCCTGGAGTACTCCATCACTGTTTATATTAACTCAAACAAATGTGAAGGAATAGGACATGTTAGTTTTTAACGGCTTGAATTTGACACTATATGTTGTATCGAAGAAGATACAATTATTATGCCTTTCAAACTGAACTTATTAATTTTTGTATTTACAGTATATATAAATGGATCATTGACAATCTTTGAGCTTAACAAGTTCCAGAATTTAATTGTGTATGGGATATTCTTTATACATTAGGAATAAAATTACCTGTATTTTCACGATGATGCAGGTTTTGAGTTATAACAATGCTGTATGTGCAGATATCTTGTGTACATGTAGTCTATGTTAGGCCACTTAAAATTAATTATTAGTTTCTCCTAGCACAGGCCTTCGTAAAGGGGAGGGCAGCTTTTAATTCTTTCTTTTTTTTAAATTGACACTAAATATGGCTCATGCAAACTTTTTTGGTGAGCTTGTAAAAATATATCAATCCCAGTTGTTATCATAATTGAGGGCGCAGCCTCCAACACATCTCTTAGTGTCCCTTTAATATCAAAGAGATGATCTTTTCTCATATGTAGATATTCTTTGAGGTAGAACCTTGACTGTTTCAACCCAAACAGGTGTTTTTTTTTAATCCGAATATACTTTCATATTCCAGACTATTATAACATTTCTTCTCAGATTATTATTTCGTTTATTTTCAGAACCTGGTGGCTACCATAGGTGTCAATCTGTCAAAGCAGGGAGGTGTCAAATAGTCTATTTGACACCTCCCTGGTCAAAGTGTACCTGCCAGAGTGACAGCCATGGATGGTGGTCATCAAATTAGGGATATGTCAAAATAAGTATTTCAAATCTTATGTTTTACTGTTTTATCTTTAGATTGTCATCATTTATAAATGATAGCATGCAAATTTCATGAAGGTATTCTGTGTTTACCACATGCTATCCTGGTTTTGTTATTAACACTTTCCATGCGACAATTAGTTTTACCATATATTTTCAGAAACCTTTCTCAACTTTCAAAGTCTATCTCAAGAATTACTGTACATACTAGGCATCACATGTACTTCTTTAAATGCATTTCTCATGATGATTCCAATATGGTAATGAAATTAAATAATTTTGACATTTTTGTATCATTTTGTGAAATTTTGGAATGTTGTCTGCAGATGCCTGCTGCGTGGAAAGTTAAGATCCCATACAAAAGTAATGAAGCCATTAGAAAAGCACCTATGATTTCAAAATTGCTAATTCGTATTGACAGTATCTTGACAGAAAAAAAATGTAGTTGATGCAGATTTTTCAATATCTCATCATTCAATATTTAAAATACAGCATTGTTAATAAAGAATAACAGTTTTTAAATCATAAGTGCATCAAAAAAAGGGGGGGGGGCGGGACTTTGCAGGTGAAGTCAATCTGAGTTAATTATGTGTGCTCTCAGAGCACTTTCTAGGCTTTAAAATGACACCAAAATTATCAAAATTGATCATGGCATTCAGGTTTTACAAGTAAAAATAACTCCTAAATTTGTATTATTTTCTTTATTTTTGTCTGTCCGATGTCATCTATATCTTGAAAAACATGCAGCCGCAAAGTCCCCCTTTTTGATGTACTGCATCACATATGAATGGCTTTCTTAAGTGTTTTTTACGTAATGCATTATGTATGTATATATAGTACTAAACTTTACTAAACTGTTATACCTTTTTTATATCTATATAATATATTCCTTACTTACGAAGCAATATATTTCTTACGATATGTACATATTTATTTCTTCTAATATAGCATGACATCTAACAGAATATGAATGTTTGGCAGTCAGTCTAATATAATTTTATTTATTCATGTTGACAAATTTAGAAGTTCTATACTATATTCTATTCATATCGGTGACATTCCGATTTTATGGCAGCTAAATAACCTCTTTTCAATATATATAAATTGAAGTCTTTCCTGTGAACGTTTTGACACATATTTTGTGACTTTTCTTTATTATTGTCTGAAAAAAGATGTAAACTGTTTTCCAGTCTTTCATACCAATGTTGTACTTCATGTTTTGATACAGTTTTTGTGACTTGTTTAAATTCTTGTCTGAAAAAGATGTAAAAATAGGGTCGGTCTATGTAAGGGTATCTTTTTGATACCAGCAGTGATACAGCAATCATGATTTATATCTATAATAGCGGATTCCAAAACAAAGAGCAATCATAGATTTAATGGTTTGAAATACAGTTTTGTAAATACAAATCCAATTACTTGACTCGAACCTAAGGCCAGAAAAAAGGTCCATCTCACTTTCATTTAGGAAAATAGCTATGCGATATGCGATTTATTTATTTTAATTCAAAAGAAAAAATGGCTATGCTAAATGTGGAAATTATTTTTATTGTGTTTTTGGCCCACTTTTTGTTGTTGTCATTTCGGAGCCAATTTTTTTCTCAATTTGACAAAAAGTGACAAAAATTATCGCCATTTTCATTTACGTACAGAGTGTACGTAACTTTTTACCCCCCTCGAGTTACGTATGCAATAAATGGCGAAATTTTATTTTATTTTGTACTTTGAAGAAGAAAAAATCCCGCCTCTCAAGATCGCCATTTAAGTTACGTACGGTTGGGGTATATTTCGACCCTCTTACGTACGCTTTGTACGTAACTGAAAATGGCGAAAATTATGGACGACCCCTAAGGTTATGTGGCAAAAGTTACTCCATGTCTGTGAGACAGATGTTTTTCTTGGCCTAAGTTAGTGTTATATACAATTTGGTGACTTAACTTGATTCCAGTCTCTGAGAGTAAAGGTTTGTCTTGACTCAAGTCCCTGAGATGAAGGTCTTGACTTGGAAACTACTACAAGTCAATGAGAACCTGAATCCTGTCCTCCCCCACAAAAAAAGGTTGATTCTCCTTCTTTGACCCCTCCATCGGGCTCCCTTACCTACCCCCGATGTATTTTTACAATATCATGACATTTTTTGATAATGTATTGTTACAATATCATGACATATTTTGATAATGTATTGATACATTATCAAAATATGTCATGTTATTCTTATGTTCTACATGACTGTATGTGAAGGTTAGAAAAAAAGATTGAATATTCTTTTAAAATATTGATGATATAATTATTGAAACCATGATATCTTAATAAATATATGTACTGAATGTTTTTGACAATGACAGAAGTAGCAGCAATAACTACTACCTGACACAGTTCATCTAATTATTATGTGTAGTGATAATATAATGTTGTTTTTGACCTCAACCTGTAGATTAAGTATTAATAAACTGTCAATAGCAGGACAATCTGAATCTATGTATGTCTTTTGTGTCATTTAATTAAATGCAAGAATCTTTTTTAAATATTGATAATACTAGAAACCTGTGTTGACGACTTAAGTAGATGACTTGACTTGGACTTTCCCTGCGGCTATGCAATATTTTTACCCTACAAAACAGATTTTTCAGAAAGTTGTCCCAACTTTCGAAGTCTTACCTCAAGAATTACTTACCCAATACAGGCATGCTTGTACTCCTCTAGAGTCTTAGAGGGCTGTCAATCCTAAAAACATGACATTTATCAAACGCTGTAACTTTTGAACTATTAATGTGACGTATACAATTTTGTAAAAGAGTCCATCTATGCTATCAAATTTCACTAAAAATGCTGATTTTTAAAATTTTGACCCAAAAATCACTTTTTTGGCTCAAAATTTGCTGCAGTTTTTGGTAAAAAATGCTGAAATTGCACCAAAATTATGTAAAGACAATTCCTAGGAAGGAATTTTTTGTTTTGACATCAAAATGTTTATGTGATTTTGGATTTTAAAAAATCCAATATAACACATTTTGGCACTTCTTCAAAATTTTAAAACTGTAACATTTTTAAATGTCTTTAGATGATTTTGGTACAATTTCAGCATTTCTTACCCAAAACTGAATTTGCTACCAAAAAAGTGGGGGGTTTTTTGTCACAATTTAACAAATCAGCATTTTTAGTGAAATTTGATATCATAAATGGATTCTCCAAACCATTTCCTTTCCAAAAATGTATACTTTTATATACCACACATTAATAATTAAAAAGTTACAGCGCTTGATACATTTCATGTTGATTCTTAATAATGGTGATAACATTCAATAATTTGGACATTTTTGAAACTGTTTGGGTACTGTCCTCTATAGACGACTGTGTGGTAGTGATGTTTAATCCCCATTGTTATTCACTTGACTGAGTCACTGAAAACAAAAGTTTGCAAAAGACTGCATTCTAGTCACTGAGTTGACTGACTTGAATCAAATATTGTCCCCCAGGGGGGCCAGTCAAACATAATGTTGTACACATGCGTGACCAAAACAACGCGTAAAAAGGGGTGTTTTTTCAGTGTTGGACGCGTGACGCGTTAAGGGTATCAAAAACGCTGATTTTCAAGAAAAAGGGTGACTTAAAATCCCGGCTTAAAATACAGGTCGAACGTGTTTAGGGTAACTTATTTTGTTCCCCGTTAAATAGACAAAACTTGTTTAGGGGTCATATTCTGGCAAGAACTTGTTCAGGGGTCAAAATTTGCAAGGAAAGCGCGCTAAAAACTTGTTTAGGGGTAAATTTTGCTTGCAGGGTAAAACTTGTTTAGGGGGTGTCTGGAAAAAATTTGGTCACGCATGTGTACACCATTATGTTTGACTGGCCCCCCCCCCCCCCCCGGTATTGTCCCAACTTGAGTAAGTTGCAGGCTGAATAACGTTTTGATATAATTTTGTCTATTTACTTAAAAAATTACCTGAACATGACTTAACCATGATAATTGTATTCAGTACAATACACGCAGCATAAAGTTTCACGTTCAAAATGACTTGGTATGACTAATTGAAGAAAATCAATGACTTGACTTCAGCCAACCAGTGACCTGACTTGACTTTACCTATTAGATTGACTTGACTCGGGAAAATTGGGATAGATTTGACTTGACTTGAATCACATCAGCCTGTGACTTGACTTGTTTAAACGTTACTCAGTTTAGAGTGACATGGTCCATCTGGCATCAGACAGTGCAAACATGAAAGGCAAAAATGCAATGTATGAAGGGTAAAGGTGTTCTTTGTGGCGAATGTTGAGGGGAACACTCAATTTATTTTGGTAAGTAATGTATGTACGGTGCCGATTTTCGTACTGGTGGTGAGTGGTGAACGGGTGAAAGAGATGTTTAGCAAAATGAGGCCTGTATTGGGCAAGGGCTGAATTATGGTAATCTAAATACCGTTTGTCGTAACCTCGAACGCACCTTGAATGAATTCGTGAACGAGTCATGTTCGGCGCCGTCAGGCAATGGTCCATTAGGGTGCCCTCATTGTAAGTAAAAATAAAAGTGCAATAATAAGAGTTGTACATAATATCTTAGAATTATAGAGGGCGTTTTGTGTATTTCAAAGGACGCCCAGACGATGCCGAACATGACGTTGCATACATACAAGTAGTGTCATTCCCCGGCCGGAGGCTCAAAGCGTTTACAAAGATACAAAATAGCATATAAAATAATAAAGTGTAAACATGATAACATTATAGGAAGCAAAAATTAGTTTAGAAACAAAGATATCTTTCGGCAACCAATCATTATTAAATGATGATAAACCCGTGTTTGCGTTGCTATTTGCCCTGTAGTCATAACAGGTAAGGTGATGTCACTAGAACCGGCAGTTGCTCCATCTGGCCAGCTATATCCTCAAGGCAAATCCATTGTCGTCACAGGCTGTGATACATGGTTTGGACCAGTTATTTTCAATTTTCAATTTTGTTTAAACAAATTCGTTTTGAAAATATTTTGAAATTTTTGAAATTTTGTTTGAAAACGTTTCATTTTTTTAAAATTGTTAAATTCACCAAACTTTTCACGTAGGCCTACATTTTGAAGAAACAACCAACAAAACTCCTGACCGACCGACCCTACCTGACAGGTCCATTTGCCCGTAGAGAGATTCGGGCAGGGGCGTCAATCCACATTTAAATGTAAGGGGGGGGGGCTTCATATTAAGTTGTCCGACCCAAAATAAAAATAAATTGTAACTGAATTGTTGTTAATAAATGTGCAAAGCACCGCGTTCCGCGCTAGCGCGGACAGGGGGAGTCTGAGGGGGGATGTGCCCCCCCCCCCCCCTCCCCCACCCCCAGAGCGTTTGATTTTTGTTTTCAATTTTTCGAACCCATTTGGTGTGATTTGTTGCAGTGGACACTTTGAACGATATTTTATTGAAATGTTCGTTGTTGAATGTTGATACAAATGATAATTTGGTGTGGATCGAGACCCGTTGTAATGGAGAAACCTATAGAAAAAATGCGAGCAAAGCGCGCAAAAATTGCATTTCTAACACTTAAATGGTCCAGTAGGGGAAGGTGGGGTAATGGCGGACGCGGGGTAATCGCGGACAGGGCTGTATCTAAAGGCAGGTGAAAGAAGGTGGTATTTTGCCACCCTATGATGTTAGGTGCCTCTCCATTGAAATCACACAAAACCATAATGGGATGGTTGTCTCGCAAATTCTCGCGAGAATTACAAAAACCACTTTTTGGGCAAGTTGATATTTTGGTGCATTACTTTCTCTTTGAAACTGGTATTTCTACATCAAGGAAAACAAAGTCTTATTATTTTTTATTTAATGTATGATACCTTCTGATAAAAAAGAAATGAATTCGGAGTCACAATGATGAGCATAATAATAAGAGAGGATGTGCCCATACATTGTACATGGATTGGGGTAATCCCGGACATGTACCATTTCCATGGTAACCAATATGGGCGTGGTCAATTTAACATCATAAATCGGTAATAGTTGTTGACCATATAAATATGTGACATTGTTCTTTGATTTCTGCTACACTTTTAAAAAGGGTATTTTTTAACTCCCATTGAAATACTGTATTCCAATAAAAAGAGGGCTGCCATTGAAAAATACGGTCCGGGATTACCCCCAGAGTGTGGGGTAATGCCGGACGACGCCATTTTTTTTATTGCGTCGTAGCTTCGAATTTTAAAATGATGAGTTGATAAAAACTTGATAAAAGGTAGAACCATCACAGTGCTTTGTGTTTACATGATTTTTATTGTTATATGACGTATTATATGTGTGTTATACCTCTCTGACAAAATGTGTCCGCCATTACCCCACCTTCCCCTAAGTATGACATTTTTAACGTCATGTCACCCACATAATATTTTGAATATTCCGTGCGGTACGCAGTGCCGTATCTAGTTTTTTGATATGTGGGGGGTGCAAGAAATAAAAGTTAACCGAGAATATAATTTCGAAGCAACGCGCGAAAAAATTTGAGTTCACATGTATTTGTGCTATGATGATGAGGTACATTTTTCTTCTTCAAACAAGCTTCTATCCCAAACATATTACATCTATCATGGGGCACATGCGCCCGCAGCTTGCGAAACATTTTCTGTCTGTGTAGGCCTACTCCCAGCTAACCATATTACGTTGTTGGAACGTCGTGGCAAGGTTTCACTTTCGTTCTTGGAACGTTGTGATTAAAAGTTCAAAGAACGTTGTGAACGTGATCCAACGTTAGGAGAACGTTTATTTGTCGACACATTTTTACGTTGTATGAACGTTAGTCATGAACGTTTTCACAACGTTATCACAACGTCCTAAACGTTTAAAAAACTTTCTTGAAATTCTGTTAGTTATACCATTACGTCCAAATGACGTTTTTATACTGTCTTTATTACGTTATCGGAACGTCGTGACAACGTTCATGGAACGTTGCGATCCAACGTTAGAAGAACGTTTATTTGTCGACACATTTTTACGTTGTTTGAACGTTAGTAATGAACGTTTTCACAACGTAATCACAACGTCCTAAACGTTTAAAAAACTTTCTTGAAATTCTGTTAGTTATACCATTACGTCCAAATGATGTTTTTATACTGTCTTTATTACGTTATCGGAACGTCGTGACAACGTTCATGGAACGTTGCGATCCAACGTTAGAAGAACGTTTATTTGTCGACACATTTTTATGTTGTATGAACGTTAGTCTTGAACGTTTTCACAACGTTATCCCAAACGTGTAAAAAACTTTCATCAAATTCGATTAGTTACACCATGGCAACCAGGGAACGGTAGTGGTATTATAGAGGGAGGGGGCGGGCATTGACCTTTTCATGTGTACTATGTTCTTGCTCAATGTACAATGTATATGGTCATGTGTTTTAAGCTCGCCTCCTTTCGCGTTACACACGGATTTTGGCTTTCGCGACATGATTTTAACTTTACACATTTATATTTGCTTGTATACCCCCCTGAGGTAGTAAAAGTATACATTTTCTGAAGGGAAATTGCATGAGGAAACCAAATATGCCATTAAAATTATAGTACGACCAAGAACTAAAATGGTATGATCGGAAATGTTCGGAAAATATCAGAGTTTTTTAATTTTTAATTTGAGATCCATATATTTTTTATACCTACCCCTATCATTATTTTGTTTACATATTTGAATTCCTCATGAAATTACCCATTAGATGATATATATTTGTTAAAGTTACTACGTCGGTATGGTAATTATACCGGCTAGTGAATATCTCAAATTTTTATTTTATATATTTTTAGAATTGTCAGAAATATTTGTTTAAGGATGAACCTTTCCCTGATATCAACTGCATTTCTGAATTCCTCTAGTTACAAGCTTTCCAAAAATGTATACTTTTGCTATCATAGGTTGAAAACTTTTTCTGTTATAGTCATTTTTATAAATCCGGTAAATTGAGGCTGGTTATTCATGTTGACTGTGTAGCGTATAGGAAGAAAGCTGATGATCATTGTCTTATCCATAATTAATTAGTTGTTAATAATAGTTGACAAGTATGTTGAACCACATACTTAAAGACTACTAAATATCCTTTGAAATCGGACCAAAATTGTGTTTTTAACATTAGGGGATGACTAGTTATTGTAAAAAGAACAAAGCATGGGATTATTCCCATTGAGTTTGTACAGGCGGCACCCCTTCCAGACACACCCCTTCCAGCACCACCCCTGGTCCCCAAACATCAAACAGCTGTATCTCCCTTTCTGTATTAGCTATACTAATGTCATTTGGCAGGCAGATAGCTTGTTATTAGGGCTTTAAAATGATACCAAATTTGTTGAGATAGCTTTTGTGGTTTTAAAAATATTTGAGGAAAATGACAGCATGAAGCTAAAAAATGTAACGGCACCACCTTATTGGGAGGCGAGTTCATAACGCGTGACCCTATGGCATTAGTGAACAATGACTTGCCTTTAGATATACATATGAGAACTTACGTATACAGATCAAAATACTTTCTATGGTGTTAAAAGCTGTTAAATGTATGTATCGACTTAAATTTTAAAAACAAAAAGGTTTAAATAAATAAAAGGTGCAAATTAGCTCATTACCATAATTTAAAGGTTACAAACGAGCACCGGTGCTAATTTTTGTACCATTGAAATTATGCTAATGAGCTATTTCCACAATTTACTCGACTCATGTAAGGCCAGGTAAAATATGCAAATTAGCGATTACAGCCCAGGTAACATAATTTGGTTGTGTAAACGTTATATGAACGTCGTGATGAAGCCATTTGTGAGTGATTAAAAAAATGATGTAAAACAGTTACATGTTTACGGCGAAAAATTAAGCGCGCGAAAGTGAAAATCGTCTGATAATAAAATTAATAGGCCTAAATAAATTTTAAAAAATAAGGAAATAAATAAAAATAAATAAACTGATTTATAATCAATTTCATTTGTACAGGGTGACCCAAAAATGTTAACACTCCGGGCACATAAGATATCTTAACAGGACAGGAACACACGGGTGCTATCTTGATGTATTATGAAAGCTGAGTAAATAAGCTTTCATTTGCATTTTATTGCGTTCCAATTGGTTATTCAGAATGGGAGATATGCATCAGCAAACATGAGGAAGCAAAATCGTCTTGGTCCAATCCTCTCAGTATAAAGTAAAGCTTTTAAAATACACGAAACAAGAAACAACAAAGTCACACACACACACATCAGTTAATCTCTTCTTTGTTCTTTTCAACGCATTCTTCCGATTCTTTTCAAGCTTAAAAGACATAAATAAATATATTCCACATAAATTATACAGGTATTTTGTCATGAGTTCAAGTTCTATACTCTTTTTCCATGTGCAATGGGTAGCTGTCAGTAAAGCAGTCTTTAAAATTGAAATTGAAACATTTCATGCTCTTTGTTGAAATGGTCCATCCAATTAATGTCAATGGTAATACCACCTGTTATAACTTGCTTGTATCGTTGGATAAATGAATGAAAAGATTCAATTATATTCAATAATCGATACATTCTAACTTATGATTAAATGTTGCAATGGTATTGTTACTTTTGAATTACTGCACAATAATGTTTTTAGCATTCTTACAAGTTCGTAATCATAGTTGTAATTAATGCAAATTGGACCACGCCGATACATCAAGATTAGACCCGTGTGTTCCTGTCCTTTTAAGATATTTTATGTTCCCAGAGTGTTAACATTTTTTGGGTCACCCTGTACACGCCTAGATTAGTACATCAAATTTGTAATGCCAAATTGTATTGTATTACAATTTTGATTCGTAATAAACCTTTTTAAATAAAATGTAATTCATTATTTAATTAGTCCATGGAAACGTGAGCAAAACGTTTTCTGAACGTTGCAGTCAAGTTCTAGTTTGCACTTAGGTTGTGGTTAGGTTGTCATTAAAACGTTTCTACAACGTTATTATAACGTTGCGGTTTGGGTGTGATTTGGTTGTTTTAGGTTGGTCCATGGAGACGTGAGCAAAACGTTCTCTGAACGTTGCAGTTAAGTTCTAGTTTGGTTGCACTTAGGTTGTGGTTAGGTTGTCATTAAAACGTTTCTACAACGTTATTATAACGTTGCGGTTTGGGTGTGATTTGGTTGTTTTAGGTTGGTCCATGGAAACGTGAGCAAAACGTTCTCTGAACGTTGCAGTTAAGTTCTAGTTTGGTTGCACTTAGGTTGTGGTAGGTTGTCATTAAAGCGTTTCTACAACGTTATTATAACGTTGCGGTTTGGGTGTGATTTGGTTGTTTTAGGTTGGTCCGTTGAAACGTGAGCAAAACGTTCTCTGAACGTTGCAGTTAAGTTCTAGTTTGGTTGCACTTAGGTTGTGGTTAGGTTGTCATTAAAACGTTTCTACAACGTTATATATAACGTTGCGGTTTGGGTGTGATTTGGTACTTAAAACAAACAACCCGCAACGTTATAATAATGCTGTAAGAACGTTTTTAATGACAACCTAACCAGAACCTTAGTGCAACCAAACTAGAACTTAAACTACAACGTTCAGGGAACATCTTTTTCACGTTTAAAGGATTAAACTAAAACAACCAACTATTTGAGTGTTACAACGTTGTTAAAACATTATGTAAACGTTTCCGATGATCAACATGCAACGTTCAGAGAACGTTTTAATCACGTTTCCAAGAACCAACCTAAAACAAACAAACCGCAACGTCATAATAACGTTGTAAGAACGTTTATAATGACAACCTAACCACAACCTAAGTGCAACCAAACTAGAACTAAACCTTAACGTTCAGAGAACGTTTTGCTCACGTTTCAACGGACCAACTTAAAACAACCAAATCACAACCAAACCGTAACGTTATAAAAACGTTGTTAAAACGTTTTAAATGACGCAACCTAACTGCAACCTAGGTGCAACGTTGCGGAAACGTTCTGTGTTTGCTGGGACTATGTTCTATTTCGATCACATGCAAACTCAAAACATGGGGGACATTTGATATTATGTCCATCTCACCTCAAATCATGGGGGGACATGTTCCCCTCGTCCATACAGGATTGACGCCCCTGGATCCGGGTTGGGGAAGGTTCCGTCGCCTATACGACACTGCGGCGTCTGAACTCCCCTCAGTTGTATGTTGGATTGGATGCTGAGAGAGTAAAGGAGCAAGAAAGCTTAGGGGTGATACGTCGAAGAGGCTTGTTGTGGTACAGATGTACTAAAGAGGAGCAGGTCGTGGCTGCTATGGAGGTTGCCAAGGAAATCCCCATCTAGATTGTTTAAGTTATAAACAATATGACGAGAAATATGACTCCCCCCCCCCCCCCCCGAATTTCTGCTCCAAAATTGGACAACCCGTGATTAAAATGTTGAAAAATGTTGTCATACGGAACAAAGTATACACTTGAAATCGACCCGAAACAAAATGGATGAAACAATACTTCTTTTTACACTCTGAAAGAAGTTGTGGTATAGTCTATTATAAGTCAGGATAAGAGCAATGGCTATGCTTTTCCTTATTATTCGGATTAAGATCTAAAGATAGGGTCATAGGATGATAATATTAAAGTTAATTAATTAATTTTCGTCGGCGAGGACTAAAAATATGACAACTAATATACCGGTGTGGAATAGTTTTGGAATTTTGACATTCAACAGTCATCACGGATACAAATAATATTCACATTATAAAACCGAATGGGCACTGCCAACCAGTTCCCGAATGTGCGTAACTCCAGAACGTAAAGTGTACGGCTAGTGGTTCGAACCCGGGTTCGAAAATACATCGTACTATCTAAGGGTTAAAAATAGAATTTCCTGACCAGCAAGAAAAATAATTTCAAACAATTCGTCCAACGGCAAAATAAGTTATCGACGAACAAGTGAGAAATCTTGATTTTGAAACTAGTTTTTTCGGCTGTTTTTGCTATAATAGTCGAAAAAAAGGCGTGTTAACATGTAACATTAAATGTTTTTAAACGCATTGGTTGGAAAAGCTTCATGCTATTATATTATAATTAGAGCTTCCTTGATAGAGAGACCGACTGTGTGTAGAGGCCAGAGATAGCGCTGGATCAAAAATGTGAGAGGTCCCGACATTTTTGCAGGACCCCGTAGGACTTCAAAAAACAAATTTAAGGGGTCCCCCAAGAAATTGAGGGGTCCTGAAGTTTGGGTATTTGAAAATTTTACTTTTTTACGGACAGTTTTAATGAATTTATATTGTGAGCAAAGGGTGGATATGGAATTTACAGAATTTCTTAGGGAGCAAATCAAAACTCGACCGCGCGGCAACCGGCGGTTCCGTCCAGTTGGATCGCATATCATTGTTTAGAACAATAAACTCTGGCTGCTGTAAAAGACTCAAATGACTCGTACGATAAACGCTAGTTTAATAACAGAATATTGGACCGATTTATTCATCACATCGTGATAGTGGTTATTGCGTGAGAGCGTGTGTTGTTGTGATGCGTCGTTGCTTATTTGTATATGGTTCGCTACTTATTTGTATACGAGGTATGTAGACACTACATCCCTCCCTTCTTTTAGAGTTGATTGTGTGTATAACATTTAGTGTGGCCCAATGACATTTTAAGAAAACGTTGCTTTAACTTTTGCTGATATAATAGCAACTAGTCTACTGTTAACAAACACTGCTTGACTTTTGCAGTTGATAAGTCTGATAAATATGTTGCATTAAAACATACAACAATAGGATTGGGCAAGTCCGTCGTCAAAACATGTCTGTGTCTGAATGGTTGGATTAGGCAAAATAATCATTGAGATTATGTTATATAATCGTTGAAGTGCAAAGGTGGTCTACGGTTCCGTCTGGGGCGCCGCACCTCTGGTATGATTTCACCTTGTATGCTTTCATCACCACTCCTGTATGCATCATCTTCACTCCCGTATGCGTCCTCATCGCTGATGCTTGTTTCACTCCCGTATGCGTCCTCATCTCTATCATGTCTATTGTCATCACTTTCTCCTGTGTGTTTATCGTCTGCACCTATTCTAGGTATCTTTTTGAAGTGGGATATATCATATAGTGACTTTGTGATTGTTACATTGTGCCGTCACTTGTGAGCCATTTCGTTGGATCACAATGTATGGTTTGGGGTTGTAAAACGGCTTTAGTTTTCCTTTCACTTGACTCTTCACTAGAACTGTGTCACCTTTAATTAACTCTGAAAACTTGGTCTTCCTTCGTTTGTCTGCGTATGTTTTCATCCTAGTTTTCGCTTTGTCATCCTTCTTGCGGATAATTTCGTCTTTTTTGTGTTTGTGAAGGTTTAGCTGGGGAAGAGTAATGCGAATTGTATGTCCATGCAGGGCTTCTGCGGGTGCGATACCGGTCGTGGAATGCGGTGTCGCCCTATAGTTACGTAGGAAAGTCCACAGATTTTGCTGCCATGGCCTTCCATCCGTTTCCGATGTCTGGACTGCTTTTTTAAGAGTGCGCATGAAGCGCTCGACTTCGCAGTTAGCTTCCGGCCACAAAGGAGTTATGCGGTGGTGGTGAAATCCAACGTACTTGGCGAATTTCGCAAAGTCCTCCGACTGGAACGGGCTGCCATTGTCGCTCTTCACAGTTTCCGGGATTCCAAGCTCGGAGAACATCTTATCAAGGCGTGGGATTGTTGCTTTGGCTGAAGTTGATGATAAGAGTTCAACAGCTGGATACCGTGAATACTCATCGTAGACAACAAGGAGGTATTGTCCAGACGGAAAAGGACCGCAAAAGTCAACGCTAACTTGTTGCCACGGCCTCTCTGGCAGATCGCTCATCTGCAGCGGTGTTCGGACAACTGTTGGCGTGGATGCTTGGCAAGGGATGCAATGTTTGATGGCTGCTTCTGTCTTTTCCGAAAGACGTGGAAACCACACTTTGCTGTGGAGAAGGGACTTTGTTTTGGTCATGCCTTGGTGGCCTTCATGCGCTAATTGTAAAACCTGCTCTTCCAGGGATTGTGGAATCACAATGGTATCTCCTTTGAGAACGATACCATCTTCAGTTACCGATAATTCGTTTCTCACGTTCCAATAGCACCTGTATGCATCCTTTATTACGTACATGCTGTTTGTACGGTGATGTTGTACAACTAGTTGTAATGCTATGTCGTTTTTTGTTGCCTGCTGTATATCACTGAGAGTCAGTGCATGTGGTTTGGAGTGTGTTTGTACGAAGTTAACATACTCCTCTGCATTAGAGGATGTACCCGGCTTGGATTCTGGATCTGGGTGCCGGGACATATAATCCGCTGGGTTATCTTTTCCAGGGCGGTAAATGACTAGCATGTCGTGTTCTTGAAGCTTTAACAGCCAACTCTTTATGCGTGCTGATGGGTTGGCCTGAGGTTTGTTGAAAACTGGGACCAGCGGTTTGTGATCAGTTACCACGGTGAATTTATGGCCAACAATGTACAGGTGGAATCGCTGTACGGCCCATACAATGGCAAGAGCTTCTCTCTCAATTTGGCTGTATCTAGCTTCTACTGGGCTGAGTGAACGGCTTGCATAGCACACATTCTTCTTGTTTCCTTGCTCATCTTCTTGGACTAGAATTGCCCCCAAGACCAAAAGGGCTTGCATCTACCCATACTTCGGTGGGGCGATTGACGTCAAAATATGCCATCACTGTGTCACTTGATAAAGCCTGTTTCAGTTTGGTTAATGCATTTTCTTGTTCGTCTGTCCACACAAATGGGGTGTTTTTCGCCGTAAGCCTGCGTAAGGGTTCAGTGATGGTTGCCATATCAGGAATGAATCTGGCGCTGAATGTCGCCATCCCTAATAGACTTCTTATCTCTGCAGCACTAGATGGAGGGGGAGCTTTCTTCAAAGCTTCCACCTTGAGAGGGTCAGGAGAGACTCCTTTCTCCCCGAAGATGAGGCCAAAAAATTCAACGCGTGTCTTGTTGTACTGACATTTGTCACCATTTAGTGTGAGTCCTTTATCTGTCAATCGCTGTAATAGTTGGTTGAGTCTTTTGTCATGTTCACTTTGTGAAGGGGCATGCAGGAGAATGTCATCCGATATATTTAAGACTCCAGGTATTCCTTGAATGGTCTGTCTGATGGTGGCTTGAAACACCTCACTTGCGGATGATATCCCAAAATTAAGGCGCTTATATCTTTTGAGGCCGACATGAGTGGCAAATGTTGTAATATATCTGCACTCCGGTTTGATCTCTAGCTGATGATATCCTGACTTGAGATCCAGTTTTGAAAAAAACTTTGAACCATTTAGCTCAGATATGATCTCGTCAATTGTTGGCGTATCATGGCGTTCTCGCTGGATGGCGGTATTCGCTTCCCGCATGTCAATACACAAACGGATGTCGTCTGGATTGTGAGGCTTTGGAACTACTACCAGTGGTGATACCCATGGTGTTGGGCCTGTAGCGTCTTCTATGATATCATTTTCTTCCAACTCGCGAAGCTTAGCTTCTATTTTTTTCCTGAGATGGAATGGTGTTTTGCGGTGTGTTTGGGCTACAGGTGGAACGGATTCATCAATGTGTATTTTGATTTGGGTGTCTTTCAGTTTTCCTATACCTTTGAAAACCTCAGGATATTTCTCCTGTATGCTTCCTGAAACAGCTTTCTCCTGTATGCTTCCTGAAACAGTTTTCTCCTGTATGCTTCCTGAAACAGATTTCTCCTGTATGCGTTCCACTCTATTTGAATTACACTCTGCTGTGTTTATTTTCACCAGGTTGAGTTCTTCACATGTGTTTTTAGATAGGAGGCAGTTAGCTTCCCCTTTGACTACATAAACGTTTGCAACTGTGAACTTCTTGATGGTTTCAATTTGTGCTTTGAATTTGCCCATGATTGGCAGTGGTGTTTTGCTGTAGTACGGAGTCAAAGTTATGGTTGTGCTCTTCAGGTGTATTTTGTGTTCTGATGACTCTTGTATTTTCTTGAATGTTACCTCGTCTATTATATTCTGTGAACACCCAGTGTCAGCACACACCTGCACAGGTGTGTTTTCAATATGTACGGTTGTATTACTGCTAGCACTGATCGTGTTCACTGACTCCTCGTTCACGTTTGAGTTCTTACCAACATGTGTAGAAGTATGTTGTTCAACAAGAAATACATAGTTAGCTTCACCCTCATCAGTATCGCTGTTACTATCATCCTGTTTAACAGACCTGACCCGACCTCGTGAACCCCCAGAGCGATATTTTTCACCGGTTTGTTTACCTTTAGATTTGTCATTTGTTCTTGGCCTAGCACCTGTATGCTTACCTGAATCGCCTGTATACTTATCTGATTCCTCCGCACGCTTTCTTGAGAGACAAGCCCGTGCAAAATGGTTTGGTTTTCCACATGCTGAGCAGTCTTTACCATAGGCGGGGCATTCTCCCGTATGTGGATATGCGCCTCCACAAAACCAACACTGTCTGTCTTGGTTTCTCCTGTGTGACTTGCTTGGTAAGCGTGATTGGATCTTGTTGATGGCTCCTGAGGAACTGGTGGCTTGAATATCTTTCGTGCGATCCGCAGTGAGCTCTAGGGCCTGCGCCATTTCGATGAGCTTGGCAAGAGTAGGGTCCTTATGCATACATTTTTCACGAAGTTTCTCAGAGTTGCATCCGTGAATGATTTGTATGCATATCTGTCGGTCTTCATCAGCGAATTCACATTTCTTAGCTATTGAGCGTAAGCGGGTTGAAAATTGTTCGATAGTCTCACCAGTTTCCTGTGTGGTACCGCGAAACTTCAGGGTTTCGTATGCAAGGTTTTTCTTGGGAGTAAAGTAGTCTGTTAGGGCCTTTACCGCAGGATCAAAATCTTCGTCTGCTCCAGTGTTTGGCAATGTCTCAAACAAGTCCTCCAGATCTTGCCCTCCAAAGTGAAGCATTAGTGCTCGCCGTCGTACTGGTTCTTTAATATCAAAGCCAATCATCGCTGATTTGAATCTGCCTATCCACTTGGTCCATCTGGTACACAGATTTGCTTGTTCCCCATGTGGGTCGAATGGTGGGAGCTGTGGCATTGCCATTATAGTCACTTATAGTTATATTCGGGCGAGTTAAACAATATTCGATGGCCGAGTTGAATTTGGGCGAGTTAAACTGTGGGCGACACGAACTGAAAACGATTCGTGCTAATAATAAAATAGAGTTTTATGCGCCGCGAAAATACACACAGTTTTCACTGATTTCGGAATGTTTAGTGGTCATGAGTAGAATCACGACGTGCTACAACCTTTTATCCTCGTCGTCAATGTAAAAGACTCAAATGACTCGTACGATAAACGCTAGTTTAATAACAGAATATTGGACCGATTTATTCATCACATCGTGATAGTGGTTATTGCGTGAGAGGGGTCAAGCCGTTGGTGACCCCAGTTTTCTGAACCCACTTTTCTGACCCCACCTGAACCCACTTTTTTATTTGAGTTATGGTATGGGGCAACAAGTACAACTAATATACCTGAATATTTCGGCGAAATAACAAGTAAAACCCTTTTTTTAATGCATTTTATGCCCAGCCTCGTTCGTGCATTGTGTGAAATAATGTCAGTGTAGCTCAGGAAATGCTATACAGTACGTAATCACGCAAGGGCCTCCCATACGCAACACACTCACATGTAATCGGATACGAGCCACGATACCATATGAACCACATGCATGAACGCATAATACTTTTTGGGTGATTTTGCAGAGGGTGATTGATATAGGATGAAGACACACTCATTATAAATGGATAAATAAATGAATGAATACATAAATGACTAAATTATTCAGTAAATGAATAGTTAAATATACTTATAAATAAATAAACAAATAAATAAAATAAATAACTTTATTAACAAGAATGAAACATTTCATTAAGTGAATTGAATTGTTAATTAAACCAAACAAATGATAGCTGGGGCTGTGCATGGCTGTGTGATCAGCTATTAAAAGCCAAACCAACCCCCGGTGAGATTTTAATACAAAGTGTTTTATATACATGCACAGTGTAGCGATTGGGGTCGACCTAGGGGATTTCAAGCGACTGCGTACCTACTTTTGGATCAATAACTATCGATCACGTTTAGCACGCCTAAGTTGGTGTACATCGTGAATACTAGGTACGCTGTCGCCTGAAATCCCCCAGGTCGAGTGTTTTTTGAAATGTTGCTAGATGAATCGTGTTGGCACCCAATGATCTATAAGTCGTGGACATATATGTACATGTAGTCTGAGGTTTTATTAATAATAATAGGCAAGGTCTGTTTGTTCGGAATTCTGATTGTCGTGGGGAGGGCCGGGGGGGGGGGGGGGTCAACTATAATACCGCAGTAGCGTATAGGGGTGGCAGGCTTTCTGGCACTGGGGGTTCATTCCTTCCCCACGAGTAATAGTGTGTGTTATATCTATATTATAATACGCTACTCTCTGTCTGTTTGTCTGTTTGTTTGTCTGTGCGCGCTTTTTCGTGGCCTTCCCGGGGTCGGGCGGCGTTCAAATATTAAATATTTGGCTAACACGCGATACGCGAATATATCAAGGTTATATTTGTATATTTGTCCAAGGCCTCGCTCGCGCCTGTACTGCTTGTGCGAGCCAACCCGAGCCAACCAGCAACACTGTTTTTGCTACACTGTTGTGATATTAACGTCACCGTTATAACCGGGGTTATAACATCGATTTATTACCATGATTACTATAACGAACTTAATTCTACGCCAGACGGTATGAAATTATACCCGTTTGACATCACATTGTCAATGTACAGTCCCCTACACTGTTATGAAGGTAGCTGACATGATAGCTCACGCATAAAGCAACTACCGTTAACTCGTGCCAATTATCAGTAAACTGAATGGTTACTTTATTGGTAAAATTAACATATGAAAAGTAGGTACGCTGTCGCTTGAAATACCCCAGCTCGAGTCTTTTGGCCACAGTGTAGCCCCACCCCGTGTGTATCCGATATTGAGACGTTGCGAAATAGAGTGAAGATCAGAATCCTTGACCATATTGACAAGTAGAAACAGGTGGCTTCTTAAACTTCGGTATAATATTTGGTGGTTGAGTCAAGGCTGTTTTCTATACAACGACCGAATTAGAGACTATACGCACGTGGCTCGATATCATGTTTTTAATTTATTAAGAAAAACTGTTTTTCTCCTACATAAATGATACAGATTTAAACCATAATTCAAAGTATGTTCTATATTATTATTTACTACATATTCAACAAATAAAAAAGTGGGTTCAGGTGGGTTCAGAAAACTGGGTTCAGAAAACTGGGGTCACCAAATGGCCTGACCCGCGTGAGAGCGTGTGTTGTTGTGATGCGTCGTTGCTTATTTGCATATGGTTCGCTACTTATTTGTATACGAGGTATGTAGACACTACAGCTGCAACCTCAAGGAACTGCACAGAACCGGCGGTTGCCGGGCGGTCGCCGGGCGGTCGAGTTTTGATGTGCTCCCTTGTTAAGGTTTCCATTTCCATACATCGTCAAATTTAAGGGGTCCCTTCAATTTTGATCGGGACCCACATGTCTTTATAATGTGAAACCTGACGCGTCACTAGAAAGTGAGAGGTCCATGACGCGCAGACGCGGCAGAATGCAACCCCTGTGTTGAGGCGGGGGGGGGGGGGGGGGGGGCTATTATTACGTGTTGGGTGGGGTGGGGTGGGGTGGGGTGGGGTATTGTTACGTGTTGGTTCAACGTACAGAAAACATAAACTAAACGTTGGGCGAATAATTGACAGAATATCAATCAGTTTCCAAGTGACGTTGATTGTCGCGCCCTGGTATTCGTGAACACTGTTCTAGATACGTCTTAATGCTTTAGACATTTAGATGTGCTATTCTGACAAATGAAAGCGTGGATTAGGCCCATGAAAGTCGATATCGAGTTTCCCGTTAACCGCCCACATCACTTTTTTCACCCGCGTCAAAATTTCAAGATTTCCCAAAAAAACTCATTATTTATTTTTAAACACAATTGTTGCCAGTTTTACAATTTGAATACATTTTTCACTTTCTTAAAATATGAATTTTGAGAACTAGGCTCATAAGCAAGGCTTTTTTAATCGTAAACCTACCGTCCGCGAACATTATCTTGATGCATTTATTCGTTTCTGCAAAAACACCTTAAAAAATGTTTTTATATTATTTAAATGAGCACCGTATCAATATGGGTTGATCAAACATGCATACATGTCAATATTGAAATCTGATCAAATAATGAATAATGAATAATGAAAAAGTCGCCTCAGCACTTTGAAAAAAAGTAACGGAAAAATCGCAATTGACTTTCATGCGCCTTAACATCAAACAACAAATCTCTTTTAAACGCCTTTATTATTACTGGTACATGTTGCACTGGTCTATGGTACATTTTCTAATTATTATTGACATGCAAATTTGTTAGCAAAGAAAAGAGAAGTTCAAATGCCAAAATGTGCGCAAATGATAGTGATTTTGAGCATATTTTATCATTTGGGAGACTTTAGCCTGTGACATGGCATTGGGCATAGTTTTATCGAATAGATCAAAGAAATGGCATATTAACAAAACTTGTACTGTATCACGTGGGTAGGACCTGTAAAATACTGGGTTGTTTTTGCTCTTCGTCGCTTACCCAAAATGAAATGATGAGGATTAGATACATGCCGATATCATGTAGAGCAGTGGTTCTTAACCTTTTTGGCCCCACAACCCATCAGACATTCTTGGTCAGTACCATGACCGCCCCCCCCCCCCCCCCCCAAAAAAGAAGAGAAAATGAAGAAAAAAACCCAGCCCGATTTATTAAAACTGAAACTGCTTAGTTACATAATGCGAGCGCAGCGAGCAGGACGTTTTGCATATTTGAACGTTTCTTTCGGGTTTTCTGAGCCTTTTTAGAGCGAAATATTAAAATGGTTCCCCAAAAAGCTATATTTATGACCCCTTCATGACCCCTGTAAACCGGCAAACGACCCCACCCCAGGGTTACGAATCGCTGATGTAGAGTCACAGATTATTATTGCGCACGTAGTTGGCAACAAGATGAAATGTTCCTAATTTTGGAAAACTGCTAGAAACTCAAGTTACATACGAGTGCAACATGAGAAAATAATTGATTATCTGGGAAAGGTTGTACATGTTTATACATAAATAAGATCATTTATGTCGTTGGTTTAATAAAATATGGTGCAACGTCGATTTGTGCATTGTTGATCCGCGACAACAAACATTTAACACTGAAACATAATTTACTACATATTTTCTATATATAATCTCCAATATATCGTTCAAACAATATTTCAAAATTCTTTATACCATTTTTTTAAAAGGAATATCTTCTATCTGGAGTAGTGCATGTCATACATTTTGATACTATAGCGCCCTCCATCGTTTTGTATTGGTCAGACTGGAATATTGTCTGGATTACGCGGGCCACCTGAAAAATGAGCACGGTTCGGAGTTTTAATGATCACAATTATTTAAATAACTGAATGGCTATAATAATGCTGTGTAGTTTTTAACACTTCACAATTCACGCCGAAAATTTCACTTTGCGGCCAATCGTTGTTCAACTTGACGATTCACGCCGAAAACTTTCCTTTGTGGCCAATTGTTCAACACGACGATTCACGCCGAAAATGTCCCTTTGTGGTGTAATAAAATATGGTGCAACGTCGATTTGTGCATTGTTGATCCGCGACAACAAACATGTAACACTGAAACATAATTTACTTCAGATTTTCTATATATTATTATCTCCAATATATCGTTCAAACAATATTTCACTAATTCTTTATAATATACCAATTTTTTAAAGGAATATCTTCGATATGTTCGAAGCGCAAGCAGCAAGCATGGCTATCTGGAGTAGTGCATGTAATACTAAGTACATTTTGATACTATAGCGCCCTCCATCGTTTTGTATTGGTCAGACTGGAATATTGTCTGGATTACGCACGCCACCTGAAAAATGAGCAAGGTCCGGAGTTTTAATGATCACAATTATTTCAATAACTGAATGGCTATAATAATGCTGTGTAGTTTTTAACACTACACAATTCACGCCGAAAATTTCACTTTGCGGCCAATCATTGTTCAACTTGACGATTCACGCCGGAAACTTTCCTTTGAGGCCAATTGTTCAACACGACGATTCACCGATCACGCCGAAAATGTCCCTTTGCGGCCAATCATTGTTCAACTCGACAATTCACGCCAGACATTTCCATTCGTGGCCAGTCATTATTCAACTCGACAATTTAATCACGCCGAAATGTTTCCTATGTGGCTAATCATTGGTCAACACGACAATTCACGCCGAAAATTTCCCTTTGTGGCTATCTTCTCAGCAGGGTTGTTCCAGGAAGACACTGTCCTCTTCATGGTCTCTTTGCGCTTCAATTTGCGCTCCTTTTCTTCGTGCCTGATCTGCTCGTCCACATAGAGTGATATTGATTCAATTCTGAGAATAACAAAGATTAAATATAAAATCGAGCAAAATTAACTGACTGGTCAGCTGGTAGAGATTATAAGGTGACCTAGATCTTGTCAAAATGTCAACATCGTGATACAACACTAGTAATTCAATTGCCTATTGAATTACATGTAAAAGGTGGGGGGTAACAAAAAGCCAATTTTCTCGCTTATAAAGACGCTGGATTTTTCAATTTGACATTTTCCTGAAATTGTTTGATATATATTTGATCATTTAATCACGAAAATGACCCTGAAAGTTCCGAGAATTAAGCCCTTGAATTTGGAGAGCTGTTGTATTGCCCTCAATCAACATAAATGTGGCCAGAACATTTACAATCAAAATGTACCTACAAAATCTACAAAATGCATTAAAAATGGGTTTTTGTGCACTGTTGTATTAGTTAGTTCTTAAATCAGGACAACTTTAATAATTTGGGAGCAATAAGCATGATAAGTACCTTTCCTGATTACATTTATTATTAGTGGTCACAGTGCTGAAACCTCATGAGAAAAGGCTGATTGTCGTAATAATCACTAATATGAATTACTGGTGTGGTATCTCGTGATTACAATAGTTCGTCAATGGAAGAACTTCCAAAATTGATATCCAAGGCAAGTCCCGAACGTAATCTTTAAAACGGGAAGTGTAAAAACTTAAACTCAAAGTATAGTTTCCCACCAATTCCCATATAGTACAATCACGTCCACAGACTCTGTTACTGATGACAACTTATATTTACAGTGTTCACGCGTTGCTGTTTTATCCTTGTTAATCATCTATACCATACCCTCCATCAGACCCTAAGCAATAACTTTACCATCATGAACATGGTCCAAAATCTTGCACTTTGTAACAGTCGGATTATTTTATTAAATTGAACCATCTGAATTGGCTGTTGATTTAAGGAAATACAATTTAACGCATGTATTAATTTGTTGGCAATTGTTTAGTCGAGTTTAGAACTTTAAGGAGTTACACACGAGACGCTGGAAAATATGATTGAAAAGCATTTATCGATTGTTTACCTTTCATTAATCCGTTGTATAAGTCCAGGAATCGAGGTCTGTTGCTGGAGATTTTGCTGACGAAGATAATTCTCCATGCACTCCTCTTCAAAATTGTAGAAAAGCTGTAAGCTCTTCTCATCGTATTCAATTCCTGGGGTTTTTTTTCAGATGAATTAACAAAAAAAGTTATTTTTATATATTCTTACGTTATTTCTTCCACTAATAATTCTGAAACTCGGACCAATTTGCTTAAATACTTGAGCAAACATTTCAAATATGGTTGATGAAAATGGAAAAAGAAACACGAGTGCCTTAAGAAGTGAAAAATCTTTTCACCGAACAATAATCAGCTTGTGTGGCTTCCGATATTTACAATGATTATACACGTAAACGTGATAAAAGCGGTCTACTTTTCTAGAAGAAAATTCAAACATGATACATAATCGATATTTCCAACGGATTAATATTGTACACAATTTCAATATAAATATCATAAAGTTCCAGTGCTCCCGGGAACGCACCTTACAAAATACATAGGACAATAAAGTGTAACGTTCTGATTTTTGGCATTGCAGGGATGGGCCCGATGATGGGAGTGTTTTGCATGGTGGAATAAACTGGGGTTGCTTCGTATAAACTGTATTACACAGTCCTAACGATCCCTCCCCATGCCCAAGTTCGTTCCTCTTCCTCCTCCGATTCCCTCCCGCCTCCCCGTCGCCGCCTCGGCCTCAATCCGTCTGTCCTCCACCAACACCTACTCCCATTTTAAAGATACTTACTCATTTCACCAGGAGGACGTGGCCGTTGACAACAGCAGAACAAAAACCATCTCACCACTAACCAGACGTGCACAACAAGAATAAACGGCGGAGGAAGACATGGCCGCTCGCTGTATTCAATGATCAGGCGATAACGCTGAAATTTCCAAATCTCGTTGGCATTCTCTTGTATCCTCGTGAAGGTATTGCTGAAAACACACAATATTGATTAGGCTCATCGTCCAAAAATCTTGATTTGCTACGGATTATTTGAAAAATAATACCATTCAATTGGGGATGATATAGTAGGGAATTGATTATTGGTATTCATAAAGCTGACGTAACCTAGTAACTGTTTCCCAATGAGGATGTTCAGGGAGGGAGGCTAGGGAAATAGGTACGTTAATAGCAACCGACAGGAGAAAACAAATTACTACGCGATATACGTCACTCGTATAGTGTCCGTGTAAAGCGGACGTGGCTTATTTTTCTGTGGTTTCTAACAATTTGACACAACCCTGTAACGGGGAAGATGGTACTATCGGGTACCAGGTAACGGAACGGAAAACACTGCAAATATCCCTAAATTGGCTGTTTAGCCTAATTTAATAGGCGGTTTCTCAGGGGATCTATACATTACTTACTTGAATTTAGCAATAAGCAAATTCAGGAGAAGTACGTTGGCAATAAGTAAGTAGAGACTCATAATGAATGGCACCACAGCAGCGCCTTTACGACAATCCTCCATAGAATCACTGCCGTTGTTGCTGCGACATTCCACTGTTCAATTAAAGCACAAAGTTAAAAATGTATCAACTTTATAACAATGGATGACGATAGCTCTGAAAAGAGCCGTTGTGATTTTACCCATGATGCACCTCTTAAAATATTAAAATATTTAAATAATTGCATTACAAGACCGCTAACATGGCTAATACGATAGCATAGATAATGGTGAAAACTCAGAAATAACCCTAACCCTAAACCAGACATCACACATTGATCACACATTGTCTCAGACTTACACATTCCTGCGTCGTCCATAAAAAGTTCGCCGTAGATTTGCCAGTACGGGATAGCTAAGATATCAACAAGATTACTCCAATGCCAAACATCTGTTGGGTACAAGATTGCCTGTCGAGCCACGCCATAACTTAACAAGAATACGAACAACAAGACGGTGAAGTACACCGTGTCCCATACCTACGATAGAATAAACAACACACTTCAAGGAAATCATGTCAAATCAGTACCGTATCGTAGGTCATTGGTACGAATTTCGAGTGATAGCCCACATAATGAGATGTGTGACCGTTAATTGTTGGGGAGCTTTTCTTCTAAAAAATGTTTTAATTGTATAGACATCCCCTCCCCTTCACCCGCCCTTCATCAAAAGTATTCGGGATGAATTGTGCACCCCGGCGGTCTACATCCTCTTAGTATAACGAGTTTATTACTAACGCATGACTTGAGAAAAATGTGGGATACCATAAAATTATATAAAACTAATTTGGCATGCCTTTTGTTTATGCAACAGTATACATGTATCACTCTCTCCAATTTGGATTATTCCATTCCACTCGATTTCACCTCGTATTAAATAGAAAAGGATAGGAATTCAATATTGTATACGTTACCATTCTATAGATCATATTAACATAAGGACCCATGATCTTATGCACGCTGAAGATATCAAGCAGCCGGATGTACCACACCATTATATCCATGACGAGGAATATTCGTGCCATCACCAAGAAGCACGGGAATGGTCCATATGGCCAGCGAAGCACAAAACCAACGACATAGAAGCTGATCCCGACGAGGTCCCATAGATTCCACCTGTTTTGCGCCCACATCTTTATCTTTTCCGTTAATGTGAAGGTCTCACGTTCTCCTTGCATAAGTACCTGAAACATTCGTGATGAGTAAAGCTTTAAGGCAAAACTTGCATGTATTTCGTTTACCGTCAGACTGACTGTTTACTTTGGAATATCGGCGGAGACACAAAATATTTCAAGTCGAACATATAACTGGCTTGAAAATCCCCGCCCCTGGTGATGAAAAACCCCATAATGGTAGTGACTAGAGAGCAAGGAAATGGGGCATGGATGTTATGCCCTATTTGACACACTGTTGGTCTTTGACAATTTCAAGTTGACCGATAGATGCACTGACAAATTCTTGTTCGCAATTTTTAGCAGGTATATTAATGGCGCTTTTGCTGTGAATAGTACTTTGAATATTTTCCACCTCTAACTTCTCCCTCGAACATATTCCAGATTGTTCTACATTCAGGCCATATAGGAAACATTACACATTTTGAGGGCGCTACAACAATACCTATTGAACCTTAATAAATCTCTGGATTTGTCAGCGTCGCCAGCCTCTCACCTGCAGAAATGAATAATTTTGCCTTAAAGCTTTACTTTTGTCTTAAAGAATTGACAAATCCAGAATGATCATGTCATGTGTTGAACCTTTATATTATCTTATCGCTTATCAAAATCAGAATATCCGCGTACCTGTCTGACTTCCTCGGTACCTAGTGTAAATACTATGAGAGCCACGAGAAGTTCAGTCCATGACAAAGTAGGCTTAAAGTTGTGCAGTACTACGTAGGTAAACAGGAATAGGAATATCACATAGAATACCTGTAACAAGTGAAATAAATATTTGGAGACAAAACCTGAAAAAATGCTATACGAAATGCGGAAATCTTTCTTTAATATGAGACGGGCTCTGTGAAATGTAGGCTAGTAGAAACAAATCACATTTTGTTGAACTGTATTTAACATCTTGTTGAACTGTGGCAATTTTACTCTTGTAAGCAAAAAAATGAAGCTGATATGGTACTTCACAATGTGAAATTAAAATTTGAAGGAGCATAATTTTCAAAAGTTCAAGAGAAAATGGAAAAAGAAAGTTATGCGCTGAAATGCGAAATTTGAAAGCTACGTGCGCGGTCTTCTGAGACTAACGTTTGTGTTTTGGCCTTTCAAACATTGTACAAATACATATACTACGAGCCGGTAAAAAGAATTGAGCTGACACCACGAATTCCTGTGTTCTACGGAATGCAACAGGTCTGATTTTGTCCAACCCTAGGCATTTAATATCGGACCGCCGGATCATAATGGCGAGACAAGTGCTGTTAATGCATATTGGGGAAATAACAGTGAAATTAACATTTTCCTTCGGAGTTATACCTATCCTCAAAAATAATTTCATCCAAAGCAGGCTAAAAACATCACCGAGAAATAAGAGATGTTTCCAAAAGGCAACATTCTGACACGCTGGTACACCTCTGAATTCGGCAACCTTACCAACCACGTGGCTTATTCTGCCGTGGTGCGACGCAAGAATTGTCGAATTCGGCAAGTACGAGCATGTCAAGGTGTCACCTTTTGAGAAACACCCGTAAAACTCTGCCGGAAATATGTAGCGTCATAAATACTCACGGTGTTAATCCAAAACTTGACAATGGGTGCTTGAAAAACCGCCTGTAACCTTCTCAGCCATGTCAGTTTTTCATTTCTGTGTTGTCTGCTGTGGAGTAGAGTGCTATGATTCATTTCTGCCGGTGAGAGGCTGGCGACGCTTACACTGCGATCTATACGTACTGAACCGTTTAAGTCGTCGGCCTGCAGCTTGAGAATTAAACAGATAATGAAAATAACATTGTTTTGTTATTTTATTTGATACAATAATTCGATGGATGTGCCCTAATTTAATAAGGGCGATCAATGGCTATATATGATTTATGATGTGTCAGAGGTAACAGAATCATTATAAACGTTTGCACTTCCGTGTATTTTGTCAAAATATTCGAGGGTATCAAAGTCATGATAGGGCCGTAACATCGTCTATGGAAAACTCCATGGAAAATCTTTTCTAGAACAGTAGCGTAATTATGATGTGAACTTTGAGCGGAGTAAATGATATCAATATTCAAGTATATATATGAGTGAATGCATGAATGAATGAATGAATGAATAAAAACGTATTACACAAAACTGACCTGTGTTCCTTCGCTCATCTCTAGTCCCGATTGCTTACTATTATTCCAGTGTCTTGTTTGTCGTCTGTTCGCATTGTTGTAGGCTTCGTTGGATTCCTCGTTTGACTTATTGCCGCTAATTAACCATCGAACAAGATGCTGTAAACATGATACACAGCAAAACAATGCTCATTTTAGTAGCTTATAAAGATTAGTGATCCCACTTGCAGGACACAAACGTACGTATTGACTGAAACCACAAAACGCCAATAATAATAATATTTATTCGAATGCGTGCATTTTAGGTAGATATTTACCTTGAAATCCGATATCTTTCTTAGCTTTCCGTACCATTGGTGATTCAGTAGATCCTGAACGGCAGGGTGCGCGATGAACTTAAACACGTGATAGTTTGCAGCCAATGAGAGACACGTTTGCTGGCTCCAGTTATCCATCTTTGCGCAAAGAATACATCGTGTGTATTCCGGAAACATGGCGAAGCACTGATCCAGGAGACCGATAGACATCTGCTCGTATCGTCTGAGACAAGAAATACGTTACATAATTATTTTTATATATACATGTAGCTGATAAAATGGTTGGTTAGACAACAGAAAAAGGTTCTGTGGGCCTCTCAGGCTGGGTCAGTCGGGTTTCTTTGTGAGGGTCTTATATTGTTTGTTTTTTCCCCTTCAAAATGACACAAATATCACATTTTGCCGTTTTTTGACAAATTTTAATTTGATTGTTTCGGGGTCGCTCTTCATTTGCAAGTGAAAATTCTTAACGCCCCATCCCCCCCCCCCCCCCCCCCCCCCCCCTTATCAGAGTTATGCCTTTAATATTCTATTTCCCAAATGAGTTTTACGGACAAATCTTTCGTCTGCAATTTTAACACCCAACGGCCGTCGGCCGGCCCTTAAGGTTGCACACCACCAAATACATCTCCCATAGGGTTACACGTGAAATGCACAATTTTAAAATGGATATTTCTCGACGTTATAAGAAACTGGTAACTTGAAATTTGGTTTCAACTTGAAGATGAAAGCCATGACTACTAACTCAACAACTCATATATGGGGGGTAACCGGCATAATTTTGAGCTAGAGCCTTTTCAAAAAGTACGAGTTGAGTTTTCCTGGTCACACGCAATTGTTGATTAAGATTATTGCGTCAGATACCGGAAATGACCTGAACACAAATGTCTCTGTTAAAATATTAAAAAAATCATCATTGCATCAATTTTTTTGGACCTGAAGAACGCTGATGTGTCTGTCAAAATCCGCACTATATTAATTTCGCCATAACATGTAGTAAATACCCTAATTTTAATTTACAATAGGTCTCCCGTTTCGGCATAGAAACGGGCCGGTTTTGGACTTTTGCCTCAAAGGGGGTAGGGCCAGACGTTATTTAGTGGTGTGAAACCTTAACCTCGATCTTTTGTGTCATTTTGAAGGGAAAAAAACAAACAATATAAGGCAATCAGTAAAGGTACATCATGCGACCAACATCTGACAATAGAATGAACTTTGTTGTGCTCTCACCTGCACTCCTCCATAATTTCATCAGCTGCATCGGTATTGTACTTCGCCCTGGCAATGTTCGCCATGTTGTAACATAGTCGATTACCTATCAGTGCTTTCGCTATAGACTGACGACCTCGTTGCCACATGAGGTACGCCATACGGAACTTCTTGGTCAGGAGTGCCCAGAGAAACAGATCATCAAACGGTTGTGCGTCTTCTTCGTCATCTTCTAGTCCATCTGTTTCATCATGCTGTAGGAATTAGTAAAACACATCATTGTGATCCATCGGACATTAGTTCAAAAGTCACGATTAGAAACTGCTATTCTTTATGCGTTGGTATGCAGTGAATATAAAGATTTTGTGTCAAGTTAAGCTATCAATATAGCGGGTGACGATACGTCACATTAAATCATAAATTAGTGTTTCTTGAGGAATGAGGACGATAGGTGAAAGACGTGTCACATCTAGTTAGTTGTCAGAAGGGTGACCACAAAAAGTAAAATCAAGCGATGCTACATTTAAACGAGAATATGATACATCCAACCACGCATAGAAAAACGACGAAAGCTCAAATCAATGAATATACTGACGAGAAAATAGCAAGGTATGTACCAGTTATGTGACGAATTGATGAATTTATCTATGTCCTTTATCTATGTCCAAGAAGGTTGACGAAATGATAAATGATTGTATGTACCAGATTGGTGACAAAATGATAAATCATATGAGTACTAGATGGGTGACGAAATGATAAATCATTGTATGTACCAGATGAGTGACGAAATGATACCCCATACATGTACCAGATGGATACATACATGTATATGCACTATATGCACTATATGCACTATATGCACTATATGCACTATATGCACTATATGCACTATATGCACTATATGCACTATATGCACTATATGCACTATATGCACTAAATGGGTGACGATATGATCCATAAATATATGTACCAGAGGTAGACGAAATGATAAATCATTATAAGTACCAGATGGGTGACGAAATGATAAATTAATATATGTACTCGATGGGTGACGAAATGACAAATCAATACATGTACCAGATGGATGAAGAAATGATTAATCATTGTATGTACTCGATGATAAATCATTGCATGTACCAGATGGGTGACGAAATGATAAATCATTGTATGCACTCGATGAGTGACGAAATGATAAATCATTGTATGTACCAGATGGGAGACGAAATGATAAATCATTGTATGTACCAGATGGCTGACGAAATGATAAATCATTGTATGCACTAGATGGATGACGAAATGATAAATCAATGTATGCACTCGATGGGTGACGAAATGATAAATCATTGTATGTACCAGATGGGTGACGAAATGATAAATCATTGTATGTACCAGATGGCTGACGAAATGATAAATCATTGTATGCACTCAATGGGTGACGAAAGGATTCATCATTGTATGTACCAGATGGGTGACGAAATGATAAATCATTGTATGCACCAGATGATGGGTGAGGGAAGGATAAATAATTGTAAGTACCAGATGGCTAAAGAAATGACGAATTAATATAAGTACCAGATCTAGTCAGTTGTCAGAAGGGTGACCACAAAATATAAAATCAAGCGATGCTACATTTAAACGAGAATATGGTACATCTAACCACGCATAGAAAAGCGACGAAAGCTCAAATCAATGAATATACTGACGGGAAAATAAAAAAATCAAGGTGTGTACCAGTCATGTGACGAGTTGATGAATTTATCTATGTCCAAGATGGTTGACGAAATGATAAATGATTGTATGTACCAGATTGGTGACAAAATGATAAATGATTGTATGTACCAGACTGGTGACAAAATGATAAATCAATATGAGTACTAGATGGGTGACGAAATGATAAATCATTGTATGTACCAGATGGGTGACGAAATGATAAATCATTGTATGCACTAGATGGATGACGAAATGATAAATCAATGTATGCACTCGATGGGTGACGAAATGATAAATCATTGTATGTACCAGATGGGTGACGAAATGATAAATCATTGTACGCACCAGATGGGTGATGGAAGGATAAATCATTGTAAGTACCATATGGCTGACGAAATGATAAACTAATATATGCACTACATGGGTGACGAAATGATAAATCAGTGTATGCACTGGATGGGTGACGATATGATCAATCATTGTATGTACCAGATGGGTGACGAAATGATAAATAATTGTATGCACTCGATGGGTGACGAAATGATAAATCATTGTATGCACTAGATGGGTGACGAAATGATAAATCATTGTATGTACCAGATGGGTGACGAAATGATAAATAATTGCATGTACTCAATGGGTGACGAAATGATAAATCATTGTATGTACCAGATGGCAGACGAAATGATAAATCATTGTATGCACCAGATGGGTGACGGAAAGATAAATCATTGTAAGTACCATATGGCTGACGAAGTGATAAATTAATATATGCACTAGATGGGTGAAGAAAGGATAAATCATTGTATGCACTAGATGGGTGACGAAATGATAAATCATTGTATGCACCAGATGGGTGACGAAATGATAAATCATTGTATGTACCAGATGAGTGACGAAATGATAAATCATTGTATGTACCAGATGGGTGACGAAATGATAAATCATTGTATGCACTCGATGGGTGACGAAATGATAAATCATTGTATGTACCAGATGGGTAACGAAATGATAACGAAATGATAAATCATTGTACGCACTCAATGGGTGACGAAATTATAAATAATTGTATGCACTCGATGGGTGACGAAATGATAAATCATTGTATGTACCAGATGGGTGACGAAATGATAAATCATTGTATGCACTCGATCAGGGTGATGTAACACCCTATCTGCCCATTGTTGAGATTTTGACCTCACACGATGTGATCGTCGTGATCCAGCGTCTTTCCCAACTGATCTAATTACAATATTCATAAAATGCAAATAACGCCACGCCCCTCCTCTGTCACTGTCAGACGAAGCCATCTACAATTTAAAATTCGTATTTTGTTCCACGTACAAATTAATTTCAAATAACCAATTCTGAATGTTTCGTGTCATATAAGAACTAAATTCTGCTATCATCAAAGCAAATAAGTTTTACTCTAAATCACAATCAGCTTTTTTCACCATTGATGTACTATTTCTGTGCCACAAACAGCGTTCGAAAATAGCGGCCATCCGGTCATCCGAAATGACCAAATATATAGGCGGATGACCAGTTTTTCTTGGCCAATCATCCGACGGATGACCAAAATGATGGGAGATGAAAGTGATGAAGAGGATCACCAGGATGCATTAGAGGCTATAGACCTGACCGTCCTATTGAGAGACGTACTGAAAGAACAAGTCATGGTCGCGAATGAACCAACCCTAGAAGCTGCAAATGAGGATGACACTGACACAGCTTATGACACCGACCCTGCAGCTGCAGTTGTGGAACTTGAGGCTGAGACAGATGAGGATGACTTGGATACAGATCCAATGGAGTCGACTGAAGAAGAGGATCATCCGGATCAGAAGCGGATCATCAGTATGCATTAGAAGCTGCAAATGAGGATGACACTGACACAGCGGACGACACCGACTCTGCAGTTGTCAAACTCGATGCTGAGTCAGATGAGGATGACTTGGATACAGATCCTATGGAGTTGGGAAATGAGAATGAAGAAGAGGATCATCAGGATGCATTATAAGCTGTAAATGAGGATGACACTGACACAGCGGACGACACCGACTCTGCAGTTGTCAAACTCGATGCTGAGTCAGATGAGGATGACTTGGATACAGATCCAATGGAGTCGGGTGATAAGAGTGAAGAAGAGGATCATCTGGATGCATTAAGTTGCAAATGAGGATGACACTGACACAGCGGACGACACCGACCCTGCAGTTGTGAAACTTGATGCTGAGTCAGATGAGGATGACCTGTATACAGATCCAATGGAGTCGGGAGATACGAGTGAAGAAGAGGATCATCAGGATACATTTCAGGGCTTACAGCTGGTCGTCATATTGAGAGACGTACTGAAAGAACGTGCCGACTAGAACAAAGGAATATTGGCGGATGACCAAAATCCCAACCTAGGTTATCCGGTGGACAACCAATTTATTTTTCTTATTTCGAACGCTGGCCACAAATCATGTTTTGAGCCGATAAAATCCACCACGTCTTAGGTCGTCTGGTTTGCTACCTCTAGAGTGCGCCCCCTCTAAAACCATCCTCCGTCAATTTAAGCATATTAAACGAGGGACTTTGCCTTCGAGATACTTGTCCCATAGTTATAGGGTCTCTGACTCGATGGGTGACGAAATGATAAATCATTGTATGTACCAGATGGGTGATGAAATGATAAATCATTTTATGTACCAGATGGGTGACGAATGATAAATAATTGTATGCACTCAATGGGTGACGAAATGATAAATCATTGTATGTACCAGATGGCAGACGAAATGATAAATCATTGTATGGACCAGATGGGTGACGGAAGGATAAATCATTGTAAGTACCATATGGCTGACGAAGTGATAAATTAATATATGCACTAGATGGGTGAGGAAATGACAAATCATTGTATGCACTAGATGGGTGATGAAATGATAAATCATTGTATGCACCCGATGGGTGACGAAATGATAAATCATTGTATGTACCAGATGAGTGACGAAATGATAAATCATTGTATGTACCAGATGGGTGACGGAAGGATAAATCATTGTAAGTACCATATGGCTGACGAAGTGATAAATTAATATATGCACTAGATGGGTGAGGAAATGACAAATCAATACATGTACCAGATGGATGAAGAAATGATTAATCATTGTATGTACTCGATGATAAATCATTGTATGGACCAGATGGGTGACGAAATGATAAATCATTGTATGTGCAATATGGGTGACGAAATGATAAATCATTGTATGCACCCCAATGGGTGACGAAATGATAAATCATTGTATCCACCAAATGGGTGACGAAATGTACAAGATGGATGACGACATGATCAACAACCAATTTAAGACTGGTTATTTGTAAAACCCAGTCACATCTCGGGGATGAAGGTTGGAGAAATCATTTCATATTTGGTCCACACATCAGTTATGATAAACCATCTCATATGATGGTGGTAAATCTTTCATCGCGAGTCCCAGTGTTTCTAGATCAAAACACCCTAAATTTGCAAATTTCGACCGTTTTAGCCTATATTCAGAAACCGGTAGTTTCAGTTTAAATCCTGTGACTGCAAAACGATTTTGCACAAGACACTTACACTGCAGCATAATCTTGAGATACCTATGGAGTATCCAACATGTGCATTACATTTTGTTTACCTTCTCTAACTTTTGTTTCATGGCGGGATCAGACTTGTGATTTTCATGAAAAATGGCTCAAATTATGTGTCAAATTAAAAACGGGAATTATTTTATGTCAAGTCTCGTAATTTTAATAATTCACATATTAATGCAATCTATACATATTAATCTTTAAATATAAAAAACTGTCCTTATCGATTACCGGTAGTGCAATTGGGGGATGCCTGCGCAGGTTGGACACTCGGCCGTATTGTTCAAACGGATCAATACGCCACACACACGCTTTCTGTCATACTCTCTCCCGTGTTGAAATGTAAAATGTGAAAATGAAATTATGACCTTACCTTACATTTTGGATTGTCACTTCTTCAATATTCAACCGATCCTAGCGTGCAATATCTCATATTAAAGAAGATAGATTTCTCAACAACTTTATGATTTAATATTTTAAGTAGGATATATATTTTTAGAGTTAATAGTCCATTTATTACCTGTATAGTTACAGAGGAACTAGGATTCACCATCAAGCCTAGACAAAGTCGAAGAATAGGGCCAAAGAAAGTCACGGATCTTGACTTTGCAGGTGACATAGCGTTACTATCTGACACTAAGGAGCAGGCACAGAAGCTGCTGAAATATGTTGAGGAAGCAGCACTCAAAACTGGGCTCCACATGAATGCCAAGAAAACCAAATGTATGGTATTTCACCAAACACAAGCAGTACAGCTAAAAACCTCTGACGGAAGTAACCTAGACAACGTAGAGGACTTCAAATACCTGGGAGCTTGGGTTGGTAGTAGCCAGCATGACATAAAAATACGCAAAGCACTTGCTTGGAAGGCCTGCAATGCTCTGAACAAAGTGTGGAAATCCAGCCTCAGTCAAAAAATAAAAATCAGACTTTTCCAAGCTACTGTTCAAAGTGTTCTACTGTATGGAGCTGAGACATGGACCATCACCAACAGACTTAAGAAATCTCTAGATGGGTGCTACACTAGAATGCTGAGAACTGCACTCAACATTAGCTGGAAAGACAAGGTACCGAACAAAGACCTGTATGGAAAATTACAAAAGGTATCAGAAAACATCACAGACCGAAGGATGAAATTTGCCGGGCATTGCATGAGAAGAGAAAATGAAATAGTGTCTGACCTTCTGCTTTGGAGGCCCAAGCACGGACATATATCTGTCGGCCGCCCAGCCTTAACATACTTGGACGTCTTGGCGAAAGACACAGGACTGAAGGTTGAGGAGATGAAAGCATGCATGAGGGACAGAGTAGTTTGACGAGCCATCACGAGGACCGTTCGAGAACGACATAAGTAGTAAGTATAATTACTTGATAGATAGGTTTAATAAATAAAGAAGCTTTGTTCCAGCCATTTAATATCCAAATTTGACACATCGGCGGCCATCATGGAAGCTTAAGAATCCTCAAGAATGTCTTAAATGAGTGTCTCCTTTCAGGAATTTCGAGCGTATGGATTGAAACTGCATAATTTAGTGTATGGAATTCAATATGCGCGTTCTACGAGGGTCATTCAATAAGTTCTACCTTCTACCTCATAACTTTGCTATTATATAAGCCAGTCTTATGAAATATTACACAATTGTAGCTTTGAAACTCGGCTACAAATTAATGGTAAATTATATTTGATATCTGCTTCACTTTTGTTATGATGCGCGCAAAACCAGAGAGAGATTTTGGACGACGGAAACGGAAAATTAGATTTAAAATTAATACCAGTATTTTGGGGTATTTTCTGTATTGTATGGTAATATATATCAGCACGATTTAAATACTGGAAATGGAAAACAATGAATGATTTCTGAATATATTAAAGTATTATCATGTTTAAATAAGATTGTAAGCAACATTAACTCGTATAGGCTTGCAAATGGTGTAGTATCTTTAATGCATTGCTATACCTTTGGCATACTGGAATACTGTTAATCAGTCAAATGTTCGTTGTTACAAATCAAGCCACAGTGATGCCTCATACGTTCAATCTTTTACATGATAGTCACTTTATGAGTTTTCCTTATGTGCAACCTTCAGAATGGTCAATCAGTAGTCATCGGTAGAAAATAATCTCGTTGAGAGACTTGTAATCCTTCCATTTAGTCCTGTATATTGAAGGCCTCTTAGTTCTTATGAAAATCAAATAGGAATTTTGCAGCGTCCTCTAGGGGAGGGGTAAACTTAATGGGTGTCCTGATCTGGTTCTGGCTCATCAGAGGGCATATATTTTCCTAAGAAATCAGTCACATTTATTGTTTATAGTCTGTTAAAGAGATATCAGACAATTAGAACGGTTATAATTGATCGATAGGTACGTTTTGTCTCTTAGAATTGACAAAATGAACTGCACTTTGGATATATTTGGCTGTTTTTCATCCGTTTCCATCACACTAAATGGACATTTGGTTTTTACTGCATCCCCAGAAAATTGCGGCCAGTACTAAGACCAATTTACGATGATTCTGTAGCTGAGGTATCAAGCTACAATTGTGGACTATTTCATAAGTCAGGCTTATATAATAAGAAAGTTATGAGGTAGGAGGTAGAACTTATTGAATGACCCTCGTATATGTATTTTGGCGATTATGGCGGCCATTTTGGAGGCCATCTTGGATTTGAAGATTATTATCAAGATGGGATTATTATTTATTTTGATGCACGTCTTTTCAACATTTTATATAGAGTTATATACGCGTAACTTTGACGTCACACAACGACTTGTATATAGGAATAAAAATCTAACGGTGATGTATTGATTTGTCAGTTCGTCACCCATCGAGTACATAGCAGCGGAATAGCAGATTCAAAGAAAATATCAGCTTCTTTTCAGTACATTTTGCAAGTTTTTGTGTTATTTTGACTAAAATGTTCTGTCAACACTGATCAATTTGTTGATGATATTATGAGAACGATACACCAGCTGTCCAAAATCGGGGGCTTATTTCTCGAAACTTTCAGAGTTACCCTATATAAAAATCCAGTCGCTTTATAAGCGAGAAAATCTACGTTTTCTAACACCCCTTTAACATGTAAAAGTATAGGCGGCCTATTTAGTGGCGTGGTATCTGCAACAGATGGGTGACGACTTGATCAGTCAATATATGTACCAGATTGGTGACGAAATTATAAATCATTGTATATACCAGATTGGTGACGAAATTATAAATCATTGTATATACCAGATGGGTGACTAAATAATAAATCATTGTATATACCAGATTGGTGACTAAATGATAAATCATTGTATGCACTAAATGGTTGATGACATGATGGATCAATGCACCAGATGGATGTCGAGATGATAAATCATTGTATGTGCAAGATGGGTGACGAAATGATAAATCATTGTATGTACCAGATGGATGACGAAATGATATTATTTTATGTAATAGATTGGTGATGTTTGTATGCACTAGATTGGTGACGACATGATCGATCAGTATTCGCTACTTGCACGCAACCGCCATTTTAGAATGAAAGCGAGGCTCTTCTCTCATCGCGCGCGCGACAAACCGCGTCACGCGATGCACAAACCTGCGTGAAACCACGACGCAGTGTGGCGTGATAGTGCTTGGTGCGGGGAGAGCCTCGCTTTCAATAGTTCCATCTGTACCGTGCAAGTAGCGTATATGTACCAGATGAGTGTTGAAAATACCAGATAAGTGACGAAATGATAAATTAATATATGCACTAGATGGGTGACGAAATGATAAATCATTGTATGTGCCATATGGGTGACGATACGATAAATCAATATATGTACCAGATGGGTGACGAAATGTCAAATCATTGTATGTGCAAGATGTGGGACGTAATAATAGATCATTTTATGTACCAGATGGGTGACGAAATGATAAGATTCCACACCACTAAATATGTTCCCTATACTTTCACATGTTACAGGGGTGTTACAAAACGTCGATTTTCTAGCTTATAAAGCGACTGGATTTTTTCAAATTTACATTTTTCTTCAAGTTAATGATATTTGTGATCATTGAAGTACCAAAGGTATATAGGGTAACCCTGAAATTTCCCGGAAATAAGCCCACAATTTTGGACAGGTGGTGCATCGCTCCAATGTATTACCGAAAAATTGAGGAGTGTTGACAGAACATATACAATCAAAATCAAGCGTAAACCTACAAGTTGATAAAATTTCACATCTAATACATCATTGAAACGATATCATTTCAAGTTCAGTCACGTTTATTAATCTAATCTATTACATCACTGAAACGATAACATTTCAAGTTCAAGTTTAGTAAGGACATGTGACGAATATAAATAAGTTACTTTATTTAAACGGCTTGAATTCCTTTGGAAATTGTCGTTTTATATTAACTGCTGTTATTCATTCCTAAGTTGACTAAACTTACCCCCGAACCTTCCAGGCATTGACATCTCTTGCATGAACATAGCGGTTTTTTGAGACATTGGAACCTCTTGCATGAACACAGCGTTTCAGATTCATGGCCGATGTATTTGCAAGCAAATCCTTTCCCCAGTAGATGCTGTATAACGTGCCCAATGTCTTTCATACACACTTTACCACCCTGCATAATACAAATTCCATTTGAAAGGATTATAGCGGGGACAAATAATATGACCGTTTAACACTGCTTTCGCGGATCACTTTAACGAATGAGGGCGCTTTTGGCCAATGATCCGTCATCATGGTTTTATGGCAAGGCTATTTCCCGGCAGACATATTATATGGTTAATATTACGAAAAATAAGGGTTTGGATGTATGGTGCTAGGGTTGGAGCAAACTTTCTAGTTAAGCCAATTATCTATAAACATATTGTAGAATGATAGACTATCTCTAATCATGTGTTTAACCTTTATGCATATATTCAATTATATAAGGGAGCACTTCCATTTGTACGCGATAAAAATTGCGAGAATGTTCCGGGCCCCGATGAGTTTTTTATCAGGCCCCGATGAGATTTTTATCGCGTACAGTTGCGAGTAGCAAAGGATTATTTATCGAGTAGCGTATTACCGCTTGTTTAAATATAACGAAAGATAAGTGGTCGGTATGTAAATAGAGCTTCGGGTTATTTATTCTAGTTGTAAGGTACAAATTCAGCATTTCATGTTTTTAGAGATAATGTTATTGATTATGGATGTTCAACGTAAATTGTATTATCCTCGTGTATTTGCTAAACAATGTCCCGCTCTATTTGCTAAACATACCCCAGGGTATGGCAGAGGCCTCGTATCGGGCCCCGATGTCTATTTTATCGCGTATCAACTTGAAAAACATCGGGTCCAAAACATATCAGGCCCCGATACAGTCGCGATAAATTTATCGCGTACAAATGGAACTGTTCCCTAAGGAAGCTATTACCTTGGGTTTTCTCAGGTGCGCTGCTTTGTAGAGAACTTGAAGTGTTGGAAACTGTTCTTCCTCCTATTGAAATAGATATTACACAGTAGTTAGTAAAATGCTCACATATCTAGTTTAGTGTGTGCTTTTTTGTGTCTTTTTTCTGATAAAATGTTCGTTTTCGTTTGACCTGTTTATTCGTCTGCATACTGCTACCCACGTGGAATCGGGCAAATATAATTAATTCTGGTGAGAATTGTGAGCAAGTTGACAATATCATTGCAAAGTATATTCGACCTTCAACTTCAAATAATAAACTCCGAAATACTTGTCTGTATTTCTTGTATATTGTGATGTGCTCATATTGTGTTGCATATCAATGAAAGGCTGATGGGTTCATCAAATCAATCGCTGATTCAGTGCTCAGTCACTTGCTTGAGATTGTGGGGGGGGGGGGGGGGGTCTCAAACTGAATGGACCGAACAACAAAACAAGTGATCGCTACATATGTGGTATCGTTGGAAAGATGAACACATTTGCTTTCCATAGATATGTGACAACATGTGAATAAAACACAAAATGTAGGCGATTGAGAAAAAACCCAATTTCTTTTAGGAGTTTATTAGTGGATTAACACATTCATGTACATTATACATTTACCAAATTAATCACATTTTGAAGAAAAGAACATGGAGAGTGCATTTCTACATTTCTAAAGCCATGGGCTAGATGGGCTTATAAAAGTGCGCCTTTCTGGGTCCATTCAGCTAACAGGTCACATGGTCGGAATTATGACTTCGAATAACAGTAACGTTCAAATTCATTCGAATCCAGAATAGGCATTCATTACACACTTACTAAATCGCTATACAATGTTTGCAGTCTCTCTTGCATTCATTACACACTTACTAAATCGCTATACAATGTTTGCAGTCTCTCTTGAGTGAGAAAATTGTTCATCAGTAGACCTTGCTCCAGAAGAGGTTTGACAAATTCCACTCGGTTTCTTGTCAGAGCTATTTCCATGGCGTCATGTAAGACAATGTCCTGCAAACAACAACAATAAAGAATACAGTGTGTCCGAACACTTTTACAATCTTTGCAATATTGTGAGCTGTTGCTTTTTTTAACATATTTGGAAATGTATATATTTGTGAATAAACTGGGATATATCGGGATTATCTAAACCACTTAATCTGACACAGTAAACCAGTAAAATGGTCATTTTGTGAGTTAGACACTTACATTCCAGTGTGTTGATTGACTGAAGACTTTCTCCTGTGCAATGTCAACCCTATTCCAGATGAGAGACAACTTCAACTGCTCCGAAGGGGAAAGGTCATTAGCTGAAATACAAACACATTGATAGCACAAGATTCAATATGAAGTGTAAAATTTAAAAGCAAAAAACAAACATATAATAGCCTGTGCCTGTTTAAGAGAGCATTCCGTTTCGATCTCAGCAGCATATCAAAGGAACATTTACTAAAGATATGACAGAAAGGAATTCATTCGTTGTAAATGGTTTTCCTTTGTGTAAATTTGCATTTACGTGTCTCAAACGTTTTACATCGATCTCATCGGCATCCCAGTCCCGCAATCTATATGATATCGAGATCGTAAAGGATCGTGAAAAACTAGATCTGGGAACCAGTTTGACGAACCTTCAATTTGATAAGACCTATATGATTGCATGTGGTTTAGTGTATGTGCCTTTGATAAAGAGCCTGATAAGATCAATACTTCAGAGTAGTTTTATAAACATTGCATGGTTTTATGTTATATTTCGAATATTTTGTGATATGTTCATGTTATGCATATCAATGGAAAACTGACGTGTTTTTTATCTGTTCAATAGTTTCATATTCATACCGATCATTTGTTTCAGTACTGAAGCCTCTTGCAGCTATGGAGAGGTTGAGAAGGTCTCAATCTGAATGTGCCAAAAACAACTCGACAATGTTCAGATGATAAAAGCCATTGAACAAACAGCAGTTGTTCTTGTGAGCACACAAATAGTGGTGATTTTAGCATATGATCAGAATAATACTATTAGTTATCCCCTGTTTGTTCATGCAATACGGCAAAATATCTATGGTTTGTTTCCAATATCACATGAGGCGATAGCCGAATGTGATATTGGAAACAAACCATAGATATTTTCCGTATTGCATGAGAACAAACAGGGGGTAACGAAGTTATCATTTAGTAGACATGAATGCATTTTAAAAAGTAAATGAGGAATAATTAAACTTAAACATCTCGAAACCTTAACACTTGGAACAACTAATAAAAATTCCATTGAAATGGAATGGGGGCGATCCAAGAGAAAGAAGCATGTTTTGTAACCAAACATCTGTTTCATACCAAAATACCAGGGAAAAGTGTGTATGTATTTTCTATAATTCAAACCAAAAAAGACTCAAAACACCGCAGTCTAAAAATAGTACAGGAAACCAATAAAGTTGATTTGTGTGCATGAAGGGGGAGGTGGTAGGGGGGGGGGGGGGGTACAGTCTGAAGAACAATCTAGGTATATATGACCTTGGTCAAACAAGATAAGCTATAGTCAAACAAGATAAGCTATTATGACTTTTATGTCTCTCTGTTGGGAGTAGCACATCTCTAATCAACTAAACAAATATAGCTTTGACTCCAGCACAGACTGCGTGTACTGTTGAAATAAACTGCATAGGTACATGTAATTTACAAAGACTACAAACATGGCGGCCCCCACTTATGTCTAGAAAGACCAAAATTTGTAAGTTTTTGCAATCTCATGCTATAAGGGTGGCTTCGCCCCCAAAAACATTGTTGTCAATTCATCCCTATCCTAATTCACCACACTGCCTCCTCACCCCAAGATATCTAGCACTTTGATAACTTGGAGCCTTAAACACTTGGAACCACCAAAATGACATTGGAAACCACCAAAAAGAATATTTTTGCTCGCCGTCATTCACCACACCGCTCATCGAACCCCAACATACACTGAGCACAACTTAAACAATTTGGAACCCATAACACTGGGAACCACATAAATGATACCGGGAACCAACAACAACAAAAAACCAACCCCACATCCCCTATCCCCTAAAACCCCCAACCCACATCCATCCCAACAACGCCACCCTTTCCACATATAACCCCTAAAATTGATAATGGATCAATCCAAACCTTGATGTAACCAATCAGAGCTGGGATAAAATTACTAGACTAATACGGGCTCATATCAGTCATCAGATACGGGAAAATATTCATTGGGACATTAACCAATCACATTTCAGCATTCATGTCTACTAAATGATAACTCCCCATATCTAGTGGGCTGAGCAAGTGGCTGAGCTATGAAACAAGTGATTGCTACAAACGTAGTATCGTCGGAAAGAAACACACAATAGTTCGAACATATTACGAAATATCCGAAATATAGGGGGTTGAAAAAATGTTTTTGAGAAGTTAACATATTTGATATAATAGGTGATTGTGGTTGCGGTCAACTTCTTGATGATATCATGCGGAGCCTTCATAATACCAAAGACTTCATGCCATGCAATCAAGCCAACGGTGTTCCGCTTTTACCTTTGAGAAGAGCGTTAAGTATAGCGTAGTCGATTCCGTCGTTACCATGGCCCTCATCGTCGACATTGAATACTGTTATCTATTGAAGAGATAGTAACATTACGTATATATAGCATTTAAAAGAACTAACGCTAAATCCCTCCAATATTGTTTGCGGCGTATAGCAAAAACATTCTTAATAAATTGTGATCGTGCTGATTTGATTCAATATATTTGCTACCTTCAACGAGAACAGGTCGTACGCTTTATTTGAAATATATTGTGATGGACTCATATATAGGGTTTCAGACGTGGGTTTTGACATAACTTTAAACCGTCCATGGTTTTGAAGTTGCTATTTGAAGAACACATTGGCTTACAATAATGGGCTAATGTGTGATTATGTCCGTACAACCTAATTATGGTTGGCAATGTAATTTTCCGTATATCGCACTTTGCTTCCCACACCCGCCAATCAAAACTTACCAAATTCTTTCTGCTAACGATCTTTTTCAGTTTCACCATAAGATCATCGTGTTGGTCGGTTTCCCGCGGAAATACCTCGACAAGCTTAGCTCTGAGTTGATCCACATAATACGGGGATTCCATTAATCTGGTGATGGTAAAGGAGACGAGGTCAGCATTTGATGTCTAGTATAAAAAATGCATATGTTAAAACGACGTAAGGAGTAATTGGTAAAGGATCGACGCGTAACCAGAAACGGCAGAGTAGGAAGCGAGCATTACATTCATCTCGTAATTCTTTCTCCCTAATCCAACCTTGCCCTCAATGGGTTGATCACCTACTTTTGCAGTTTTATGATTCATAAATATATATTTGCCTCACAAATAACAAGCTTAACCCCGGGTTTTTAAACCACCAGTGCCCTCAAAAATATATTGGTTTCTGGTAACGCCACTGATAAAGGTGGCTGATGGTCTGTTATTTAATCAAATTAAACACCAACAACTATTGGTATCGAGGTATCAAACATCTGTTTTCGACACTGTTTTGTGACAAAAAATGGCTAATTTCAAACAAGTATCAAACTGTATCAAATGTGTGATGAGGATGTAGATATGAACCAACAAATATATCATTTGCTACGTCTTATCTCAACGTCAAATGATTATCTCACCCTCGGTTGCTGAATTCGTAGGCAAACGCGATGAGATCTGCTGCCCTGCCGCTACCAGCCGCAATGACGGCCGGTATCGGTGGATCTTTGGAGACGTTTTCTAGTACAGTACGGATAGTGTTTACTCCTCCTTCTAACGCCAGGCACACTGCCGGTATACCGCGACTGCCTAGAGTGAAAAACAACGATATGATATGAGAAATAGAGTTTATATCCTGGTCATGCAACTACGGTATATCATCACTTGTCCAATCCACCTCAGAAATGCAGATATTCTATATGATTCTTGCACACTGACAACCTAAGCAGGTCGCCTGACTAACTTAAAGCTAGTCCAGATGGTGTCCATTTTGACTAGCTTTAGCCTAGTCCAGCACTACTGTACTAGCTTTCAGCTCGACTAGCTTGATGTTAGTCCGTCATAAGCTGGACTAGTTTAGGCTAGTCGCTCGACTAGCTTTAAGTTAGTCCAGATGGTGTCCATTCTGACTAACGTAAGGTTAGTCAAGCTAGCTTGACCAACGTAAGGTTAGTTCGGCTTGGCTCGACTAACGTAAGGTTAGTCCAGCTCAAACCATATAAGAGATCCCGCCTGACTCATATTGTTCACGTTGCGTAGCAGTACTTGGTTTCGCTACGGGTGATTGCTCTGCTGTCTGTTCAATAGCTCTCGTATTGACCTTCTTTTTTTTTGTGAGTTTTTTTTTTTTTTTTTTTCATTCATTTTATTTTTCATTCGTCTATATTCTATACATAGTTATATAACATAATAACAATATATCAAACATACTGGTATCAATAAGTTACAAATATGAAAAACATGACTCTACCCGCGAACAGCATGTACCAACAATTACCATTTGTATGAAGATAGATGGCTAATGATCATCAATGGCACATGACCTTCGCAGTTGAGTTGACAAACAAAGCAATATATAATATGGGCTGTCATGTACATGTGTTTTACAAGAAGAATATCAAAACCTACTATTTACTCTGCTGTGCTATGTAGGCTTTTGCCAATCTTGTGCCACATATTTTCACTGTGTCTCAAGATACTAATTCTCCATTTTAATTCGTATAGAAACCATTTAAATGCATCAACGTTTTTATTATCAGTGATCTTCATATGTCTGGATCTATACAGAGTGAACGACGCCAGACTAAAGCATTCTATTTAGCATTACATTCAATACATTTTGATTATCTGGTTTATAACCAAGCACAATGATTTTTAACGATATCTCTGGACATGGAATATTGTTAGAAATAATAAATCTTTTAAAATGAACCCAAAAGCTTTTTGACAAAGGACAGGCGATAAATGAATGTAGATAATCATCTGATGTGTTGCACTCAAAACAATTGGGTGAGTTCGCCTTGTTCCATTTATATAAGTTAGCTTTGGTAGCGATGATTCTATATAATAATTTGTAATTGAACTCTGCCAATTTTCTCTCTTTTTCAAGAATAGTTTTCATAGTCCAAATATCGTCCCATTTTGGTGACGTAGACAGTTCCTGTGCCCATCTTTTCTGAATAATTGGCACGACTGTAAACTTTTTAACTACATGAACGTAAATATACCTTGATTGCCAATACATTATATTTACACGTTTTTTATTTACATATATACACGAGGTTCTTAAACGAGTACTTATTTCAATAGGCATATTATTGGCGTTTAATAAAGCCAACCAATTCTTTGGAATTGATTTGAAAATAATAAAAAGCTCTGCAATCCAGTTGTGCTTATTTTTAAGCTTGTCAAGTATATATGTAGTGGAAATGATACCATCATTATTTATAAGATCATTGATATATATTATATCACTATCAATCCAGTGTTTGAAATACAAGGTCTTGCCATTGTGCATGATCAGGTCATTTCCCCATATAATATGACTTTTGACCCTTAATGAGTCGTTGATTTGGAAGGGAGCAGTTCCATTTGTACGCGATAAAAATTGCGAGAATGTTCCGGGCCCCGATGAGTTTTTTATCAGGCCCCGATGAGATTTTTATCGCGTACAGTTGCGAGAAGCAAAGGATTATTTATCGAGTAGCGTATTACCGCTTGTTTAAATATAACGAAAGATAAGTGGTCGGTATGTAAATAGAGCTTCGGGCTATTTATTCTAGTTGTAAGGTACAAATTCAGCATTTCATGTTTTTAGAGATAATGTTATTGATTATGGATGTTTAACGTAAATTGTATTATCCTCATGTATTTGCTAAACAATGTCCCGCTCTATTTGCTAAACATACCCCAGGGTATGGCAGAGGCCTCGTATCGGGCCCCGATGTCTATTTTATCGGGGCCTGATGACTATTTTATCGCGAATCAACTTGAAAAACATCGGGTCCAAAACATATCAGGCCCCGATACAGTCGCGATAAATTTATCGCGTATAAATGGAACTGCTCCCTAAGTTTCTATAATCATTATCTAGATTATGCCATGCTTTTACCAGATCTGAATAAAATTTTGGTAGACCAATTAACGATGGGGCATTCTTTGCTTCCACAAAATTCATATTTAAGATTAAAAAGTTTGGACCATGAGCATTTAAATAGCGTTTAAAAAGGCATTTCCATTTACTATCATCATCATACATATAACGTTTTAACCATATACATTTCAAAGCTATACACTGAGATTTAAAATCACACATTTTTATTCCTCCCATATTGTAATTTCGAATGAGAGTCTTTCTCTTTATTTTCTCTGGTTTTTTATTCCATAAGAAATTGAAAATAATTGAGTTTACTTCATTCGTGAAGTTTTCAGGAACGGGTAGACAAGACATTAAAAATGTTAAATTGGATATACCAAGACATTTTATAATAGTTGCTTTACCATACAGCGTTAGCTTTCTTCTATACCATGAGTTCAAGATTCGAATTAGTCGATCTTTTTTCTCTTGCCAAATGCTCTTGTAACATTCTATCATATTGTGTCCAAAATAAACACCAAGAGACTTAACATTTTCAGTTGGCCATTTTAGAGAGTTATGTTTTACAAAGTGACCAAATGCTAAACCTTGTGTTTTTTCCACATTAATTTTTGGTCCTGCAAAATATCCAAATGTATTTATGATTTTCAACATGCTATCAAGAGATTCTTTCGTTGAGCAGAAAAGAGTTGTATCGTCAGCAAATTGGCTAATACGAGCTTCACATTTTTCTTCGTCATTGTCATCAATGACAATACCTGAGATAGTTTTATCCTGTCTTATGTTCAAAGCTAAGACTTCGGAGACTACAACAAACAAGAGTGCCGATAACGGGCAGCCCTGACGCAAACCTCTGCTCAATCTAAAGAACTTTGATTTCCAACCAAGATTTAAAACAGAACTCTCAATATTATTATACATTACTGTAATCCAATTGATAAACGATGGTCCAAAATTAAACTTCTGTAATGTTTGAACTATAAAGTTCCATTCGACGGTGCCGAAAGCTTTTTCGAAATCTACAAATAAAATCGCAGCCGATTTATTCTCATTTATACATAAATTAATAACATCATCAACTAATCTTATATTTGTACCAATATATCTACCTTTTATGTACCCAGTTTGATCTGTATGTATGATTTTACTTATAACTTTCTTCAAACGATTTGCCAATACCACTGACATGATTTTGTAGTCAGTGTTCAACAGACTTATTGGGCGCCAGTTTTTTAATTGCAGTTTGTCGCCTTTTTTGTAAATTAAACTGATAATTGCTCTTCTTTGAGTGGGTGACATGTGACCTTTTTCGAAGCAGCAATTTAATGAGTTAATCACTAAGGTTCTTATGCAATTCCAGAACACTTTATAAAACTCTGCTGGAATACCATCGCAACCTGGACTTTTACCTGGTCTTAGTTGATCTACTGCTTCTTACATTCATTATGCGTCAATAAACCTTCACATTTACCTTGTTCTTCTTCGGTTAAAATCTTAGGAAATGTTGTATTATTCAGATACCCTTTAATATTATCACTATCAACATTAGCACTTGTATACAGATTGGTGTAAAACCTTTCCTCTTCCTTCATAATGTCTGATTGCTTAGTAAGCAAGGAATCGTCAGGTAGTTTGAGTTTTGTGATAGACTTTTTTTGTTGCGTGAAACTTTTCGAGACCAAGAAAATACGCACTACTTTTTTCTCCTTCTTCGTACCATCTTGTTCGAGATCTCACTATTTGCCCTTTTACTATATGTTCATACATCTTGTCAAGTATACCGTTTACTCTATCAATTTCATTTACAACACTTATATCGGGAAAGCGGATAGCATTTAGACCTTTTAAATAAGACACTAAATTCTTCTCAACCTGACGTTTTTGTTGCTGTTTTGTCACACAATATCTAACCGAGAATTCTCTTATTTGGACCTTACAATATTCCCATAATAAGTGGTCATCATTTATAGATTCTGCTTTTTCATTAACACCATGGATGATATCTTGTATACCTTTTACATATGCAACATCATTTAAAACTGATGTATTTAATTTCCAATTACCTGGCCCTCTTTTCTCAGTATTGATTTGGAATTTCAAAGAAACAGCTTGGTGATCCGAGCGCACACTCGGTCTTATATCACATGAATTGACAACATCTACAAGATTTTTACTTACAAGAATGAAATCGATTCTTGTTCTTACAAGTGGTGTTTTCTGTCTATATGTGTATTGTCTTTTTGATGGATTGAATGTCCTCCAAATATCTAGAAGGTTACGTTTATTTATTTCTGCATTAAGATATGTTGCATCTTTATTGACACACATTATTCCACCTTCTTTGTCTTCTGCTTGATTCAAGCAGGTATTAAAGTCACCACCTAGTACAAGGGCGTGATCATCTGGAACATGTTGATCAATTTACTTGAACATTTTTGTGTAAAAGTTATACCTTTCTTTCATATTATTCGGAGCATATATATTCATAAGGGTAGTCTTTTGGTCATCAATAACCGTGTTTATCATCAACATTCTACCATTTTCATCAGAATGTGTCATTTACTTTTATATTTGCGGAGGATTTAATTAATATTGAGACACCTCTGGCATTAGATGCACCACATGAATGATATGAAACACCATCAGGCCAATCACATATATCATGGTTTACAATGAGTTCATTTGTGAAATGCGTTTCTTGCATAAACAGTACATTTCCATTTTGAATGCAAAACCAATTGTAAAATTTGCAGTCTTTTTGCACGGTCTTTGAGACCGTTAACATTAAGAGTTATAACATGTATCATGAGTAATAAGATAAGTGAGGACAATTATACTGTGTAATAAATATACTGTTCATTCATTGTTCGTTTGTTTATTTCCTTGCATCAAACTTACTGCTGTCTGTTCCATAATCATCATGATTATAGGGCGCGTTTGTGTTTGCTGAGTTCTCGCGTTGGCGTTTTCTGTCTGGTGTGCGATTTGGTTTTTTGCCAGACCTGAGCTTACGGCGATTGCGTGTTGGTTTGCGTGATTTTGAACTTGCGCGATTTTCGTCAACTGTGCCATTGGCGATGGCTGGAATTTCAACTGCATCCGATTTACACGGTGATTTTGACCATGCGCGATTTTCGTCGATATTAGTGGTGTTATCACTGGCGATAGCAGGGTCTTCGTCCCCATCTGAACACACTGAGCGCGTGTCCTCCGGAGGATCATTTGTTGACGACGGTGCTTTGTGTTGAGTAGCAGTTGTTGATCGCTTTGAATCGGGTGAGCGAGTTTCTTCATTCAGTGTACTGCTGCTGCGTTCAATATCGGTACGTTGTTGATCCGCGATATAATTGCATCGGGGGTCACCTCGCTTATGCCCGGTTTGGAAACAGTCGAAACACAAGGTACACTGATTTGGGGTATGCCCAGTTTGGTTGCAGACGGTACATGTCACGGATTCGTTTTGTTCTCTGTACCTGATGCTAGCAGTAAAACCTGCTAGTGGCAGCTGTTTTGGTATTGGGTTGTTAGGATTGGGGTCCATATATAAGAATCGGCGGCCAGTTTTAAACCTTGTGAGTTTGCCATGATCATCACGGGCCAGCTCATTCCTAATCTGTCCAATTACTGCTGAGTTTTTTTCTTTGCATATCGCTTCAAAGTCAGCAAATATCTGCTCATTGGACACACTGAGGGGAATTCCCCCTATCATCACCTTTGTTGCTTCCCTATTATTTTGAGTCAGGAAGGGGTTTCTGTCATACAGATGTACCAGGCGATTGAATCTCACAATCTGTGCATTGTTTAGATTTGGCCCATAATATAGCGCACTCTATAACAGTTGCGACAAGCGACTAAGCAATCATAGTTGGGGCTGTTAGGGCATCACAGGGGAGGTTTAGTTCACATTCGTCTAAAAGCACCAAATTTGGCCCATATGTTGCTCATACCATACTCTTTTGATTTATGATGGATGCCAAAATTGGAGCCTTCTAGACGGCCATATTGGTCAATTTCAATATGGCCGCCATACTGGGGAATCAAAAATTCAAATTGCTTCAATTTAGCTGAAAATTGTTTGTCTGAGCACCAGCACCACTTCCGATGTGTGGTTACTGAGATATTGAGCAAAACGTGAAAGGTCGTTGACCTTGGCTTTTGGGCGTATGATAGGGATTGTGACTTTTCGACCCTGTATAAGGCACAAAAACGACTCCAGGTGGTAACAATTACCATTTCATGAACCATTGTAATCTGACGAACAATTTGACAAAATCGGAGCATGTTCAATTTTTGACCCCCAAAAGCAAAGGTCAACGACCTTTTCACGTTTTGTTCAATATCTCAGTAACCCCACATCAGACAAACAATTTGGTATGCTTGTCAGCTTAATCGAAGCAATTTGAATTTTTGATCCCCCAGTATGGCGGCCATATTGGAATTGGCCAATATGGCCGTCCCTCCCAGAAGGCTTCAATGTTGGCATCCATCAAAAATCAAAACAGTATGGTATGAGCAACATGGGTCCAATTTGGTGCTTTTAGAAGAATGTGAACCAAATAATTCCTTAGCCCCCAACTATTTGGAAATGATAGCGCGCCACCTATACCAGTTGCGACAAACTATTAAGGTCAAGAGAATCGGGGTTTTGTCTTGGGAGTTTCTTATCCCTTTATCCCTGGATGTACGTGCTGATCACGTATGGTTATCCCTGTTGCCAAAAGCTGGATGCGTGTTCGTACATCACTTTTGTCAGAGAAATATATTCTCCATAGCCCTCGTATGATTTGGGATCCATCAATATGGTTGATGCCCGCTATTTTCTCTGCTGCAATACACACTTCATATACAGAGAGAAAGCCTGTATCGATAACATCGGATTGTTTGAAATAGACCGGCAGGTTTAGTACAGGTTCCCCCGGTTTAGTTCCGGGTTTAGTGCTGAATTTTGCAGCCATGTTACTATAGTGTCTATGTGAGGGTGAGGCGGTAAATTCAAAACTGTGGTTTATACTGCGTAGTTCTATGTGGTTTACAACTTACGTAGCTCCTACAGATCGTTGAGATTTGTCGACGCTGACTAGCTTTCTGTCGTAAATGATGGAGTCGCAGAAATCAGTAAATTTTGGCAGTTTTTGTAGCAGGTTTTTGAGACACCGTCGCGTGCAACGGACAGCTCGTAACCCTATCCTTGACCATGTTGTTGGCGGAGCTGCTGGCTACAGTGTGAGCTGTAGATGGCTGACCCGTTAGCGGTGGAGATGCCCGCGCTACCGTCGTTCTTTACAGTTTTTTCCTACTCCGAGTCGTTATTCCAAACAAAATGTAGCATAAAATAGTCTACAGATGTTGGCAAACACAATGATGTACACAATATTGCCACACAATGAAATAACTACGGCAAATTACGTCTGGATCAGCAAAACCAGACCGGCGATGAAGTACGTCTTATCTGCATGCCGCCATTGATATTTTATCTCAGTGCCCTGACTAACCTAAAGCTAGTCAGCCAGCTTGACTAACCTAAAGCTAGTCAAGTTAGCTTGTCTAATAAGCTAGTCCAGCCAAAGACTAGTCCAGCAGAACAAATCAAGCTAGTCAGGCTGAGCCGGACTAACCGTAAGCTAGTCAAGTCGGTCATAACCTATCCAGCAGGATTGACTAACCTGATTGACTAGTTTAAAGTTAGTCCAGCCTGTGTCTGACTAGTTTACGTTTTCAGTGTACATAAATGGAGTTTATACCTGGTCATGCAACTACAACTAAGAATGTCATTCATACTCACTGTTAGGATCCATTCTCTGCTGTGCAATGATCTTTTCAAGCCTAGCTCTAAGCTCGATTTCCACGCCATACTTTCCCGACGTGCCATTATCCACCAAAATGAAGTGAGTATGATTGGGATCCAGTGACGCTCCGTTACTCTCTAACGAACTCGTCATACGATAGTGGGTAACTTTCTGTGCAAGTTTTCAACGAACAAAGATCGATATGAGTCAAACAGATCATGGTTATTGCTAGATGATTATGAGCTTTTGAATTGCTAACATAACATAAAAAGGTACGAGTTTGACAACAGTCTTCGACTGTAGCGATCAGTGTATACTTTTTATACAATGAAACCATAGTTTGCCAACCCCTGCTTTCATTAGCAATTTGTGCGCGTACCCTTAATATGCTCGAATCATACTAGCCGGTCGCTGGTCGCAACAGGTCGCCGCACCTAATAGTCGCTAGCTCTAATATTTCGGTGCGACCAAAGGTCGCCATAGGTCGCATCGCCGGTAGTCGCACGCCTTTTCAGGTCTTTTTTGGCCGCGCAGAAGACAACCTGGACTATATGGCTGCTGATTGGTTATGCTAATTTCGAGGCAAAATAACCTCCCCCATTGGTTGAAAAAGTACGGTGTTCATTACGTCATGAGCGACCGATCGTTCGAGTTGAAATGAAGTCAACTGGCCACGACCGGTCGTTCCAATCAAGCGATCTCTTGATCGATGTATCGGGAAGTCGCAGCAGGTCGCTGTATCCGAGAAAGGTTTTTGAATATGACGTAAAACTCGTCATAGGAGCGATCCTGCATTTTGTAGGCGGTATTGCGAAATCCGTACGCTGTGCACCACAAGGGATTTTACGTTGGCCTTTTATGATGAAGCTATTCCTCCGATGGCTTTGACGACCTGCTTTGGTATTCCATAAGCTTGCAGGATTTTCAGCATTTTGCCACGGTGGATAGTGTCGAAGACCTTTCTAAAATCAATGTAGGTGATTACTGCTGTTAGATTGATGGCCTTAACTCCTTCTATGAGCCTCCTCAGTGCCAGTATGTGGCCCGCTGTTGTCCTTCCTACGTGAAGCCGTTTTGGTTGGTTCTCAAATGCTGGTCTAGCTCTGGTCTGATTCTATTCAGGATCATTCTGTTGTACGTTTTGGCAACGATAGAACTTAGGCGTATACCTTAGTAGTTGCCTCCTAGGGTAAGATTCCCTGAGTTTGGTATTGGAACTATGTTGAGTACAGACAACTGGCTTGGTTTTTCCGCAGTTTAGCAATGCTTCATTGCTGAAGTTCAGTACAATGTCGTCAAGGTTGACAAATTTATAAATTAAGCCATCCATAATACTAGATAGGCCTAGATGATGTTGCTTTCAAAATAAATTGTATTTTTACGCAGAAAACAGTCCTAAAATATCATACCTTTAATCAGAATAAATTAACAATTTAGTATATGATCTTGGGTTATGAGTTACAATTCCTATGGTGTGGGTCAAGTGGTGTGGGTTATAAGTGTCATTGGGGCATTCTTTCATGTCTTTGGCATCTAAATTTTATTTTTAAAAATCGACCTACCGACCCAAAAAATAAATTGAGGTAAAAGGGCAATCCAACCTTCTTTATTTTAGGCCTTATTAAACGTTCACGTTGATGTTGTAAGCGCTATTAACATAACCATAATACGTACCCCGGGTGGCTTATGTCTTCTATGCATCAGATCTGTTCTGTTGTCTATGATACCCCATGACGCGACACCGAGGGAGTAGATCTTCTTCCTTGATCTCAAGGTATGCTCACGTAGAGCTTTCCCAACGTGTTTCATCACACCTGCAGAAGAAAACAGCTATTTTAAGTATCGTCTTGTAAATATATCAATCTTGCCGAATTCTGCGAACGGCAAACAAGATATGGATATGGATATTATATACATAATAACCTTTTGACCATGACGGTGATTGTAAAATCAATTATTCCATGTTGACATATAGTATAGCCTATTGATTAACATATCAAGTACGATAAAAGGTAAGTTATCCGTGCAAATGTGGCAAGGGTTTACCGGGGGGTTTACACGCCCTGAGTATTACTAGACTTACCACTCAGAATAGTTTCTACAATAGTTCACTCCAAATTGTATCAGGGGTACAAGTTTTACTAACAATGTCTCTGATTGGTACAAAAAGTGATATATCAATCATTCTGACCAATCGGCTGGGAGGTTAAGTAAAATATTGCGGCAGTATGCGGCAGTATGCGGCAGTATAGAGGCACTACGTTAACGCGTTACGACGGGATTTACTCATTGGGCCTTTATATATCCTACCCGTGTTAGTCCCACCAGTTATGATCCACGCATTGGTGGACACAGCCACCTTGACTATTCCCTGTCGAAATATTCTTTTGAGTTTCGGCTGCAAGACGAAATCTTTGGCTCCACCGGTGACTTCAATGAGGAGCTTCGGCAACTCAAGACCCCAACTGTCTGTGAGTAACTCCAGGACATCCTCGGCTTTGGCGTCTTGAGACACTCTCACGTACTGTTTAAAGGATCGTAAGCATTGTAGAATCAATGACATGCTATATATCAATGATATGTACATGTATATCGTGGACTAAAATAATTAGGAATATAATTGGTCACGGTAATCAAGTATAGTTTCTTGTAATATAATCTTAAATAAAGACCTAACAAAAAGTAACCAAGCCGTTGTAAACAATGGTAAATGCAACTATAAACATGATACAACTAAATGGACAATATTTTAACATAGGAAGACCGATACGTTTAAATCAAAATGTGCCCCTTTCAGCTATATATCAATGGTAATTAACCCCGGCATTAAAATGCATTGTGCGGTAAAATCAAGACGAAGCGTTACAATACAGTTTACTGCAAAATTCAAAATGAACTCTTATTCACTTTGAACGTACACAGAACCAACAATATGGTCAACTGTAACAAACGAGGTGTAAAGGTTTGTGTAATTAAGGTTCTCCTGGTGTTCTTCTATCATTCAACTAAAATAAGGAATCAGTTTGATTTATACTTGATATATAACATGATCGAGACCGTATCGCGACTCGATGAGTTTTTTATCGAGACTGAAGTTGAACAAATATCGGGACCCGTATCGAGCAGTAATAAGGTTTATCCTGGGGGTTTATCGCGAATCGAAAAAAACCCCATTGACTATCCTTTTCTGTTGCATTGTGGGATCGCAAAAGTGCAAAATCTGCCCCATCCTTGATCCCTTTTCCGATTGGCGATAAGGCCTATGGATTATCGAGCAGATATTCCTTTGTCTAAATATATTGAAGGACAAGTGGTGCGGGTTATTTATCTAAGTCGAGATCGTATCGAGTACTCGATAAGGTCTCGATTCCAGACTCGATATGATAGTCCCTTTATCCGTAGTACATATGCTTAAAATTCCCCAGGGTAGTCATTAGTGACTATTGGCATAGTCTTCATATTCATATCGAGCGCCAATGACTATTTTATCGCGCCTCAACTTTTAAAACAATATCGAGCCCAAAGCGCATCGAATCTCGATGCAGTCTCGATAATGTTATGGAGTATAAATGGAACTATTCTCTAACAGATTTAAAATAACAGGCGCCTTTAAAACGGTTTACTTACTTGGTTTTTTTAAATTTTGGTCGTCGGTGTCTAGTAGGAATCACTAATTATTTGAGTCATTATCAATGACGCTATTGTGATTGTGAATGGTAATTATTGAGTATGTCTCACGATTAAATTCTGATAAGCATTTGTTGTGCGATTTCAACAAGTGTCCTTTTGCACGAATAACAATTCAGAGAAGTGAATTATTGCATTCAAGCAAAGTTTAAACTATAAAACGTGGTCAAATGTTGACAATTCCATTGCACGCGTCGAAGCCGAGTGAAATGGAACAATCCAAATTGGACGCTCGAGTGATATAAATCTTAAGTAACATGCACGTTTTGACGGCTGTTCTTTTAGAACACAAGAACTATTGCGGTGTGCAGGGACTGAATCGAGATAATCGACGAACTTTCCCCCCACTATGTAATATTAACACACAATAATACTTTGATTGACCGGTCGCGTGAGGAACTATTGCATTGCATAAGTGTATGGAAAGCCGATCTTATGACACGCAATCCGTGAGTCACAACGAATGGATGTTTCCGGAAGGCACACTCTGACAACCAAGCTGATACACTTGAACTCAGCGTCATTCAGCAATCTTTAAGCCTACGTAATTAACCACGTGTTGATCCCACCTTAACTGTCGCTGAATTCAGATGTCCATGGACTCGGCAAATTTTGCGGCTTAACCCTAACTATACCCCCACTTTTCAGAATTGTTAGGCTTCAACGTGGAAAATTGACCAAAATATCCCCCCCCCCCCCCCCCACCCAACGATCCCTCCGGGAGGTGCTGGATTTGATCCAGGTACGTCCAGTACCAGAGGCGAACGATTCCCCACTACACAAGGCTAGTTGGCGCAGTATATTGCGCCAACTATATAAGCTGGGTCAAAAACTTCCACGCCGGGTGGTACCAACGTGCCCAGTCGTGGTATTTTGTGGTTTATAGTAGGGTTAGGGTTAAGGCCATGTAAGGCCAAAGGGTCATCGTTTTAAAGCTTATCATTATCAAGACGATATTATTAAATAATTTACATAAAAACACTCACATAGACCTTTAATGTTGGTACGTGAAATTGTCGAGGCTTTGCTTTGAAAAAGATATCGTCCCTAAACATGCCAAACGAATGAGATATTCGTATAATTTTGTAAAATTATGTGAATACCTTTGCTCTTGTGCATGTCCACGCGCCTTGGAATTCCAGCTCTCCGTATGCATCTGTCGGGTACATTTTTGTGTGCGTTTCCGGCTTCCATTCTTCCTCCAGCTCACCTATTGTTTTCGTCGGACTGTGCTCTTCTTCTAATCGTCCGCATTGACACCTGTTTATGGAATTACAAGGGGGGAATTATCGATGTTCTGTTTTATCACCATTGTCCTCTGATAGCCGGTAGTTTAAGTTTAATTCACATCAAATGTGCGTTCACACGCAAATGTAAAGCAACCAGAAATGCGCAGACTGGGTCCAACGTATAAACACTGGCGGTATCTTCGAAAATGCACTGTACATGTACTGTGTTTGCATATAATATATATCAAATTAATTGTAAAATCCAACAATCAGTATTCATATTATGGACACATTTTTGTCCGCATTTGTGTATAGATTTATTTCAATGATAAATTAAACAAATTTGAAGAAGCGTCATATATCTGTTACGGTTATGTTGGCAACTCGGCTAATAAGATGTGACAAACGTACCAAAACAGAAGGCTCTGTCGAGACGTTGATGGTCATGGGTATGGCAAATATGGAATCACTGAGCGACAATTTTAAAAGCACCTGCCCTCGTAATATGGTGCGTGCGCATACCGCCGCGCAACCAGATGTGCTAGGGATGCAGACCATGACTACTGCACTATTCTACACCGTAAGTAATGATCAATCAAGTGTGAATTTAATTTACAAAGCACATTCCCTGTAGGTGCGCACGCATACCGCCGGACATTACGTCACAGGTCACATCATCTATATAGGCCTGTAGATGCATGGGGTGACATGTGACGACATACCGGGCATTTGGCCGGCAGTTGCCACTCTTCTTCGCCCGGCGGTGTGTGCGCGCATCCTGTTTTGTTTAGGACCCGTGCTTTTAAAACTCGCGGCAAAGCATTATGGACAGTGTTGTGCTCATATGCTGTTCCCTCAAGCATTTATCGACATTCCAGTCCCTTCGAACGTATCTTTTGTTGATAAACATTGCTGTCACACCCATCTATAATACTATGCAAACAAAATGCAGTTACCGGTGCAGTGACGATCAAGATCTACTAATTTAAATACTTTTGCTTATGGAAAACGATTCCATCTCCTCACCACTTCAAAATAGCCGTTTTCACTCATGGCAGCTACAATAATTGTGTTGCCATGCACATGTATCGCCATGCACTTACCGACAAGGTTCTTCTTCTTTGAATTGAAAACGATTGCACTCTCTCTTTTTGAAAGTTTCTTTTATCCAATGTAACTCGTTGCGCGTCTGTAAATTAATAAATAAATATTTACGGGTTATTTTCAAAAGACTTTTGAATTAATTTGTCGTGACGATGAAGTCATGCATGGACAGCTGGTAGAGAGCGCTATACATGTCATCCATCAGGATCATGGCCACAGGTGCTCAACCTTTTCCAAAACTGGACTTGATCGAAACAAATTCATATTTTCCTCGAGTACAGGTAGTACATGTAGTAGTGTAGAGTTTGGTATATTACTTCTTTGGCCGTGGGTTCGGGTGAGACGATGGCAGTCTACACGGTTGATCTCGATTAATATGACTAATTATAAAACTTGATTAAAGTACTTATTTTGATGCATCAATGATCACAGATGATTTTATACTGCTCTTGAAGACTTGAAATTAATGTAAAATCCATGATTGGGATGATTGGTTGCGTGATTGCCGCTGATTAAAGACGATTATTGGACACAATTAAATATACATTATAAATCATACAGAATCATTTTAATTAACCTCGTTTTCAAGTTTGTAAGCGCTATCGCGACCTTTATGGTCACGCCAGCATGTAACGGACTTGATCCCCAAATCCCAATTTTACTACCGTAGTATAGTAGTAGTGAGTAGTTAACAATTATTACACCTCATACATATTTATAAGAGTATCCTCTTTTTTGATTGGTTCATTTTTAACAAAGTCGGATAAATAAAAAAGCCTGCCAAATGCGCGTTTGATTTTACATACTACCAAAGGTGCGGGAGTTTTAACTAGGCCTACTTCTCCACACAGTCCCCCGAAACAATAGGCTACAAGAACAATGTTACGTAAATATTGAACGGCGACGCCAAGTGCGAGTTTGAAAATAATTGCGGACGACCTTCACGGATTTTTGTATTACATACTTGGTAAATGCAGCATCTTAATTACCCAAAGGAACCCTACATCTGCGTCTGTCAAGTTGCGCAAATATCGTCGGTAGATGATAGCAGACGTCGCCATTTTTGTTGTTGTCAACAAATTCGGCGAACAGATTTTCAACCGCGCACCAGGCGTCGCTGTTCAATATTTACGTAACTTGTTCTTGTATTGTTTCGTGGGACTGTGTTGAGGGAAGTAGTCGAAACTTCCGCACCTTTGATGGTAGTGTAAAAACAAACACACATTCGGCACTCCGACTTTGTTAAAAATGCGCCAATCAAAAAAGAGGATCTTTAATTATAATAACTAGCGGGCATCCGCGCTTCGCGCGGAACCCGCTCGAAGATAACGGGGAGGTTTGTAGTTTGTAAACAAAGCGTAAGAAAATTTGGTACAATATCAAGAACACGCCCTTTACATAATCCAGACGGGCCCTCAATAATCTGAATATCGCAGGTGCATTTGATAATCCAGGTATGTGTGATGTGCCTTAATCCAGGTAGGCATATACCCTTTGTGTTTTTAATATCCAGATCCCCAGGTACCTCAGGATGTAGGCCTCCCATGTGACCTGAAATGCAGGTACCCCATAGGCCTAATCCCTACTCTCTAAATGTAAAAGAGTGGTTTAAAGAGTTAAACGCAGGACAACACGTTTTTGAGTGGAAAAACACTCTAAAAGTAGTGAAAGGGGATTTTATATGACAATGTTCCACTTTATTCCTTTTCGAGTGAATTTCCACTCTTTCCACTCGTTTTGTATTTAGAGAGTTCCCCCTACTCCAGTTACCACAGGTGCCCTTAATATTGCATCGGGTATCACATGATCTAGGTATTGTATGTGCCGTTATAATACCCTTGTGCCCTTACTTGATCATATTCAAGTAAATTAAACGCGGGTGCCGAAGATAGCGGGCAGTTAGTCATATCAAAATAGACAGAGGTGAGTAATTTCAAAGCGTTATAAATGTTTATATAAATATCAAGAACATGTCCTTAGTGACCTTAATATAATGTAAGTGACATGGTGCCCTTAATACACCATGAGCGTAGGTCCAATGTGCTCTTAAATAATACTTAGACCTAATCCAAGTACTCCACGTTTAGACCCAACCCCTCACAGGTGGCCTTAATAACCCAGATACCGCACGTGCCGGCGTTATATCCATACCAATGTGCCTGTACTATTATCCAATTTATATTATGGAAAGCGCAGGTATAGGTGCCGAAGCTATAATAGTGGGCGGTTAGTCATATCAAAACGTAAGGATGAGGGTATTGTAAAACAGCAAGAGTATGTCGTTAATACTCCATGTACCCTGTGTCCTTAATACTGACATAAGTGCCACAGTGCCCTTAATCCATATATACTGTATGCCCTTAAGATATCCAAGTACGCCATTTATAAAACATAGTGACCTTGATTATTCAGGTACCCCCATGTACTTTAATAACCAAGATACTCCATATGTCCTTAAGTGATCCAATATAGGACCTCCCTGGACTATTTGGTATATCTTGAATCGAATATTAAGGGCATCCGTGATAACATTTTATGCGGTTATTAGGGCCTATACGTGGAATATTAAGAATACTTTAGAATATTAAGAGTATCTGGATTGTCTTAATATAAGTATAGGCCACATCTGGGTGGGTACCCCATGTGACCTTAGGTAGACCTACCCCATGTGCAGTGGCGGCACTACCAGGTGGCGATTTTTTTTTTCGTACATGAGTTTAACCAAATTTATTTATTCCCAGGCGCGTAGCCATTGTCATTCCGGGGGGGGGGGGGGCAAACATCAATATCGTCCCTATTTTTAAGCATTTTCGTAAAAGGTTGCCCCAATTTTTTTTCTAGTCACTTACCTCGTGAATTTCACGTAAGTGTGGGGGGGGGGGGGGGGGGGGGGCGAGGTCAAAAAATGTCGCACAGTCCCAAAAAACCCCGCACAGTCCAAAAAAATCGCACAGTAAATGTACTACATGAACAATTTCTCGTCCCCATTTCTCTTCTCTTTCCCCTCTCCTTCCCCTTTCCCTTCTCTTTCTCCCTCTCCTTCCCCTTTCCCTTCTCTTTCTTCCTCTCCTCCCCCTTTCTCTTCTCTTTCTCCCTCTCCTTCCCCCTTCTTTCTCTCTTTTCTCCCCTTCTTCTCGTCCCCATTTTCCCGCTTCGCCGTCCCCATTTTAGGTGTCTGCCCCCCTGCCCCCACCCCACCCCACTGGCTACGCTACTGTTTATTCCGTTTTAATACGAAATAAAGCAAAATGCACTGAATAAAATGATTTTTTTTAAACATTTTGAAACAAATGAACTGATTTTGGTTAAACTCATGTACGAAAAAGATAATCGCTACCGGGGGTGAGGGGATGCCACCAGTCGTGACCTCTCCCACAGTTTAAGTCCCTACGCATTTTGTACCCCAAATAATAATAAAAAGTTCAATTTTAATGTCAAAATTAAAAGTTGTATTAGCTTTAAATTGGTCCAAAATGTCTGATTTAGAATAAATGTATCTAATTTCAGGAATGTTTACAATAAAAGCCAAAAGGCTTGAATTTTCCACCCAAGTGTTTTGTCTTGCCCCGCCCCCCTCCAAATTGTTTTATTGTCCCCCACTCCACTCCCGTTTGTTGATGGGGGTGCCGCCGTAGGCATGCGTTCTTAGCGTTGAGTGGGTTCTAGTTCTATCTATAGTCGGTTATTTAGTTTTATCAAATTCATATTTATGGTCGGCGGAGTCTATCTTTCATGATCACTTGTACCATTCCATGATTGTATTTGAGCACTTTGTGTGCCAACCCCGTTTTTTCGGGCCAATTTAAATTAAATACATTAGTCCCTCAATAGGCATGTAGGGCTTAAACGTATGTAATCCCTTTGTCATGTTTGTTGTGTTCTAAATAAGGCCTGACCATATATACCGCACGCTCCGTTACCAAGATGCATTATGTGCCCTTACTAATATCCAGATTATCAAGTAAGGGAAGTGCACTTGCATGGTGGCTTTAAGGCCTATTAGGGTATAATGGGGCAATACCGCACGTTCCGTTTATCCAGATGTGGCCCATGTGGCCTTACTGTATCCATATTATCAAGTAAGTAAAGGGAAGTGCGGGGAGGAGGGGGGCTTAGGCCTATAGGGTATGATGAGACAATCCCGTAATTTCCGTGCTATATAAGCCTCACGGCGTATAAGCCGCAGCACTTTATTATTAAATTCATAAAGTAAGATTCAGACCTCATCATAGTAGAGGCTATAAGCCGCACCGCACCGCTGTAAAAGTCGCGCGAAGACAATTAAATGGGTGTGAGGGGGGGGGGGGGGGGGGGGGCGACCTTGATCCACCAGCCCAAAGCTTCATGACCCGCCATGCCTTGCGCGGCGGTATCGGCCAAATTTACACATAACTAATTTTAGGTGATAACTGCTCAATTAATCATTATGTATATAACATGTTTAAGTCAAAACATTCATTTATCATCCATATTTATAATACCGGAAGCATGGTTGACTGCATCAAATGGAGTTACCTGCATGGGTGACTCCTCCTATCAAATGGGGTTACCTGTAGGCCTATGGGTAACTCCTTCATCAATTGTGGTGACTTGCAAGGGTGACTTCATCAAATGGGGTTTCGACAACTGCATAAGTAATTCCATCAAATGTATTTTCCTTCAGCCACTTCATGTCACTTTGATTAATACATGTTATCCTGGATACGGTTTGCATCTTGCTCTCCATTTCTTTATTAAAATAAAGGTCTTATATAATCATGATAATGTACCTTGGCTTTATTTTTTGTTTGTGTCTTGCTCCCGTTATCTTGTATGTACGGTATGCACAGCGGAGCAATTACGGACTACCTGCTTTCACCCTGCCCCCGTAAACAAAGTACAACGCCACAAACGCGTACACAATTTGTCTGCGTCATTACGTGTGCGCCGTATTGCGTGCGCCATGTTAAACGCGACGCGCAGCAACAACATACGGTTGGCATGGTACTGCCAGTTTCTTTATCGGTATCAAACGTCGCGTTCGCCTATATAACCAATGTGAAAGTGTCAATTTAAGATCTGTGTAAGAGTTTGTTGTTTACATTTAGAAAATGTCGTGAAATATTGTTATTTGTCGGACGTATATTCCCGTATAAATGCTTGTTACTCATGCGATCTTTAAGAATGACAAACGGCCGCACATACAGAAATGTAGCTATATCCCTAATGAAAATATTTTGGGTGAAGACCATATGTCATCACTCACTCCGAAAACCACAATTTTTGCCCGAACAGTAGCTACCCGAGTAAAAGAAATTCAACATTTCGGATTATCATCTGTGATCCTTTCTGCGCATGTCTGAAAACGGGAAAATACTGGCATTGAACTATCTAATTAGCTCGTGTATTAGAGGCGCAATTACCACGCTTTTTCAGTTCAAGAGGGACGCGAGTGTAAAATTATTATTGAACTATCTAATCAGGCGAGGGACCGAAAATTAGTATATAGATAGCGACAAGGCACATCCACTCTAAATAAGAGCGTTCGAGACACGAACATAAAATACAGCCTCGGAATAAATAAAAACGATAAACAACAACAATAAAAACGCATACCCATCTTACATAAAAAGAATGAACAATAAGGGTATGGCCATGCGTTTTAAGTTGGGCCGGTCTCGAGGGAGGAACTTAAAATTGGTGAAAATCGCGTGTATTTTCATTTGTATGGCGATAACTTTTCTATACTAGGCAATACCCCCACAAAAGTATACATTTTTTTGATTAAAATTGTCTTAGGAGTTCAAAAATGCACTTAAAATTAACATAGGATGAACCCCTAGAAGGTTATGAATTTGAAAAGGTCAACCATTTATGAAAAAAATCTGCTGAGAAAAAAAAAAATGAAACAAATTCTGCATACCCTACAAGGTTAATTATTGCAGATTTGAATTCCTGACAGTTAAAGCTTGCCAAGCATATATAACTTTCTATATCTAGGTAATGTTTACAGTATTTTGCACCGGGCTGGAAAAAATGTCATTTTGCGAAGAAAAAAATCTGACATACGAGGGGCAGTCAATAAATAATGAAAGTGATCATGGTATGGGATGCATGAGTGATTCTATTGAGGGGATAATGTGATCAATACAAAGTATGAACCTTTGTCTTTCAAACAATACACTTTTGGATTTTTAAATGTGAACTATGACGTCATAGCACTGTCTCAAAGTAAGTACACTTGGAACACTGCTAAATCAGTTATTTGGCGGGAAATTTGAATTGTTTTTATGAAGCACGTGGTAAGAAGATTGCATAACATGACATCAGAAGCAGGTAAATCCCGATTTTTTTTCCGCATAAATATGATACTAAAGACAATAACCTTAATCCCTGTGTAATTTGGAATGTGTAGTATAAGAGGAAAAAGTAAGGAGAAGCAATTGAATAAAAGGTATACAAATATCAGTATTTCAAATAGCTAATTTTTATTTTAAAATGCCCAGTCAGTGAATCACTAATATGGCGGAAAATCAAACAATTTAGGAAAAATTCAAGCAATTAACCAGTTTGGAAGATTCCATATGATAGTTAACTAATTATCTGAACTTATTCGCATGAAACCTGCAGAAAAAATGCGCATGCGCAGACGGCAGATAATTTTGAAACGGGCCCAAAATGGCTAAAATCATGAAATTTACCAGATAAAAGCTTACTGTGCCTTCAAATTCTAATCAGAAATAATGAAAAATGTTTAAATCAATGTGTAAACATATTGTGATAGTCAAAATGAAGATATACAGGAATGTATCAATCAAAGATGGCTGCCACAACCTCTCTTATTACTGTTATCTTTAGAGCTACTAGATATGTATTGTGTAAGTAATCGTCATATAATTTCAATGGTTTGAGGAAATTTTATGAACAGCTCCTTTTGAAATCCCCACTATTATTGCTTTACATCCCACAACAATTTATTAAATTATAATCCCTCTATTGTTCTTTATCCTTTGTTGTTTTCTAAGGTATATTATTGTGGATTTTGCTAAATAAAAGCGTATTTAAGATGGTCCCTACTTGTTCGTATTAAGGCATTCAGATCTAAAAAAGAGTGTCAAACAGAGATACGTGTGTATTCTAACTATGTGCCAAGTGTTATCTGTTTTTATGCTTGCACTGCCGAGATATACGCAAATGTATCAATCAACCCATATTCAACATATTACATATCCAGCCAAATAATTGGCAGATTTCAGTCAGTGTCTGAAACCTATTGTGTTTATGTTAATGACGTTACATAACCAAAGGTATCTAACAATCCAAAAGTGTATTGTTTGAAAGACAAAGGTTCATACTTTGTATTGATCACATTATCCCCTCAATAGAATCACTCATGCATCCCATACCATGATCACTTTGCCTAACCGTATGTGCTGGTAAAAGACGCTGCGTCGGTACATATCCATCCAGTCATACACATGTAGTTCTTCAATGCATTGCGGGTCTGTAATTATTGATTAATTCTTTATTAATTAAGGTGATTACCCATTATTAAACATCTAAATTATTCAAATCAGTTTATTTACCAGAGTTTATGTACTTAGATGCAACAATTTCATTCCATAAACATGATTTAACTCAATTGCACTGAACTGTACTGTAGATGCCAAATATAGATATAGATGATAAAAGATATATCAAAGATCAGACTTTTTATGATTTTGACTTATCATGACCATGCATGTCCCACCCAAATTAGCTACTATACCGCATTGTGCCTCATGGGTCGGTACACTCGGGGTATAAGGGAAGGGTAATTGAAGAGTCTTGACCCGTGTTCATTGGGCCTGATGGGCCACTTGGGGATTGGTGGGAGGGCAAATGTTCATATTTTCTCGCACAACATAATTAATTACATACGCGTATAATAGAAGTAGCAACTATAATTATTTCCGGAACAATTTACGGTTTCCTTTACAATTCTCCCTAAACATTACCCGGGAAAACAGTTTAGTGCTGTATGTCATTTTGCCTTCGTGGCTCTCTGAGTGATTCACACTGTGTTCCGGATAGTTTATACCGTAAGCTCTGAATCATCTCATGGAGAGAGTGTCGGAAAGTTCCATGCGCAGGACTGTGCCAAGAAATGACAAGTTCTGGCATTCGATTTTCTCAACATGTTTAAACATGTTTACACACAGTTTTGATGCTGTTGTCATGTTGAAGTTAATCTAAACATCGTTGAAAACATTTTCAAATTAATCAAATCAAATTTGGATTTAAACGATTTTATTTAAAAATCGTTTAAATCCAAATTTAATTTTCAATCAAAGTTGTTGATCATGTGTACACGTCTATTATACAGGCCCAAAGTCAATTACTAAACTCCACAATACTGAAAATTAATGGACATAATATCATGAACTGATGATGTGCTTTTAATAACAAATTGGGTTTTTTAACTTCCTAAAGTCGTTGGTCATGTGAGCGGTAAAGCCGAACGATTTAAGGAAACCTCTCCACGACGTTTTAAGGGACAACATTTGGGGTCATTATTTTGGGGTCTATACCCGCTAGTCATAAGGACCGCTAGTCATAAGGTAGAGTTCGATTTAGGGTTAGGGGTTAGGGTTAAGGTAAGGGTTAGGTTTAGAGTAGGCCTACACTGTAAATCTAGCTAAATCGGTTGTGTAAGAAAATTACACAACACTGTTTAATATATGAACCTAGCAACTATTGTTTAAAAAATTACACAATTGTGTAAATTTTCACACAACTTCTTGTAAACTTTCACAAGATTGTGCAACATTTTAAACAAGTTGTGTATTTTTTTTAAACAACCGGTTGCTTGGTTCATATATTAAACAGTGCTCTTTTTTACACACCCGGATTAACAGTGTACGGGTTAGGGTTAGGGCAGATTGTGAATAATGAGCCTTATGAATAGCGACCCTTATGACTAGCGAGTTTGAACCATTATTTTCATGAGGAAACCTATGGCTGATCGTTTTTAATCACATAATTGTCTGCAATCAAATCCTTCCTGAGTGAAGAATAGGTAAAATCAATAATACAATTGTCTTCACCAAAAACATTTACATACCGGGAACTGCTCTTCCTGTATACTTTGGGCTCGATCCTGAAAACTTCTGTGACTGTGACTGAACTCCACGGACGTGCCCATGTCGCCATAAGATCGGGACGACGCGTCCAACATGGAATCCATTTTAGACTTACTTGAAACTACTTTCGAAGTTGAATAAGGTTTCAGAAAATAATAATGTTGTCCATTAAAAGTGCAACTAGCTGGAGTTGTATGCGACCCGTTGGAAAATAGTGTAGGGGCAAGTTGTCAAAATAAAGTTATCCCTCCCCTCACCACCGGTCGAAAGTAGAACATGTTGCAATGTTTTAATAGTCGACACCACGTAAATATTGATGACGTAGTGTCATTACAATCATGATTAGTGCTGTTTTGAGTGAGTTTGATAGCGGGAAGAACAGTGCAACGGGCGGAAAGAAGTTAATTCTTTTACCCGAACTGACTTTGAAGCAGTGAGTGCTCCAGGGGTGTCACCGGCCTTTTCGTACAAGCGATAAAAGGGTTAGGTACAATTTGAATCCCGAATGTTACTTAAGTTAATTGATGTTATAATACATTTGATGAAGTGGTTGATCATTAGCCATATTTTATTTCGACTTGATGATCATTATTATGTCGTTCATTGCATTGTAAATTTATAAACAAAAATAATTGGATTCACGGTATAATAAACTAAAAACGAAATTGCAGTCATTTCAAAATTTACCAATTCACTATTTCAAAATGGCTAATTATAATTTAGTGCTACCCGTTACGTCATAATTTCGATTACACCACATGGAATTTCTACCCGGGCATCATACGAGTGCGATATAGCGCTCATAATGTCTGCGAGGAAACTTTTTGAGTTAGTAATATATATGACAGGGTCAATGGACCCAGGCAAAGGACCCCGGCAAATCTTCTTTGGGACCCCGGCAAAAGGCACAGCCAGCATAGATCCATGGGCCCCATACGGACTACGTGTGGGCAATCAGGGCTAATGAGGGCAATGGTTGGTGCGGGATGACCACACGTGGGTCCCTGTGTGTATTAAAAGGGCTATGTTTGGGTAAACCGGGGTTAAACCTATCAGGGTCCCATATAGGCTGATATCTTGGGTCCCATATAGGCTGACATCTTGGGTCCCATATGGGTTTTACAAGGGCTATAATAGGCTACGTTTGCGTGAACCTAATCAGGGTCACATAATGGCTGATATTTTGGGACCCACATGTGTTACACCAGGGCAACTCCAACCACGTATGCGCACTGAGCTTGGTTATTATTGGTTTCGTAACACTATGGATTGTATATTTATACATTTCATCAAATGATTCTGCATCATGCACCATTTTATAGGTAAATGGCAAGTAATAACATTAATTCACACAAAAACTGTACACATGCACAATGTGTTGGAGAATATTAATAAAAATTCAATTGATTGAATTGTTCTTCCAATTGCAAGTCATTTATTCGTGTGTGGATGTAAATAATTTAATTATCAATGGGGCCAACTCGTCCCATGGGCGGCCCATATGGAGCCTACGAAGTGGCCAATAAAGGGCCCACTTGGGGCCATGCATATGTGTCACAACTACTGAGCCATGGCCTGTTTCATTAAAGTAGTCTACCAATATCGCAAACAGGAATGCAGCCAGAACGTCACCCTGATGCAATCCACTGGAGACAACAAAAGGAAAAGAAAGCGACTGTCATCGTCATGATTATAGCACTTCTCGAGTTGTTTTACAGCACACTTAGGCCTAAATGTAGCATCGACTAGTTTGTGGCGTTTTGGATTCCGTAATGTCGTAGCACTGCAAGCTAACACAACTTCCCTGTTTGAGGAGTCGAAGGCTTTCTGGAAGTATATCTTGAAGTCTATAACTGCGAATGTGGGAGGAAGCTGATGGTGTTTGTACCCTTCCATAATCCTCCTGGGAATGTGGATTTGTTGAGCACAGCGTCTGGTTGTTCCTCAAGATGGGTCGACTTGTTGGGTGGTTTGAGAGCCTGGTGGAAACTTCTATGCAGAACCCATGCACAACATTTACCAATGCGTCAACGCCATCTTAAAATGCTTCTGATACCGGTATGTGATGTGACTGCACAGGCTAGATGTGTGGCTTTCTCAAATGTGAGAGGATTAATTTAGATTGGCTTTCCCAGGTCCTGAAACATTGGGTGATGGCACATTGGATGACCGCTATCATTATTTAACAATTCAGTTCATACATTCTGTAAGTAGGCCTATGTCTTTGTCACTCTTTGGATGGTGCCGTAATGAAGGTCCCAACGAGATCATGGAAGATTTTTCATGTGATGTTATGATCCCCCTTTACTTCAACCACTTGAAGATCTTCCATCTACTTAATTGTTTACCATTGATCGATTAGCCTACCGTAGTTTCTTGTATAATTCACTGGACCGCCGTAATTTAAAGACGAGGTTCCGTATGTTGGCCTCATCCCTCTCAGACTTTCGCTGTCACTGTGATCTTGTTGGTCACGCAGGTCATCATGATGTCACGAGGTTTGCATTTGCCAACACATTTCTCGGCTGTTTCTGACGATCATCTTTTCATTTTGTAAAGAGTTCGTGTCTCTTTGTTTGGCGACGTGTCGTTTCAAGGCTCGGTCGCGTCGTTTCAATATCCGACCAGACGAGGATGGACACGGTTGGCCGTGAATTTTGAATTCCAATTGGTTTATGTAAATATTGATTTTTATTATATTATCACGTGTTGAATCATTTCATCGCCATTGGAGCTGGAAAATTAACTCCAGCAGTGTAAATATCCTTCCCCACTATCATTAACGGTTTTTGTTTTCGGTTGATTTCGTAGTAGACTCGTACTCATACACTTACCTTTAGTCGGGTATCTACAGAGGGTTAGTGTGCACCCCCCCCCCCCCCCCCCCCCCCCCCAGGACTCCCCCAAACCAACTTTTTTACTTCCTATTATGATCCTAAGACATAATCAGGATGTTAACAAACATATTTTCATAATATTAAGGGGTTATGCAAGATGGCGTCCAAAATGGCCGCCATAACTGGTAAAATCTCATAAAATGACATATAGCAATCAAATTGTATAGTAAAAGTATAGTTTTAATAGTGGGATGTATGTATTAGACCACTAGACACTCATATCAAGAAATGTTGCTCTGTTAACACACCTAAATCCAAGATGGCCGCCAAAATGGCCGCCAAAATTGGTAAAACTCCATATATTGGCATATATAAACCAACATGTATGATCAGAGTATAGTTTTAACAATGGGATGTATGTGTTAGACTACTAGAAACTCTAATCTAGTATTTTTGCTTCGTAAACATACCTTAAAACCAAAATGGCCGCCAAATTAATGGTCAAAAGTGGTCAAAATTCCATAAACTAGCATAATATCAACCGAAATGTATGATAAAAATATAATTTTAATGATGGGATGTATGTGTTAGACCACAAGTAACTTATATCCAGTATCTGTGCTCTGTTATCATAGTTCAAAATCCAAAATGGCTGCCAAAATGGCCCCCAAAATGGTTCCTAAAGTGGTTGCAAAATTGTCAAATTCCATGAAATGGGATAATATCAACCTAAATGTATGATGAAAATATAGTTTTAATGATGGGATGTATGTATTAGACCACTAGTATTTTATATCTAGTATTTTTGCTTTGTTAACATACTTAGAAATCCAAAATGGCCCCCAAAATGGGTCCCAAAATGACTGAACAAATTGTCGAAATTCCATAAAATGGTATAATATCAACCAAAATGTACGATGAAAGTATAGTTTTAACATTAGGATGTATGTATTAGACCACTAGAAACTTATATCCAGTATATTTGCATTGTAATAACATACTTTAAATCCAAGATGGCCACCAAAATGGCCGCTGTAAATATACAAATACCGTTAAACATCGTCTATAAGCCCATACTGACTAATAGTTAATAAGCTGAAAATAGATAAAAAGGTATGAGCGCCCTCTTTTGATCTAGAGAAATTAGCACGAATGAGTTTAGTGTATTCGATATTCAATACTATAAAGTTGTATTACTATCTAAATAATTTCATGGACAGACGAATTGCTCAATTGGTAACGCGTCAACTTCAGTATCACGAGGTTGGTGGTTCAATTCTCAAGTACACCCTTTGCAATTTCTTTTGAAATCCTAGTGATATAGAAATTAATAAAAACTTGAATGTAAACTTATTACTCAACTATACAAGCTTTATTTTTATTTTTCAAAAAACAAGCGCATAATTAATTTGATTGTAAAAAGTAATGATCTAAATAGTCCAACCTTTTTATAAGCTAAAACACATTTATACTATAAATTAACTACAGCAAAATGTATTCATTGGCTTATTTTAAATGTTTCACACAGTAATCTTAAACGTTTCCTTCATCATGATTTAAGGGCGAATTATGATGATGCATATTAGGTTGGTAGATCAAGTTAAGCAGCAAAATAAAAGTAACTATGCAAACCACTATATAATCCTGGTCTCACAGGATTATAATTGAATGGCTATTAAATCAATTTATTTCCAATAAGATAGAGGGCCGTCCATTTATACCGACCCACATTTATACCGACCCTACATGAGTGTATGATAATCCACAATAGATATTGTAAGAGTGTATATCACATCACATTCACCAAATAGTAGTATGTTCGAAACATGCTAAGCTATTGCTTTTAGATATAAGGCCCACCTCTGTGACAATTTTGACTCTGTATCACTTTCCAAAATGGCTTCCACAGTGGTTAAGATGATGTTAAATGACCTAAAACAATTGTTTTGTATTGTAAATGACCATACTATGTAAAACCAATACCTCCAAATCTAATAAGACAGCATTCAATATAATGTCTATGATGAAGCCTAGGGGCTGTAGATCTAGTTTGAGTATTTTAAAATATCCAAGATGGCTGCAAAAGGTTAAAATAACTGAAAAACAGTATTAAATTTATTGTAAGTGTTACATTAGATATGAACAAAAGGTTATATCTGTAGATTTTAATCCACCCAGTAAACGTATCTGTATGTGACAAGGTATGATTGAATGGTATAGACTCCATATTTTGATCAATTGGTGGCCACATGTGGTAATTATTTAGACCATTTGGAGGTTATCATACACTCATGTAGACTATTTTTACATTTACAGTGGCCATTTTGGTGGCCATCTTGGTTTTAAAGTATGTTATTACAATGCAAATATACTGGATATGAGTTACTAGTGGTCTAATACATACACCCAAATGTTAAAACTATTACTTTCATCATACATTTTGGTTGATATTATCCCATTTTATGGAATTTCAACAATTTGTTCAGTCATTTTGGGACCCATTTTGGGGGCCATTTTGGATTTCTCGGTATGTTAACAAAGCACAAATACTAGATGAGAGTTACTAGTGTTCTAATACATACATCCCATCATTTAAACTATATTTTCATCATACATTTAGGTTGATATTATCCCATTTTATGGAATTTGACAATTTTTGCAGCCACTTCGGGAACTTCGCAGCCACTTATACTGGATATGAGTTACTAGTGGTCTAATACATACACCCAAATGTTAAAACTATTACTTTCATCATACATTTTGGTTGATATTATCCCATTTTATGGAATTCCAACAATTTGTTCAGTCATTCAGTTTGGGACCCATTTTGGGGGCCATTTTGGATTTCTAGGTATGTTAACAAAGCACAAATACTGGATATGAGTTACTAGTGGTCTAACACATACATTCCATCGTTAAAACTATATTTTCATCATACATTTCGGTTGATATTATGCTATTTTATGGAATTTTGACCACTTTTAACCATTAATTTGGCGGCCATTTTGGTTTTAAAGTATGTTAACAAAGTAAAAATACTAGATATGAGTTTCTAGTGGTCTAACACATACATCCCGTTGTTAAAACTATACTCTGATCATACATGTTGGTTTATATATGCCAATATATAGAATTTTACCAATTTTGGCGGCCATTTTGGCGGCCATCTTGGATTTAGGTGTGTTAACAAAGCAAAAGTTCTGGATATGAGTGTCTAGTGGTCTAATACATACATACCACTATTAAAACTATACTTTCACTGTACAATTTGATTGCTATATGTCATTTTATGAGATTTGACCAGTTATGGCGGCCATTTTGGACGCCATCTTGCATAACCCCTTAGCATTATGAAAATATTTTTGTTAACATCCTGATTATGTCTTAGGATCATAATAGGAAGTAAAAAAAGTTGGTTTGGGGGAGTCCTGGGGGGGTGCACACTAACCCTCTGTAGATACCCGACTACTTTATAGTGTGATCATTCTTGGGCTCGTTCACGAATATCCCCGGTTTTTAAAAGTATGCATAATACGAGGTTACGTTACATGTTATAAACGGAATGTGACGAAGGGTTAAATTAACGACGGATCAAATTCAAAACAAATTATTCTTACACTAAAGTTGATTTTCCAATTCCAGCGGTTTTTGGATGAAATAAAGTAGTTTCTGGAATCGTATAATCAAAATCCATTTTTAATTTGCAACCAACGATTAATCGTGTCCACCGTAGTCTGTCTCCGTTGTTACTGTAGAATGGAGCCACCAGCGACCGATTTCAGTTTGTGGTACATACCACTGAACTCTGACCGCTACAATCATGACAATAATTATGTGCATATAAAGCGCATGATATAATTTTCAATAATATGTCGTGATTTCAAGCGGTACAACTGCATTTAACAAATAACTCCTACATGTTCACAGCGACATTGTTGTACAAACACTCAACTCCCAACTAAGTGTATGTGCGCGCTTGCTTTTCGTTGTCGGAAATTCGTTGCGGATTTAAGATTGAAATCGAACGAACACTATACTTTGTAGCAACCTCTTGGTTTTTGCATCTACGGACAGTGGTGACTACAACATTTTAGTACAATAAAGTCGCTTTAGGCTAACTACTTCAAATGGCTCTATCAAAGATAGGCCTATCATATGTGAACAAAGATGCTGATTCAGATTCACTTCAAGACTCGGAAAATGGGGTGAAATGTGGCATTTGCGGATCATCATTTCAAATTCCAAAATCTTTGAAATGCCTTCATAGTTTTTGCCTGAACTGCCTACGTGAAAAGTCCAACGCTGGAGAAAATAACGTAGCTTGTCCAACGTGCAATGAGGTAACTCAACTGCCGAGTAAGGGCGTGGAAGGCCTTAACACCAACTATATGTTGGTCGAGCAACAAGAACGCCATATGCTTACGGAACAGCTAAAGAACAAGGACGCGGAGATTCCTTGCACGTACTGCGATCATGGTACCGACAGCAAAGATAACAAAGCCACCTCGTGGTGTCCACAGTGTGAAGAATACATGTGCGAAGTGGCGTTGAAGAATCATAAAGTTCTTCGTAAAGCAAAACTTCACGATATCATTTCGATCGATAAGCTGCGTTCTGGAGATATCCCAAGTGGGTGTGCATCGCAAAACGAACGTATGTGCCCAAAACATAGAGATGAAAAGTTGCGCTTTTATTGCGAAACGTGCGAAGAACCATTTTGTCGTGACTGTGGAGTAATAGATCATCCACGGAATGAAGACCACGCCCAAGTGTACCTAGAGGATGCGGTGAAAAAGCGTCAGGATGATATACAAAAAGCGGCAGAAGACTGCAGACGTGTTGCTCAGGAAGTCGAGGAAACACTTGCGCAAGACGAACGAGTAGAAACCGCTCTACAGAGAGCCGTGACGCAAGCACTGAACGAGTACGATGACGCTGCGAAGCTTACGGAATCAAGGTTTTCGGAGAACCGAAAACAACACCGGGATAAGTTCTCGGCAGACCTGATGCAGTTTGACGAAAAACGAAATGCCCAGATTTCCGAGCATAAACAAAAACTCAGATACGTTCGTTCTCGGATACACAGCGCGTTGCTCATGGCAAACACGCTCGCGGTTTCTGGTAACCAGTTTGACGTCGCCGATATGTACAAGAACGTCATAACCGCGCTTCGCGAACTTCGTGAATTTCAACCGGTACCCGAACGTTTCAGCAACGTGGTCTTCAAATCTAACGACGACAGTTTGTCTGCTGTAGAAAACCTGCCAGCACTGGGAAAATTGAAGCTTGGCATTTGGGAGTTTAAACATGATTTCGGGAATGAAGGTGATGATGGCAAATTGACCGCTGCACGAGGCCTCGCGTTCACATCTACTGGAGACATTGTGGTAGCGGACTATACCGCAAGGAACATTAAAGTCTATGATGGACTTGGTCAGTATAAGAACACTCAAAACCCCGGTTTTACGTATCCATTTGACATTGCCACCATGACAGATGGTTCCTGTTGTGTAACGGACACGTCGACTGTTGTGAAGAAATTCAACGCCGAAATTGTAAACATATCCAATCATACATCCTCGGGTAATCTCTACGGAATAACCCCGACAAAAACCGATGGATGGGCCGCATGCTATCAAACAGAGAACACAATATACGTTTACGACAACGCAGGAAATCAGATAAGTACTATATCTGTGATGCAACCGCAATACATTGCTGTCACTTCTAAGGGTGACTTTGTCTTCAGCTCCGTCAATCAGAAATCGGTTCAGATCGTAAATGCGAAGGGTTATTTGGTGCAACTTATCGGACCCCCAGACATCGTAGACAACAACTCTTGGGAACCATACGGAGTCTGCTGTAGTCCGGATGACGAGGTTCTTGTGGCCAACCGAGGAGAAGGATCCATGGGAATCTTCCGATTCAAATCCTGTGGAGAGTACATAGATTGTATCACTACAGAAGTGAACAAACCGTGGGGACTGGCAATGTCAGAGGATGGAGACAGGCTAGCGGTCGTAGATGAGGACGGGGCGTGTGTCAAACTATTTGGTCTCAAGTAGAACTAGAATACAATGTACTTCAATGGGGACTTTCAGTCTTTCGCCGTATACGATTGCTGTATAGTTATATCACTACTTTATCACAAAATAACACAAGGTTGACAACTGAAATTATTCAACTCAAAGACTGGAAGATTGAATGAACAGAATTACATTCAAGTGAAACGTTCGAATGGTTAAATATAAGGGTATTTTAATATATAATATTATATAAATAGGCCTAGACTAAATACATGGAAACATTTCGAGTATGCCCAATTGAACAATGTTTGCAACTTTTGCATATTGTGATTAAAGGTGGGTGACCAAATTTCAGTATAAATTGTTCACTTGGTGCTTACTATTGTGCATCATAAATAACTCATACTCCAAAATTTGGATGAGATTGAACCAGTATTTTTATAATAGGACAGTATACAACTGTACAAACCTTTGAGGTGATATATTAGTTATTACACTTTTGGGGGTAATTCACAATACTCTTTCACGTATATCGTGTAAAGGAAACATCGCTCTGGCCTAACATTTTGCAGAGATAATGAAAATAAAATTTGGTATTTATTTGATTAGTATCAGAATCTCTATTTATTTTATTTTTGATTGGGAAAAGTTCATTTGAATTGATCACACACCTAATTCAATCAATCAATCAATCTTTATTTCCATATAAAAAAGAAAATACATCAAATCACAATCACATATATAAAAATACACAATATGGAGGAGTAGACTGGAAAGCCAATGAGGCCCGTTAATGGTCTACCCCTTAAAACAAGGAATACATAAACAAACATTTTATACTACAATAAACAATAAGAAACCCACAACACCATTATACAAGACAGAACAAGGACGGGCTCAAATACAAGAGATTACTCGTAATTTTGGATAAGGTTTTGCTTTAACTGGGTTCGGAAATGCTTTAACGATTTGGATTGTTTCATGTTTTTGGGAAGTGAATTCCAGAGAATTGGACCATTGGTTCGAATAGCACGGTCGGGGAAAGTCTTTTTGTTATTTGTCATGTTAAATTCATTGTCATGTCTTGTTGGGTAGTTGTGAACATCTGAACGCTTTGAAAAGAAGGTTTTTAAAAGCTCTGGGTAGATCATTTATGGAATATTTAAACATGAATACCCCAAGTTCCATTGTGTACATATCGGTTATTGTAAGAAAATTATACTTAGCAAATAAAGGTGCTGTGTGACTCCTATAGTGACTATTAGAGATGGTTCTAATTGCCCATTTTTGCAGTTTAACAAGTTTGTCTAGATATGATTTACAAGTTTTGCCCCATACAGGGTGTATCAGAAAGAACTGTACCGAGGCAATATGATTTATTATGGTATGAATTCGATTGATATTGTTCAAAGTGTTTTCACATATATCTTGCGCAAACGCCCAGCTTTCATAAGAATTTTAAATTTTGAAAATCGGACATTTCTGATGGAAAATACAGACTTTCTGGTAAAGATGGTAGATTTCAATTTTGGTCGAAATGATCAATTTAACAAATCTGTGAACCCTACCTGAGATATCCATCCGTCCATAGGACGGTTTATTTTTGGTCGCCATACCTCAATTTTTCACATCAATTGTATAACTATTTTTTATTTGTATACTTTTGTGGGTGAAATGTGGAGATTAATTTTGATTTTTAATCCGCAAATAAACCGGGATTTGTTCTGCTTGAGTGGTTTTAACCTTCCTTTCTTTGGCGGAAGTTTTGAATAGTGCTTATGTGGTGTGGGCTACATTGTCTGAAATGTTGGGGGTAGTGGTAAGAGAGGATTGATTGAAATTGAAAACACGTTTTTCATCGATTTTCGATTATGTCTTGCCACACGAGAACAAAAAGAGATATCTCAATGAAATTAACATATAATATAGGAAACATGTTCACCTTTATATTGCAGGTGTTTAAATTTAAAACAATAATCATTTTGTATTTTTTATGTATTTTAGAAACACAGTACAGTTCTTTCTGATACACCCTGTATAAGTATTCCATAGCTGAGATAAGGTAAAATTAAAGTACAATATAACGAGTGTAATATACGTGCTGGAATAGAATGCTTAAGTTTGTTCATGACACCAATATTTCTTGAAACTGTTTTCGATATGCAATCAATGTGGTTTTCCATGTAAGACATTCGTCAATTAATACGCCTAAAAACTTAGTACATTTTACTCTTTCTAGTGTAATATTATTTAAAGTAACATTAAAATCTTCTCGTATCTTTTTTGATGTCATATGAGGTGTACCTAAAATCATATAATTCGTTTTGCTAGCATTAACTGATAATTTGTTGGCTTTAAACCAATTGCTTACTTCATTCAAATCTTCATTTATTACATTTATTTTGCTATCGATGTTCTTGTGTGAGTAAAGAATAGTAGTGTCATCAGCAAACAATATGAAATCAAGTACATTTGAAGTATATGTTATATCATTAACATACAATATGAAAAGCAAAGGGCCCAATATGGATCCCTGTGGAACACCACATACAATATTTTTAAAGTCAGAATTACAGTTATCATAAAAAACACTTTGAGTTCTATTGCTTAAGTAGCTCTCAAACCATTCAAGTACTACACCACGAAATCCATAATGTTCCAATTTATGAAGAAGTATTTTATGATCAATAGTATCAAATGCTTTTGATAAATCTAAGAATATTCCTATTGTAGTTTCATTATTTTCGACGGCAGTGTTGATTTTATCTACCAGTTAAGCAATAGCCATGTAGGTTGAATGTTTGGAGCGAAAACCAAATTGTTTTTCATTAAGGATTTCGTGAGTATTTATGAAGTCAACGCATCTGTTAAATACAAGTCTCTCGAGAATTTTGGAGAAACATGGTAAAAGCGAAACTGGACGATAGTTTGAGAACATTTCATGATCAGCCTTTTTGTAAATTGGAATTACTTTTGCTGTTTTAAATTTATCTGGAACTATACCTGTTAACAATGATAAATTAAAAATACTTGTAAGTGGCCGAGCAATTTCATTGCTTACTTTTTTAATAATGAAATTTCCAATATTGTCGTTACCAGCACTTTTATTTGGGTTAAATTTGTCAATTATCTTTATAATATCTATATCAACAATTGGTTTCATATACATACAACTAGAATTCATGTCATGAAGATATTCGTGATAGTTTTTGCCTGTGTTTTGAATATCTTATGCTAATTTAGGGCCTACGTTAACAAAGAAGTCATTAAAATGGTTAGAGATATCCTGAAAAAAAACTAACTTCATGCACTGACGTCTTTAAATTTACACTGTGATTTCTGTTTTCGACCTTTACCAATAATACCATTTATGTCTTTCCACGTTTGTTTCATGTCATTTTTAGATTTTTCAAATTTCGTAAAGAAATGCACCCGTTTAGATTTTCGTAAAAGCATATTCAACTTGTTTTTATAGGTTTTGAACTTTTGTAAATTACCATCAGATGAAACCTTGAGGTATTGTCTATACAACTTATTTTTCTTATTGATGCTTTTAAGCAGACCTTTGGTAATCCATGATGATATAGGATCTTTTTTTCTCGTGAAAGTACATTTTTTGAGCGGTGACACATTCATCATATATTGTATTAAAAGTATCAACAAGTTTATCATAATCATCATTAACATCATTATTGTCAAGAATTTCATTCCAATTAACGTTTGATAACCTTTGTTTTATTCATGCAATGATGGCGTAACTACGAGGGTCATTCAATAAGTTCTACCTCCTACCTCATAACTTTACTTTTATACAAGCCAGTCGTATGACATTTTCCACAATTGAAGCTTTGAATCTCAGCTACAAAATTAAAGTAGATTGGTCTGAATACTCATTGTACTGTTCTGGATATGCAGTAAAAACCAAACTTCCATTTAGAGCGACGGAAACAGGTAAAAAACAGCCAAATGTCTCCTAAGTGCTATTCATTTGGCCATTACTAAGACACAAAATGTACCTATCGGTCAATTAAAATCGTTCTAAGTTACAAATATCTCTTGAACAGACCTTAAACATAAACAAGTGACTGATTTCTTGGCGGAAAATGCCCTCTAATTAGCCAGAACCAGACCAGGTCAGCCATCAATTTTAACCCTACCCTAGAGAACCGCTGCAAGAGTCATATTTGCTTTTCTAGGAACTAAGAGATCTCATTATACAGGACTAAATGGATATATTTCAAGTCTCTCGTTGATATATTTTTCTATCACTGACTACCTGATTAACTATTCTAAATGTTGCATATAAGGCAAACTCATAAAGTTACTATCATGTTAAGATTTAACATTCAAGGCATCACTGTGGCTTGACTTGTAACAACGAACATATTATACTATTTGCAAGCTATAAAGGTTAATTTTGACTACAGTCTGATTTAAACATGATAGTATAGCATTATATTCAGAAATCATCCATTGTTTTCTATTTTTAGTATTTAAATAGGGCGGTTATTCCTAATCATACAATACAGAGAGAAAACGAGAAAAAAACCTTGTATTTATCTTTGGGGTAATTTTCCGTGTCCGTTGTCCAAAATCTCTCTCTGGCTTTGATTGCATCATGACAAAAGTGAAATAGGTACCAATTAGCATTCACTATAAATGTGTAGCTGTGATTCAGAGCTATAATCATGACAAATGTCATGAGGCTGACATTCATATAATTAGCGATATTATGAGTGAGGAGGTAGAACTTATTGAATGACCCTCGTATATAGCAAATTGTGATGTAGGGGAAAGTTGAACGGTCTAGTAATATAATAAGAAATGGAATCAAATTTGTTATTAACAGAAAGCTACGGAACAGCCGTTCAGGAATACATCAAATGTGTTACAAAGGTCTTTACATGATCTTTGACCCATATTCAGCATCAATGTCAACCAACAAAGTCAATTATTTACTATCACAGGCGCCTTTTTCACATTCCGATAACCATACATAGATCATACCTTTGAACTTGTTCGTTCCTTTCATTTCAATGCACTTGTGTGTGTTCATGGTAGATACGACAGGGCTGATATTGTTCTGGTACGTGACTTTGTGAGCTGGTAGTATTACGTGACTTTAAAGGTGCATGGGTTACCCGCTCCTCCTTTTCCCATCAAAATTGAGATTTTGATATCAGATACCATATTTGGTAATTTTCCGCCTTTCCTTGCAAAGATTTAGGCCTGAGATATGTGTTTGTTTAGATGTTATAAGCGGAAAATAAGTAAATTATCCCTTGAAAGTGGTTAACCAGCCATAACAATAATATGTGTACAGTTAAAACTGTTCAATAGTCAAATTATAAGCGGAAAATATGTAAATTATTCCCCGAAAGTGTCTATCCTATAGGATCTCTGGTGGGGGCCAAGACGTCCATTCCCTGAATGACTTCACACCATTTTGCCCAATAGTCCGGTATATTCCTTGAAAACATGCGCGCTGTCACTATTTATGTGAATTTACTTGAACATTTTGTACATAATGTATATATTATTATAGAATAATTGGTAGTAAAACTATTTCAATTATATGATCGGTAAACAGTTACTATGATTTTAGACTTACCTTATGGTGTGTAATTTGTTATTATATCGCTTAGTATTAGATATCAATGGTCAAATGATATGTCAGGAAGATGTATTTGAGGCATAAACAAACAATTTTAACATTGCCTATACACAGTTAATTTAGTATGTTCTATTGAAAATATATGTGTAAAATTGTAGTGACACAGTTAATTTAGTATGTTCTATTGAAAATATATGTGTGTAAAATTGTAGTGCAAACCAGCCAACTAAAGCAAAGCCGAGTTGTATAGGCTATTAAAGAAACTTCCATTGTAAAATGTTTATGAAGAAAAAAAAGATTAAAGGTATATTATGTGATCTTTCCAGGGAACGCCCTCAACATCAAAAAAAAAATTGAAAGAAGATTTTCTTGCAGATTTACATTTCTGATCATAAATCTTACATACATTCCAAGTTACAGGGCGATACGATTCTTAATTACTTCAAAATCATGATTTTAATAAACTGTCGGATTATCCGACAGTTTATATTTTCACTCTAAAATTCACTCTAAACCATGATTTTGAGGTAATTAGGAATCGTATCGCTCTGTAACTTAGAATGTATGTATGATTTATGATCAGAAATGTAAATCTGCAAGAAAATCTACTTTCTAAAAAAAATAATGAATAGAGGGCGCTCTCTTGAAAAGATCACATAATATGCCTTTAATGGAACATTACTATAAAAAAAACATATTATGCAATATTTTTAATGGTACACCTTGTCTCAGATTTCATCCACTCAATCGGCTCATTGCCAAGTTGCATTCATAAACATAGGCCTATCTAATGTCTTTTGAGGTACTGTGACGTTTAGAATTCCTAATTACTTCAAAATCATGGTTTGAAAATAGGTTGTCTGAAGTCCGAAAGTTCATAATTCCCCGTTCGTAAATATAAACCAGTTCGTTATTGTATTAACCCCGTTCACAATGTCTACAGCTACAATCAAAAATCGGACACAAGCAAAAACATAGTGTTGGGTGCTATATTGAAATTGTTAAACATACGATTTCCGCATACGGTTAGAATTGAAGCAGATTTCTTTTTTATTTGAGTAAAGTTCTGTAATGTTTTTACGAAAATATGGTCAAGATATCAATGGGAAGTTAAAATGAAAAGTTTAACTTGAATTAAAGACAACAAAATCGAGTGGGAATATTTGACAAAGATCACATAAACATTGCTTTAACATGTTATCAAACGAAAACGATTATCAATTCTTTTATTTGAATACAGTATTCCAATAAGATTTCATTCCAAACTTGAAAAACATATCTCTATCAGCAACAACATGAACACAATATAGGGCCTATATATGCTACAAATTCATTGATTAATGGACATAATTTATAGCGCTTGTATAAAAGTATTATGTATTATTATTAATTAGAACAGTTTGTGATAATTGTATATTTATCCTTACTGATGTATTTATGTATTGTTACCCAGATGGTGTACCGTATGTTTTTTGTTAATTATTATTATTATAATTGTACCGAAATTTGTATATCTTTTGTTTTGAGCGAAATAAAATAGGAACAAGAAAAAATGTTATCAAGCGAGTATTAAATGTCGCATATATGGTCAAAATTATGAAATGATATTGTAGCTTCTTGTCTTACTTAAAATTGTTATGAAACTTAAGTTTGCACAAAAAGGAAATCATAGTGAAAAAAAAGTGAAATTAAACAAACTCTCTCGGGCCTCATTTACTGTGTTAAGTCTAAAAGGAGAAAAATGGCCTCATTATTCTTTAAACCGTGGACAAGTCATTGCAGCCTGAAATTTTATAGATTAGCAAATTCATATTACAAACTTTTACATTTTCCTTAATGATTTACGGGAAGTTAGTAACATCGCAGTTTAAAACAACTAGATTTGATCAAATTTGCTTCAAAATGAGGGATGTCTACGTCTGTACACTCATAACCGGGGAAGTTTATGGCCAATATATTTTACTGATTGCTAATTAGGTTTAGCCTTTGTGTTGTGTGGTACCTTGTGTGAGAAAAAACAATATCATTTCCCTCATTGATGATAAGAGCACAGGTCATAGACAAATTCCCTAAATTCCCTGTATACATAACTGCACTGCAGGGTTCGAGACCTGGGGGAGGGTGGGGGGGGGGGGGGGGGGGGGGGGGGGGGCACTGACATTGGGTATAGGTATGTGCCGCCCTGAATACCCCCTTTTCACCCTCTTCTGCTAGCTCTTAAGACCCCCCCCCCCCCTTTGAGCCTGCTTCAGCTCTTAAGACCCCCATTTTATTCAAAATTCAAACAAAATCAGTCCAAAGCCCCCATTTTTTGGAAAATTTTGCGTTCTAAAACCTAAATGTTTCAGAAATGTGCGTTCTTACTAATCAAATTTGAGAAACAAACCAGTTCTTAATACATACTTTTTCGAGAAAATCAGTTCTCAAGACCCTATTTTTTCGTCACAAGATTCTCTCAGTTCAATTCCGAAGCCCGCCTGCCCCCCCCCCCCCCCCTTTTTGAGGCCCTGGGCAGCACAAAAAGGTTGAGTGCCCATCAATTAAATGTGAGTTTACTGTTGCCCGCGCGCGTCCAAAAGTCACCCGCGTGATATATGTAATATTTTAAAAATATTTAATTATTTCATTGTTTACAGCTTTTTCATAAGCTTTTTAACACTTTTCTGACGATAACATTAGCCGAATGGGGAAGCCAAATAATTATGTGTTCTTTGTAGCGCTATCATTGGATATGATTAGGCCTATATGCAGGCCTTACAGTGGCGCTTTCTCTAAAAAAGTGCCCGTTATTTCTGACTCACCCTGTACATAGGCCTAATCATAGTAAATCATAGGCCTAATTGACATCTGTTTCACTTTTGTTATGATACGGTCAAAGCCAGAGAGAAATTTTGGACAGCAGAAACGGAAAATCATCTTAAAAATAAAAGCATGATTTAAATACTGGAAATGGAAATCAATGAATGATATCTTGATATATTACAGTATTATCATGTATAAACACGATTGTAAGTGATATTAACGTGTGTAGGCTTGCAAATAGTGTAATATCAACTCGAATGTATTGCTATGCCTTTGGCCATGGCAGGTAATAGAGGAGGAGCTGAATCGCAGATTAGCCCTATTTCTAATCCTATTCCCTTCTTTCATGATCAATTATCACCCTATTGTATATCGTAAGAATATTCCTCCGTGAATCGGCCTTTCAAACCTCCACACTCGCTCGATAGACGTACCGTGTACGTATCACACTAAAAATGTTTCTAGATTTGATTTGTAAACTTTTATCACGCATGCGTACGAGGGGCATAACATCTATTTTCTTAATTAAGACAATGGATGTTTGGTCCCTCGTAAGCATGCGTGATAATATTTTACACCACAGAAAGAGATCTCAGGGAAACGAACATTTCAGCAAAACTTCTACCGAAATCGGCGGTATATTCGGAAAGTTACGAATTATTGAATACGTCATTCTGTTTAGGGAAATTTGGTTCCCAAACTGTGAATTCTTAAGAAATGAGTCCGACAATTTGGTCATTTTCATGTATTTCCTGCAATTTCCTGTAATTCAGACATAATTCAAAATAAACTTATTCGTATATCGTACCAATTTATGATGATATGATCGTGACCGCCGCGCCGTTGACCGAAAAATGTAAAATTGAATAAAATATTACTACATTTCGGATGCATACAGAAGAATCGAGGCAGACTACTGAACTTTGTTCACCAAAACTACATGTATAAGAAGCTAAAAATGCTATTGTATCCATGCGAGTTAAAATCACTTTAAAAAACCCCGCGTCGATTCAAAGAATAAACTGAATGGATTGTATGCATTACGCCATCATTGCACGTGGTTGATTCCTTTCTGTAAAGCCGACCGATGCACGTGGAAGGCCTCTATAGACATGATAAATAAGTGGCATCAAAACCGCTCGAGCATGGAGGTCGATCGCGGCTAAACAATAGTCTTCCGAAAGGCCACTTCAAGGAGGGTTATTCTTACGACGTAAACAAGTGAATTACGATAAGCCTAGCAATGAATAGGCGGCTACAAACATAATCTCGTTTGAGTAGTATGAGTAGTGTCGCGATTAGCCTCCTCCTGTATTACCTGCCATGCTTTGGAATACTGAAATATTTCTTATCAGTCAAATTTCCGTCAAGTCAAGTAACAGCGATGCCTCGTATCTTAAATTTTTTAACATAATAATTACGTTATGAATTTTCGTTATGGGCAACCTTCAGAATAGTTAATCAGGTAGTCAATGATAGAAAGTTATCTCTTCGAAAGACTTGTAATCCCTCCATTTTAGTCTAGTTTATTGAATATCTCTTAATTCTTGTGAAAATCAAATATGACTTTTGCAGGGTTCTCTCTAGGGGAAGGGTAAACGTAACGGTTGTCATGATCTGGTTCTGGCTAATCAAAGGGCATATTTTTTCCTAAGAAATCTGTTCCCTTAATTGTCTGTTAAAGATCTGACATTAATAGCACTTCTGCGATATTTTGCTCTTAATCGTCCGTTTCCATCATACTAAATGGAAGTTTGGTTTTCACTCTACCTCCAGAAAAGTACAGCGATTACTCAGATCAATTTACAAAGACTTTGTAGCTGAGGTTCCAAGCTACAATTGTGTAATATTTCATAAGACTGGCTTATATAATAGTTATGAGGTAGGTGGTAGAACTTTTTGAATGACCCTCGTACATTTAAATATTTCTACTCTATGTGACCAGTCTACATAGCAGAGACAAAGGTCAACCACTGTTTGTTCAATGGTTGGCCAAAAATATAACTAGAACAAATAGAAATGTTGTTTCTTTTTTGACTTTTCATTTTTATTACAACTTCACACCCGATCCTTCATGATTTAGTGTCACTCTGAATCCAGAATGTACCTTTTTATATTACATTTGTACAAAGAATGAAGAATAAACATAATAATTATGGCGGCCAAATTTTGACAAACAGAAAGGCAAAAAAACATAATGTCGCATCATATATCACAAAAATAACAAAACAATAATGTGTACAGCCGCAGCGAGAGGGTGCCGTTGTCTCTCAAAGAACAAGTTGAGATATTAATACCAACAGAGGGAGCTTTTTGGATGCTTGAAAATGACACCTTTGTGGTTAGTATTGGATACTGCTTTCTAATTTTATGAAGAAAGATGACTGAAAATTGTCCTTATTTTGTGTTTGTTTTCCATGCCTAATTCCATCAATATCTCAAAATGCATTTGACCATCAACTGCACCCTTTCTTTTGCCGAGGCAATACGCATATGCAGAACCTTAGTTGACTTCAATAGTGTCTACAATCTTGGAAAAAAGTCCTTGGAACGCTTTGGACATGTGAAGAATTATTTTCTGATCTATTTTGTTAAGAACTCAAGAGGACAAATTTAACAACAAATTTCCTTTCCCCACACCCCATCTATTAAAGTTGGGACACCTTGAATTACTGCTGAAGACATTGACATCTTTCAACATTGCACGGGGTAGAGGGGTGTTAGTTTTCCGTTGCTAACAAGTAAAAAAAGAGTTCCAATACTCTTTTTTTCAGGATTGTAGGTAGGTCAGTTGCATTCGTAACGCTTTGAAGTAAAAGCCACCATTCTATAAACACATACTATGCTCTGATTAATGTGTGTGGGCAGAGCAATGCATGGATCATGCAGAACATAATAATCATTAAAATAATGGTGGTTTGGACTTCAGTCTGATTCACAATCTTTTGGACATTGCACAACCTCAGTATGATGAACCCAAAAATAAAGACATGGAGAGCGAGTATGTTTGGGTATAGCTCACATGCCCAAAGGTCTTGTGCATTGGACCAAAGAGTTGTCTTATTATCAAAACACACATTTTATGACTCTAAAGAGTCATTCTTCAAAGCATTTTAGTGTACCATTGCACTATAAACTGTCAAATTCTATCTAGAATGGTTTTCCTACAGTGAATTCACTACCCTTACTAGTCAACATGAGATAACTACAAATGTACTGACAATATCCTCAGAACTTGAACAGATTCAGTGAACTTTTTCTTCTTCTTCTTCAGTGAAGTCATAATGATGTCAGTGCATCCAATTTATGACTTCATATCTTTGTGTGTCAATCTTGTTATTGTCTGAATAAAAAAATCCCTTTAAGGTACAAGACAAAAGAAAGTATTTGAAAACTGCTTCACTGAAGCTGAAACAGCTTCACTAGTGCAAAAACACCAACAAAACTTCCCTGATGCCAATAGTAACTTCAATTCTAAGTTGAAATGGTGTCACTTCAGCCAAAATCTTTCAATGATGCCAAGAATGGCATGGGATCCATTTGAAACAAATGCAGCTATTTGATGCAAAAGGATGCCATTGGAAGCCACAAATATGACAATGAAGCCGATTCAGTTTTCTTGGTGTATATGAGCTACAGCATATGGGGTAATATTTTACACTAGATTCATAAGGTAAAGGATAGATACCTTTAATAATATTTATTTGAGAAATATGAGGCCATTGAAAATACCAGTACACATTATCTAATAAATTGAACCAGGGTGCTAAGTCACACATATAAGCATAACTACATGTTACAAGCATGAAATGTCCAAATCAATGGTAGGTTGAATACAGAATTCACTGTGATTCATAAGGCAAAACAAATGTGTTGTGTTGCCCTCAAGCGCCAACAAATGTAATTTTCTCTCTTTTTGTTCTTGCTCAAAAATATTACTGACAGGCTGTGGCTGTTGTGGTTCATTTCAAGACATAACTGGTAAATGTCAATTGTATTAAATGTTTCTAGTGTAAAAACTAGCTAATTTATTCCTTTAAGGCAGAAAATCGTCATATTTGACAATTTGGGTCAAATTTAAACCTTAAAAAAAATTGCGGCCCTAATTTTTGAGATTTTAGGGTCGGTCGCTGAGGGCAACACCAATAAAGAGAATTGCCTAATTACCAAAGCTCAATTTGTAACTTCTGTCTGACAAAAATATTATCTTATAATATCAATGAACGAGATGAGATAACAGGAATGGGGAAATACACACACTTTGTGATGTAAATAATCCCAAAATACCGAAGCAATAGGGATCTCACATGTTCTGCAGAGTTAAATCATCATGTTTTTATCTGGAGTTATACTTTAAAACTACTCTACTTGACTTGTTCCCAGTTATGTTAAAGCAGACCATAAATTGGTTCCAACAATGCCGTCATTATATCAAAGGAAGGGTGCAAAAATGTTGTATCTGTTTAGCAATAGATGCTAAATGTGCAATAGTAACCTGAACTGACCTATGAAACTAACTTAGACACATGCAGGGCTTTGTATTGCAGATGACCTTCTTTGCAACGCTACAAAATATAGGCAAAATTCTGTTTTTACATTATCTGAACGAATGGTGTTTCTATACATTCATAATTATCATTTTAAATATTATTTCTCAGATTAGAAAAAAATTATATATAAACACACATAACTTGTTAAAGTAAACTTGAATTCAACATATTCACCCATATTTTCATATTTTCAAATTCACAATTTCAAGGCAACAAAATTACCTTAAGTTTAAGTCTAACTGCTTCTCCTCTTATAGTGATATGCTGGTGCATGTCATTCATCACCATGATCACAGAACGCATGCTCGACTCGCACCATTCTAGCGTAAAAATGGATCTTGGAATATATCAAGAGTAAAATATTCTGTGTCACCTTAATCTGAAGGGCGATGTCAGGTGTATTTGAGAGCAGCGTTTCTGCTCCAAGAGCAACAATATTCTCTGATTGCACATAGGGAAAACAACTTGGATTGGAGTTACACATGTGATCATGATGTAATTACTAAAGTATGTACTGATGTTATCTCCAAACTTGAGGTGACATGAGGTACAGAGGGATTCATTGATCAGTGAATCCAAGATCAATGAAATACTTATATCCCGACTGAGTTGTAACAGTCAAGGTAAAGGGTTGTTACATTTCACATTCGGTCAAATTCTTTTGTTATACACTATACTTGTTATCACTCTAAGTGCATATTCTAGTGAAGGCATCATGATATATCGCATAAGTAACTTCAATGTGATGATCATTGCACCCACACGGTCAAAGAAGAATGTCGGCTGTGGCGCAGATAGTGGTGCGTCTATAACTAGATTATACGCTGAAGTCACTTTTCCAACTTGAGCTGTGGCGTAGATAGTGGTGTGTCTATAAATAGATTATACGCTGAAGTCACTTTTCCAACTTGAGCTGTGGCGCAGATAGTGGTGCGTCTATAAATAGATTATACGCTGAAGTCACTTTTTCAACGTGAGCTGTGGCGCAGATAGTGGTGCGCCTATAACTATATTACTTATTGACTTCACCTTTCCAACTTGAGCTGTGGCCCGGATAGTGGTGTGCCTTTATCTATATTACGTGCTGACGTCACCATTCCAACTTGAGCTGTGGCGCAGGTAATTGTGCAACTATAACTGGATTACCCGCTGACTTCACCTTTCAACTTGAATTGACGGAGACTACAATAAACTGGCTGCCAGCAAATTCAAACAAAAAACTATCGGGGTTTGATTCCTTACTGATATCTACAGCACACATAAGCATCAAAATGTGGGTGCTTGTTGTTCAAACATTGTAGAAATCATATATCACATGATAAATAGACCTTATTGCAATTAGACCCCTTCTGCTGCATAAGGGAGGTAAACGTGGCCTAATACAGGTTTATTACCATGATAGCTGCCTTCACTTATCACTACAAAAATGAGGAGAGCAGGACTCTCCACCAATCACAAAGAGATATCTTCATGAGTGAGCATAATAAGACATGTCCATCTATCGCTGTAACAAAACTTCACAGGAAACTTAACACCATGTTTCCCTCAGGCAGCATTAATAAGGTCAAATAACAATTTATGGTTTGTATTACCGCCACTAGAGGGCCAAACACGGTCAATTCTCTACCAGGATGTGTGTATTGCTCAAACATAATTTCTCTTACAAAGTTTTATATATTGCTAAAACATATATAATAATGGTATACATTACAAATTGACAACTTAAATAAGGGTCACGGCACCTATAAACTGGGGAAATTCCACATGAACATTAAACATTGTTGCAAAAAACAAGTGTGGAACTTTTCTACTCCCTATTTGTCAGCCACTTTCATCATTCCACATATCAGAAATTACACAAATGTTAAGATTTTTTTTGCACAACTGCTGAATGCAACATACACATACGATGCAAATCCTGCTAAAACAGTCATGCTACGGTTTATTCCGTCGGCCACTTGATTAAAGTCTTGCATCATTTCCATGAATGTATATTGAATTCTACATATGGCCTCTTTTTTTGTTATAAAGTTCTGGGCTGTACAAATTAATGTTTTTGATATTAAGGAAATAGCAGCTGATATGAGGATACTTGGTTGATGATATAAACCGCCTTGATTTCTCATCCATACAGGATCTGTAACTATATATGTACTGTATATGGGATGAATCACATCAAAGGTACATCATATCTGACTTTAAAAATAATGAGGCTTTAATCATATCTACCTTGTTTTCATGGTTATAGCTAGGCCAGATTGAGTGCTGGCTAATTTTACTGACGGCGAGCAGAGTGAGTGTAGTGAATGACGCTTAACGGCGAGCATAGTGAGTGTAGTGAATGAAGCGCAGCGGATCATGGCATGGGGTCCAGAGGCTCGCTTAATGGTTTTTTGAATGCATTTTGAGAGTTTCCTGCCACTTAATTTCTTATTTTATGAGGCAGTTTAATGATTCTATCATGTTATGTTTGAACTATAACATAAAATAAACACAATTTATATATATATTTTAGTGCCGGTCGGCCAGTGTGAGTGCCGGGTACAACCGACCTGTAGCTATAACCCTGACAATTGAATTTAAACTTCTGAAAACTATGAGGAAAAGGTGGTATGTTTTTCCTTTTCTCCTTTCTCTTTTTTTAAGAAGCAATTTGCTCTATATCTCAAAATAAGCCTTGCCAACATGATGTACCTTGTGATATTATACGTCACATATACAGGTGTCCCAAAGAGGCTTCAGTTGGGTAATACATACATATATAGCAATGATCAGTGAATATTGTTTGGGGGACTGTAAGGACCTACCACTTAAATATTTTCATATACAACAGTGCACAGCCAGGCCTTATAATGTACAGTTTCTGGCACTTAGCAACAAAGTCCCTTCAAAATGGATCTTTTAAAAAAAATTATTACACAAATTCCTTCCAAATACCAAATTTCCAAGTGTGGGGCTTCATGTAATGCCTTTACTTCCACAACTGTGTACGGTTATTACAGTAACTATTCTAACATTTTAGAGCCCACTTATTCCTATACTCTGTGTCAGTTCAAGTTGTGAGGTGACATCAGGATGCAATCTAGGGATATGCGCAGCAGTTTCTACCCCACGGCTGACATTCTTCTTTGATCGTATGGATGCAAACATCGCCGCATTAGAGTAACACGCCCAATATGATGATGTATTTACTTATCCCCTCCCAACTTGTGCTGACACAAAGTGTATAGACGATAGACGTCTTTTCATAAAACCTGTAAATTGCGAGCAAGAGCAGACGGTTGGACTAATTTAACTGCTACCAAATAAGCAGTAGGCCTTGTATTACATAGCTGAAATATGATTACAAGTAGTGTAGGCACCGTCAAATTCATCAACAAAGGTGCAAAATGCATCATAAGTGTGGTGCACACTCGGATCCATAAGTGCACACACAAGGGTAGATCCCCATGGATTAACACAATATCTGCCTATTTCTATTTCTGAATTTTTGGTTCTGAACAAACTTACGATGGCAGTGATGCATAACAACTGTACACATGTACATAATGAATGATCACATTTTCATGAATGGAAACCATTCTGTATTTTTTATGTAATATATACATACATAAGTGATGCCTGGTATATGTAGTATATCAGACACATTGCAAAGTGCCAAGTATTAAAGTACTATTGCATGGCATAAAGGCTTCCAGTGAAATCATACTTTTTTATCGCCTTGGATTTTTGAGCTCCTGATAAGTGCATATAAAACAATTAAGTATCTTTATATCACAGTATCAACATGACAAGGTTTTCATGAATCAGAGGACAAGAATCTCTGTAACATATACACTGATTTAACAGATATTATATCTTGCATGATTGTCTCATATCGTTTCGGCAAATGCTGTATGCTCACGATGCCGGATATGTAGTACATCAGACAAATTGCACAGTGCCAAGTACTATTGCATGTCATATAGGCCTCCAGTGAAACCAAGGGGACTTGTTCTTTGGGCCTGACTGACCCATAATTTTCAAATTTGACTTTTTTATCGCCTTGGACTTTAAAGCGCCTGATAAGCTTTATAAGCGTATATACGGACATATTATCACAATGACAAGGTTTTCATGAATAAGAGGACAAGAATCTATTACTTTCACTCAGTCTAATGTACAATGGCTGCCATTTGGGTTGAATTTTTACAAGGACACACCAGCTATATAACTTGTATGCTGGTTCCCTGCATCAATGGGCTCCACACAACTTATCCATAGATGCAGGTACAATTATGCCACCACAGTGATTAGCTGGCATAAAAGTCATGCATATTCATGAATGATGAAAAATAGATCCACAAACAAATTCGATCAAGCCAGCTTCACGCTTAAAATTATAACAAATTTGCTGATTGGCACAAACTACACGTGTATCTGCGCTCACCACAGCGCCGGATTTCACATGCATGTCAAAGCGCGTTCCCCATCGCGCCATAGCTATGGCAGCGCAACAATTCATTCAGGCGTTAGATGCGGTATCTCAGATGCGGTATCTCAGATACAGTGTGTTGATTGTTATTTACCTTATGCCATAACAGAGCGACAATGTAATGTGGTGAAGCGGCGGTTACGGCCGTCAAATATGAACTCTGTACCTGCACTTATGTATGAGTTGGCTCGGGGATCCAGGGTGCATGGAACTAGCATATATAACTTGTGGCAGCTATTACAGATAAGATTTTTACACCATACAGGGATAGTGCAAAAAGGACATATCTGCAGTAGATGACTTTAGTTTAATTTAGTTAATATCAATTGTTGTTCATAGAGGATACATGAAGTGTAACACCACATAGCTTTTGGAGATAGGACCTTTCTGATATCATCATTACTACATCACTCAAAGTTTTTCAGTTGCAACCTACAGGGTGAGTCAAAAAGAAGTTGTACAGACTCAATTGTTAATATTTACAAATTAATATTTGTTTAAAAAAAGACCAAACAAATTTAACAAACCAATTAAACACATATTCAAAGCATAGCTCTTGATAGCAAGGATCAATTTCAGTGATTCTTTTTTCATATGAGCGGAAGAAGAATGTGCTTTTTGAATACGTACATTATTGGTTTGTCAAATTTGTTTGGTCTTTTTGAAAAATATATTCATTCCCGTACACCTTCTTTTTGACTCACCCTGTATTACACTGCCTAAAGATAAAACCCATTGAACGGAATTGGTCATATTTTGAATCAGAATCTTGACCAAATTCAAAGGACATAATATGTATCTCTATGCAATGTTGGTTACATTTTTAATAGATTTTACATTAATAACAACTAATGCCACTTTATAAAAAGCACATTCAGTGAGAGTAGTGTGTATCACGGTCGTTTGAATTTGATATTTGCCAAGGGAATAGTATGCGACCAACAGTCCTCATGAGCACCCAAAATGTGTCAACTTGTTTGCAACCGTGTATGCTTACTACAGACTACAATCTTCAAAAAAGGTCATTGGAACACTTTAAAGATCTTTAGATGAAATCAAGCATATTGTTTACCAAATATTGGATGTTAGAAGAAAGTTAGAACATTATATCTTCATACCTTTTCTTCTCCCTCTCTGTCTGTGTGGCAATTTGAAAACACGCTACTAACATAATTTGTCTCCACATTGCACAGGGGAGTGGGGTAACCGTTTACCACAACTGAAGATACTATAGTGTTCAAAGACATTTGGTGAGGATTGTAGGCAAGGATAAAGTGTACTTTAGCTCACATGCCATTAAGTTTACGGTAGAATAAAGTTAATCTTTATAACTATAGGATGCACTTTATTCCGTCAGGGACTTAATACATGGCTGGGACCCAAGGTCCTGTAAAAATGGAAATTTCTGTGTGTCTAAATGTTCGTGCTTGGCCATCCTTTTGACTTTTAAGCATGTTTATAGTTTTCGCACATATAAAAGATTTGGTGCTACAGTACATGTACACATTCATTTTTGCATGTTTTTATTTTTGTGCTAGCTAAACTTAGTGTGAACAGCGCAAAAATAAATGTAGCACCAACATTTCCACTTTTACAGAACACAATTTCTGTAGGTGACAAATCAAGACTGTTTACATCACACCACAGCTTGTGCCTGCCCTTATTAGAATATCTATAATACTATGTACATGGAGAAAGAGCTCACTCAAAAGTGCATGGGGTCGACTGGCGGCTGGAAGCCATGGATGAGGTGAAACATAAGCTCTGTTGAGAAAGAAACAAATAATAATAACAAATCAGGTGGGTTAAGTCAATGAATAATGTAGCATCATGTATGTTACAGTCAGATTCCAAAATTTAAGTTAAATTACTTCAGTGGTTTCAAGGGCAGTTGAGCACAATTTGCCCATAGAACTCAACACACACTACCGGTATGCTTAACCATATTTCAGGACAATTTGATGATGCTTATTATAACACGTAAAGGAAACATCACATTTTGCAGGGGTAACAAGGAAAATATGGGCTTCTTCACATACCAAAATTTTAATCTTGATGGAAAAAAACCAGATTAAACCATATTTCACACCATTAATGAAATAATTTGGTAATTTTTGCTTCAGCCTCATTGAATCATTGAATGGGGTATCCGGTGTAAATGTCTATGACTATGGGCTCCAAGTCTAGATGCTGTATTATTATGGTGGGAGACCTGACATAGGATTTGTTTGGGAATCAAGTGTGCATTAGAGCCAATGTAACCATCAATTCAATGGTATGACAAAGTGTCCAATGAAACAATATGAAGCTTATTTGACCGTAAGTATGAACATTTAGATATTATTTAATGATTTAAACTAAACAGAAAAACGGTCAATTTACGATGGTTTTCAACATTTCTGAGTTACTCCTCCAGTACAATCTATATATCTCCCCAGACTCCAATAAAGAGAATGTCAGCACTTTGAAGGTTGATGCACAAGCCCATCAATCAGTTATTATTTTCAACTCAATAATCTGGCAACTATGAGGCAACCAATGAAGATGGTTCTACAAAAGACATACACTTTTGTTCCTAACAAATGTTACCTTTTATTCTATCCAAACTAAGGTCCAGCTTCTCGTCTGAGTCATCGTACATAGGGCCATCCGGCTCATCTTCTGGATCATGATACTGCTTGAAGTAGGAATGCTTGAGGGCTTCTTTCGCCGTTATCCTCTTATCGCAGTCAAGGTTGAGAAGTTTTTCTAATAAATCGACAGCTTCCGGGTTGGCTCCCCTGAAGTACTCGTGAAAATCAATCTTTTTGCCTAATTTCAGTCCTTGTACATAGTTTCTTGCCTGCCGATAAAATAGAAGATAAATAAATATGGTGAAATGATCTATCCATAGTCTATCATACGTAAGTTTAGGAGAGTTAGTATTTCTGAGAGGACATAAGATGAAAAATGAATTACAACTTTTTGCTGCACTCCTGAGAGTGGTGCATTTTTCAAAAGCAGAGGAATTTGCATACAAGCGAGCAACTTTTAAAATTGTAGAAGCATGGTTTTCATCTTATTTTTACATTTTTCATTTCATATCATTTTTCATAAGGAAAAGAGAAGGTCACTTGGAAGATGACCCTGAGAAAGATGACGCTGAGATGTGTATGTATGGCAGCCAATTGGCACACCTGACAGAGACCCAACAAGGCAAGGCCAAGCAATTCAAGTTTTATTTTTAAATGTAAAATATACACCAACAAAATAGACCTACTAAAGAAATTGGTTTTCATTCAAGGTTGTTGAAATCATTTGAATTTACTTTTCTAAAGGCCTGATTGAAGTTGGTGTTCTTTTGCAGTTTTCTTTAAAAAAATTGTTTAAATGTTTGGAAAGTTATGTTTATTTCTGGGATTATTGTTTTGTATTGGTGTTTTTTTCCATTTTCACATAGGCAATTTTTATAGACCTTATTTATAATTGGTGCCTTCCTGTTGTTGATGGGTAAACAATAAGAAATAGCACAACGAAAGCGTGGGGAAGAATGTAAACATTACGATACCTCGCAACAAAAGCGAGGCAAAGAATGCAAACATTACATATTTTGCGGCACTTATGTTACGCAATATCAATGTTTACTCCATCAACGGCAGGAGGGCGCCAATTACAAATAACGTCTATATATTTTTTTTTTACATGTGATTTGTTTGCATACAGTAGTTGAAAGAGTCTACATTGCTAACCTTTCACAGGAAGAAGTCTATTGTCAAGGTCAGTCCACTAGAGCACTGATAGTAATACTGAGTACAGTAAACAGCTCCTAATAAAGCAGTTATTTTTGGGTGCATAATTTGTTCATGTTCAGGCAAATTTCAACAATCTTACATATCAATAAATTCAATATTTCAGGTTCCAACTACATATCCTTAAAACACATTCACAATTTCTATTTTGGAGTGTTTTTATTTTTACTGAACTGTCACCTTTGCTGTGTGCATAACCCTCGAAAATTAAGGCAGCGTGAAAGATTCCCCCTTGTACAGTATTGATACAACCACCTGGCTCAGGTAGGAATAGAGATAGTTTATAGTTTGTATTGCATGCACATAGGTTTTGATTTTGTTGTACTTTGCACAGTTGATAATGACAATGCCAATATTCAACGCCAATAGAAATTTGAATCAAAATATTTGTGATTTAAAAAAATCAAAAACATGATAAATGTCAAATGCATATCTTATGCAAACAGGAGATGCCATCTTCGAAATATTGAGGACCAAAAAGTCTATTTTAATAGGATTTAAACAAAATGGCTGATCTGAATGAAATGTTGCATTCAATGGATTGATTGACCCAATTATTCAATTCATAAAATGTTAAAATTATGGGATTAAAATAACTATAAAATGTCATTTGTAAACAGAAAAGTGTTAGGTGTAAAGAGAGTGTATTCTTTTTAGTATTAAACTTGACTAAACTCATTTTAATTTTAATATTTCGTTAAACAATGCTTTAAAATCCAATATGGTGTCCTTAAAACCGTTTTTCAACCAGAAATGACAGTTTGTTCATGAAATCACATCACCAAAGAAATGATATTGATTCAACAATCCAAAATCCTACTTCTCCCTCCACTACCACCACCCCCCCCCCCCCAATCTTTTCATAGAAATTCACAGCTATGCATGCCTGAAACTTGACACAAATATCATCCTTTTCTCGGTGACATGGACATTTTTACTTCGCCCAATCAATTATCTTTCGAAAACATGCACACATAAATGACTGAAGTTTGTTTAGTCACCCATTATGTAATTCTTTCACTCTGTCCACTAGGGAGACTTCCTGCTCCACAAATCAATGACTATCAGGCAGGAAATTGAAACAAGTGATAAAAACACTTAATATGATTGCTTTCAAATGGCTATATTTGAAGTTACTAAAGTAAACGCAAGGCGAGTATTGGTTTGTCTGTTTGATTTGTTTGATCCATCATTTAACGAGAACAGAAAATGCATGAGAAAAAAAGGATTGTTCATCATGTTTCGGTTATCAAAATTATTAATTTGTTATAAATAAGGTGTAGAATTTTGAGGAAGGGCTTTTACCATGAAAGTGTAGTTTCACTTTATGCCTCGATGGTTGACCATCGAGGCTCATTATATTAGAGACTGACCGAGTGGTCGTCAGGAAAAAATGGGAACAAATTTGCCTATAGAAAGTCATAAGAACCTTCCTTACTTAAATTTATCATACACTTTTAATGCGAAGTGTTAAGTGTTTAATGTAAAAATAAAAATAAAAATAATTTTTTAGATAGTTTGATTAATATTTGAGAGCAATTGTTCAAAATTTTATCGTCTTGGCCTGGTGGTTTTGGCATGCAAATGAGTCTAACATAGCGTTTTGTCATTGTGGCTGCCCATACTTTCAGCTTACTGCTCATGCTTGAAAAATCACAAAATGCAGCTAACCAATCAGAGCCGTGTTATCGAGATTACGTATTGCGCACCACGGTAAGGTTGACCTCATGTGACGTACGTGCATCATTACACTAGTTTTTATTCAAGTTAGGAAAATACAGATATTTTAATCAAATTGTTAGGTTTCGTTCTATAATACAACTTAATTGTGTATCATTTTTTACATTTATATATGTAAAGCATTGTTTTAAAGTAGAGTGTTTATTTCTCAAGTTATAATATATCATATTACTTTCAAAATGAAATAAATGAAAATAACAACATTAAATGAATGAAAAGAATAGTGTTTAGGTATTTAAATTTAATAATGTAGTTAAGATAGCAGTTTCATTATGTTTTGTATCCTAGCGTTTGTGTTAGCTGTAACAATTTGTTGCCGCTCTCACCATGTCCATGATGATGATGACCAGTCGGTTGTTTGTGATTGGCATGCCAATGCAATGTATGACACAAATTCAAAAAAGGGCCTCCATGATCTTTGTAATGGTTTTCATACGAACGTATATCCGGATTTACATGGCAAAAAGGGTATTGTGTGAAATATTTACATCAGTCAGTGGCATATTATTCCAATTCTTGTGCAATTTTTAATATCTGTGTTCTGCTCTGTGGAGATATTGAATTAAACCCTAGGCCTCAAAACAATCATAAAAATGACCAAGAAAAAATACAATATCACTATCAGAGACAAAAGTGGAAAAGTATGAAAAAAGGAAAAAATAAAAACTTTCAAGTTGTCCTTGTCTTACCTCTTCACTCTCTATTTTGTCGAGAACTTCGTCCGTGGGCGCACCTGTCACCTTCATGATACGAGTCAGTTGATCAATGTCTACATGGCAGAGTTAAGGTATCATATATACGTGTAAGAATTTAGGTTCAAATTACTACTAAAACAGTCTTACTGAAAAAATGTACAACACTTGCAAAATAAAGTATAAAAAAGATTGAATATCAATTCTTAATGATAAATAGATGATTGTGGTAATATCTATAATCTATTGTTTTGGTTGGAGTTGAAGCCTTTGAGGAGTTATTCATCTCTTTGGGTGAGGTGAGGTTCCATCCTGCATCTCTAAAGTGAGGGCTTAAGAAATGACATTTTTATTTCATAATTTTATGATAAGATCCCATCTTTTACAGCACATTTCTCGATTATATAACATTAACATTTATTTTATTTAAATTTATTTAATTTATAACATTTTCAAAAATATAGGTGTTGTAAGAACTAAGGCAAACTAGTTTAGATGGTTCCAAATTGACAAGCCTAAATATATCAGTGAATTATTTTAAAAAAGAGAGTGTAGGCATGCACATTGCTCCTATAATGCAACGGCGCACACTTTACTTCTCTGCACAGAAAGATATCAAAATCCAATTTGAAATTGACTTAACAGAGAGAGAAGGGTGTAAAGAGCCATTACCTAAGAAGCGCACACAGCACTCCCCAATGTCTGTGCCCCCTCCCACAGGTCCGTGACCAATGCACACAATCCATAACACTGTGAGGAGGGGGAGGAGGTAGTTGGCTACAGGACTACAGTTGACTGTGTATAGGTTTAATCTAAAAAAGGACCCTTTAGGATGTCCTTTTATTTATCAATTATAGTATTATTCCCAATCCCCATCAGTTTCACATTTGCAATAATCTCTCAAGTGGATTATCATACCAAGCAAAAGTCTAACAGATCGTATTTTGCCCCTCTCCTCATGGTAATACCAAATATAGTTCTCCCAGTCCCCATCTAGGCAACCGCATTTACGTGATAAAAACTGGCAACACCCTCTAAATTTCTCTTTGGAGAAAAACGTAAACGACGAGCGAAGGCATCGTGATTAAGCCAGGGGCGGTGGCGGGACCAACTGATGGGGATTGGGAATAATACTATAATTGATAAATAAAAGGACATCCTAAAGGGTCCTTTTTTAATTTATTACATTATAATTATTCCCAATCCCCATCAGTTTCACATTTGCAATCGATTGACACGGCGAATGGCGGTGAAGGCCAATCATCGGATGCAGTAAACTGATAGGGATTGGGAAACAAGTGTATACAAACACGAGGGGTCAAAAAACGATAGGAAACCATAATAATAAAACCACCTTGATATAAATAACTAACCGTATTAACCTAGTATACAGGTTAATTAAGCTTACTTAAAACGTAAATAGTGTAGTAAACCTTATAGGATAAGTTAAAGATATCATCTTAAAATACGAACCTGTCTCAAAGACGTCATAAGTGATGTCATAAAAACAGGGATGTGTCGCAAAAACGGGTGTATCGTCTAGTTGGTAGTGTGTCTAGTTGGTATTGCTTTCCCCGTCCAAGACGGCCGAAGCATACCTGCCTCAATCAGTTCTGAGATGGATATCCTTCAGATATGAAGAGGTAAATGTCGTATCGGATTTCCATGATACTGTATTGGGGATTTCGTTAATAGAAATCCCTTTAGCGAGTGTCCAAGTCGCGTAGTATGCTCTAACAGTCACACTGTGGCCTCGTAGTATGCTGTCGTTATTCGTGGCTTTCGCTAATCGAATCGCGTCAACCAACCAACCTGACGTAGTAGACATTGCGACAGCTTTATATGGCTTTTTACTAGAGATAAACAGACGTGTTTCCTCGCCTCTAAAATGCTACTGGTTTTATCTAGATACCATATAAGTGATCCCTACTGTTCTGCCTTTATAGATAAGGTAAGAACAAGGGTGTCGCGGAGTAGTCGTTTCTCTCGTTTTTAGCTAAAAATCCTGGGCGAAAATAGAGTGTAACTCCCGTCTTGCTGAAAATCGTAAACTTCCCTACGCTAGTTGTTGCGAGTTCTAGGCAGGACGAAGCACGTTTTGCCCAGCTAAACGGAGCCTGTCTCCCAATCCAAGCCTGTGTTCGCACAGCAGATTGGTGCAAAGTCCATTAAGCCTTATATGGTATACGTAAACATAATTACAGGGTGTTTCACACACATCGTGCAACATCTCTCTATCTTTAAAAAGAATTGGGTTACCCAAGTTTACATAAATCAAAGAAACGTATAACATCCCTATGCATAAGAAAAGAGGCTCCGAGCAACACTTTCCTGATGCAACGGTTATAAGAAAAAGAGAAAAGAACGTCATATAGCAATCTTATTGGCGCCGCTTGTAAAGGCTCCAATGGTAGGCCTATATGAGGGCCATATGATACGAGTTTAAGGGACGAGAAGAAAAATAAAACTCCATGCCCTCAATTAGGAATAAAAGTTGACCGTGGCTGCTTGTAGGCCAAGGTCGAATATTGATCTCGGGAAGTTCGTGGTCTCCCCATTTACCGTACCTGGATCAACCTTCCATACGGTACATCATCTGATGTGATGTCTGGCGACTGTGGACAATAGAACCACCATCCCGGCATCCTGTATGAAAAGGACTGGGCCCAGTCTGTATGAAAACAGATAAATATCCATAGACATTGGATGAATGTAGACCAGGATCCAAACTTGACCTCACAGAGTCAGCGATTTCCCCATACATATGTTGAACTAGGATCGCAAGAGCCCGGCCACGAGGTCCCGAAAGATAGGTTTCGAGAGAGAGAGAGAGAGACCAATCGTAGATGCACGCAAAAAATACCCCTCTTGGTAAATAGTCTGCGAGAATATAAACATGTAATTGCCATGCCCAATGTCTGGGTCTTTGTTTTTAATGACATCTGTTAAACAGATAAAAAACAAACAAACTTGTAAACCGAAAAGGTGATATAGTCGATAAAAAACGACGGTACCACGCGAATTTATACAAGTTATTTTCGAGGGCGTCAGAGACCCACTTGTCCCAACAAGGGGGTGAAAACCCTACTCTGAATTCACCCCTCCACGTTTTCTCAGAGTAGAAAATCGTTGAACATTCCTGGAAAAAAATTGAATAAATAAAAAGATGCGATTTATTCCGTAAAAATAAAATAAAAAACCTCCAGAGTCCGAGCCCGGATTCGTCAAACTCACACAGAGGATCGTCATGAAATTCCCATTTCATTTCCGTTCAAGGAATGAACAATGAACTACTGTAAAAGCTAAAAAGGTTTCAAAGTCTCTATCCGAACACAATATCGGACAACAGAGGGTGTCGGACTTAAATGAACACGGAAAGGAATATATATAGAAAATGGCATAAAATGAAAATATAATACCAACGTGTGATGATCCATAATGTGGGCGTAAAACCAAAAAAGGAAAAACGGTTCGCATCACTCCCCCAGGAGTGTTGAACTGCATCAAAGAAGAAGAAGAAGAAGAGATCATGAAATGAACTCAGAAGATCCAATGTAGTGAAGAATAAAAAACCCAAAACTCGTGATAAATCCTGTCCTCTAGCCTCGAAAAACTCGTGAATAGATCAGGCTAGTGAGACGGTTCAGACCCGCTATCGGGGGTCAAGAAATGAAGTCAGAAGTCCATTTCGCACCGTAATCAGGATAAATATATACAAGTGTCCACCTTCCATAATGTGGTCATGAAACCAAAAAAGGAGATACGGTTCGCATTACTCCACCAGGAGTGTTGAACTGCATCAAAGAAGAAGAAGAAGAGATCATGAAATGAACTCAGAAGATCCAATGTAGTGAAAAGTGATATATATATATATATATATATATATAACAGACAACAAAGATTTCCAACCAGGAAAAAAAAAAAAAAAAAAGACCGTCCTATATAGGCCGTCTCGCAGAATAGTGTATAGATGATTCTTCTCGTAGCGCTTCCGTGTCAGACGATAAGAAAAAACTTCCAATTGAAAAAACTCGATAAAGGCGCGGCCTGGCTCCAAGGCCCACGTTGAAAGAGATAAATATTCAAACTAGGAAAGTCAGTCTATACTTGTCAGATTGACATCAGAGTCAGCTGAAAAAGTAAGTTAGGTCGATGTGTATATTCTTATAAAAAATATATACAGCTCCCGGTATACCCAGGCCGGCGGACTCCCATCCAAGTACTACCGGGCCCGACGTCGCTCAACTTCGGTAATTGGATGAGAAAACCGATCTATCCGACGTGATATGGCCGTAGACAGGCACGCGGCATACAAAGTTATATATGTAAATAACTAGAGTCCTGGAAATCACTTGGCTCCCCATGTTTCCGTTGTTTTCAAGGACAAATGACGGAAAGAAAAAAGAGATGAAAATCCATCTCGTTTGTGCGATCTCTGATCGAAAGGAGAGACCTTCATCCTTTGAGAAAAGACGAATGTCTATCGTCGTCCCCTGAAGTACACGACCTGACATGTCCATGGCGAGTCGTGCTGAAGCGTACGATCTCTGTACTTCCTCCGAAGGTTTTTCCAAAAGAGAAGGCTGGAGATCCAAAGCAAGGGCGTTAATCACCGACATCTGGAAGATACTGAGTCTTCTGATAACAGAAAGTTCCTCCTGTTCGGCCGATAGTACCTCCTCCCATTCCTTCGAGAAGTTATTGACTGAAGAAGATTTCGGCTTCATATAGTCCATGACTCCTTTATCGATGGAAGAGATACCGAAACACTCGGTTTCATCCGTTGGGCAGACTCTGAATGCCGCAATGGCTTCCCTTCTATCAATTCTGGCTTCCTTATCCAGAGTCAGTTTGTCCTTGTTCCTAACCTTCGACATTTCCGTGAAAATTTCGTTGGGAAGAGAAAGAGTAGGAGTCGAAGTCGTCGCTGCCGGCTCACTAAGGCTATCGAAGAAAAAAGATCCGCCGGAATACTCCTCTGGAACATCAGGGGGCGCCAGTCCCATAGCACTGGCTGCATAGCTGTTGATAGGATCAACTCTGTTTCGTTGGAAGATATTCTTAGTTTTGTTTGACTGCCAAGCCAACCCAAAAGGAGAAGGTTCATCCTCAGAAATTTCCTTCCTTATCAGGACATTGGCCGGGAAAATACCAGAGTTGTCAGGATCATTGTCTGAGTTATGTTCACCTGAACCCTGTGACAGGTCATCATCATCATCATCATAATTCCCATAATCATCATCGTCTTCCTCTTCGATGATATCCTCCTCCTCGTCTACGCTGACTAAGTCCGTGACTGTAGTAGTAGTAGTAGTAGAAGGGACAGTAGTAGCGACTACCTGGGATGATTGAGTGCTGTTAGTACTAGTACGGGCAGCCGTGGGTTGTGTGACATTGTGATTCGCCCGTGGCTGTGTAAGAGTTGGTTGGGAATTTCCCTCAGTATTAACTCTAGCTTGAAAAGCTTTAAACTGCTGCCATTGATAGAATGAGTTATAATCCTCAAGCGATCCCATGGTCGGTCGTTCAATGACCCTTGGAGTGGTAGCTATTTGCTGACCATAATTAGGGTGAATTGTCTGGCGGTAAGAGCCAGGATAATAGTCAAAGTCTCCCCCGTGTGAATTCCTTTGTCTCCTGTATGCATCGCTTAACTCTCCTTGAGAACCCCTGTATGCATCTCTTTGACTTGCACTGTTATCCTCTAAAGAGGGATTAAGGTAAGCGAGACCACTCGATCTATAATCCTCTCGATAGTCAGTGCGTGACGAGTTTGCTTTCAGATAGCGATTATTGTCACTGGATCGTGACATAACGGGTTCTAAAGAACCTTTGTCACTAAAACCCTGATTGATATCCGATATTTCCGGGGGGGAAATATTTGCGCGATAATCAGGGGCGCGACTCTGGGCAATACGGACCGGATCTGTGGTAAGAGGGTCAATATTTACCGTACGAGAAGCGTCTTTGGGGGAGGAGACTAGGTTACTACTATAAAATAGCGTACCCTGGTCCCCCCGGTGAGATCCCCTACTCTGTAGCTGTGCACCAAAACCCCCCCGTAAAGAGGGGTGATGTGCGACAACTGACTCTAGAGCAACAATAGGAGCAGTATAATAACCTCGCGAGGAAATTACACCGCCCGGTGGAGCCAGGATGTGATCTGGGTGCGTGTTTGATGGTATAGATTCACATGCCTGAGTGGAAAGAGGAACCACCTGACCGTTTACAGGCGCTCCCCTTTCCGTGCTCCCCTCATCAGTAACAGTCTCACCAGTATTTCCGGGGGGGGAACACAACAACCTCTATTATAAGCACGGTCACCATCATGGGAGGTTGTTTTTCTGTTACTGAACGTCATAACGGCAGGGAGAACACCCCCTCGTGAGGAGTTTCCTGATACTACCGAAATGGGATTATTCTCCCCCTGTTCGCTCGTTTGATTGGAACAGGGAGAGGGGATCTGCACACCATCAGAACTGGTATGACTAGGAACCGTCAGAGGAGCTGTAAAGCTTCCCTGACTGTTCACGACCCCTGCACCGTCACCTTTACGTGGGAGGTGGATCCCCTCGGGTGATCGATCAGCTTTATTAAACAGAATAGCCGACCGTTCACCTGCGATCAGCTCAGAATCGCGAGTATAATTTGGGTAAATCTAATGCTGTCCAGAAACAGATTTACAACAGACCTAACGCACAGTGGTCAAAACAAAAAGTGGCCTCCCCCTGTTCGACAGTTTTAGTCTCTTAGGAACAGGGGGTTAAAAATTTGGTGTGACTAGGAACTGCCAGCGAAGTTTATTTCTTTTGTAAAAACTACCCTGGCTGTTCTTGACACCAAAGCACCGTCACCTCTGCGAGGGAGGTGGCACCCCTCGGGTGATCGAACGGCCTAATAAAGAATAGACGGGCGTACACCAGCGACCAGAGTGGCGAATACAATACATGTAGGGTCTATTATATAACAGATAAACTCTAGAAATGTGTAAAGGTATGGCTAGGGAGGGAAAGGAAAAACGGAAAACTAGGAGGTTTAGAAAACAGATCTACCTCTGGTCTATGTCTAGTTAAAGCCTTTGGAGGGGAAAAGACAATGGCTGCCGTACTGCACAAATACATCCCAAAAAGCGGCCGGTAAATCTGCGTCTAGCTTGCAAAAGTTATTACTGGAACAACGGTGGTGTATATATCGGGATGAATGAAGGTTCCCCTCTGGTAGGGGTAGTATACACGGTAGTACTTCATAGTAGAATGAATGTAAACAAAGGGAATCAGACTGAAGAGGATTTACTTTATAAATACTATAGTATACAACCTGACTAAGTTAGTTTTGGGTCTGATCTTAGGTATAGACTTGGGAGGGGAAATGACAATTTTAGCTGCTCAATCTCCTCCCAGAATGAGTTCGGTTTATCCGAGTCCAGCTACATCTATTTTAATCTTGAACATCTACGATGTACATAACAAGATGACGTCGGCAATACCTCATGATTAAACACAAAGGGAAACAGGTTGTAGATAATGAATACAATGAGTCATAAAGAATCAAATAAATCAGTATAATAACCATAATACGTAATGATAAATATTCGTCCGTCGACCCTCGGCGTGAAATTAATCAGTATAAAAATCATAATACGTAATGAGAAGAAATGTCCGTCGTTTCTCGGCGTGAAATAAACTATTTAATTAAATCAAGTCGGGAACCGACATGCGGGGTACTCTAAACAGTTACAGTAGCATGAGCATAGGACAATCGGGGTCACATAGGTCATCAAGAATCAATTTTTAATCAGTATAACAACAAAATAACAATATTTATAATCTGTTTTATACCCGTCGTATATGTCTATAATATCTATAAAACAACAATAAGACGTAATGAAAATATGTCCGTCGTTCCTCAGCGTGAATTAAACTATCTATTTTATCAAGTCGGGAAACAACTCACATGCGGGATACTTTAAACAGTTGCATGCATTCATAAGGACAAATCGGAGTCACATAGGTCATATAAATATATATATAAACATTATAATATATAATACAATAACAAAATATAACCGGCCTCCGAAGCAATAGAAGAGAATTCGACAGTCCCGATCAATGGGTAACGAATTCGACGACACTAACTTGCCGCCATTTTGAATGACAATTTGGAACGAACTCGTCGTAGCAAAAATAAAAAAGGGGCTGTAAATCTCGTATTCTGAAAATACGAAATTTACCAAAACATCTCAGATGAATTACGATCTATATGCTAAACAATATGCTTGACATTATTGATAACTGAGCCTTACTTTAAGGGCTCAAATACTTGGTCAATCTTACCCACTCGGCGAAAAAACGTCTATCTGGGTTGACACAAGAAAATTTAGAGGGTGTTGCCAGTTTTTATCACGTAAATGTGGTTGCCTAGATGGGGACTGGGAGAACTATATTTGGTATTACCATGAGGAGAGGGGCAAAATACGATCTGTTAGACTTTTGCTTGGTATGATAATCCACTTGAGAGATTATTGCAAATGTGAAACTGATGGGGATTGGGAATAATTATAATGTAATAAATACCTTAGTTTCATTTACCAAAAGACATAGTGATGATGTCTAAGATCATTTTGGCTAAACCCATAGTGATAAACTGCGCTAGATCAGAAAATATCCATATCACAATAGTGACATGACAACTTGGTTGATTAATAATGCTTTCAAAATTATTGCATGATAACAATTATTTTTCGGTCAATATCCTCACGTCTGCTATACTTTCCAGTGATGCTATCAAATGAAGTAAATGCCTCATTTCAGATCTGCATGCATTATATTATAACTCATGTAGTGTATGCTTCTCTAAGTGATAGGTTTTGAAAAATTTGCCACCACAAATATCTCAATATGTCTTGCATATGGCTCATTCCATGAAGTTGGGGCATTTGTTAAAATAGCAGAATTTGGTACTTTAGGCAGCTTATAAACTGTTTTACTCTATGTGTATATCAAAACATTTTAGTGTCCAAAAACAGTACTAGGTTATAGTATTGAGCCATGAAAAAGAAGAAAAAAAATGACCCTTCCTTGAAGAAGAAAAAAATAAAAAATTAGGTGGTGTCCAAGACCATTTTTGCTAAAAAACGTGACATGGAAAACACAACAATTAATATGAGTTTTATGTAAGCAAAACTATCATAGAATTGCTTGGAAATCGATTTGATTAATAAAAGATACATGTATTCATAGTTTACTGACCAAAACACCTCGTCACGCTGGACTGATTTTTCACCCAAGCAACATGAAAATTGCCTTTCCGATGCTACGCACGGTGTCCACAAAATATACACGTGTAGCATCGGGAGTTTTCATTGCTGAATGGGGGTAGTTCTCTATCATACATTTTTAAATTATTTTCCAAAATTAAGAGCATTTATCAATTGAAAACTATTGCAAATGAGAATAAATTTCATGAAGACCATTCCATATATTCATGAAAAAGTATACCGTGCCATGTGCATGGTGTCCTAACCATAAAATGTAGCATCGTGATAAACATCCTATGCAATTTGTGGGAATCCCCCCTGGAGATAAATAAAACATTCCATATTTCTTTTTGTAAGGATAGAGGTCAATAGCTATCAGGTTTGTTTGGAATTTGCCACACGTGGGCTAGTTTTATCAAGGTTTCAGTCGCTGGTGTCCCGTTGTAGCATCGGGACTTTTATGTAGCATCAAAATGTAAACATTGGATAGTTTTGTGAATGGTAAGTGCGATTGTAATTATTTCTTAATGTTGCTTGTATGTATGTATTTATTAATGCATTTTTATTGAAAGGGAAACACTGAATCAGAATTTCTTTTCATGTTATGATATTAATTTTGAGTCACGGACGCCATAATAATTTGGCGTCCATGTAGCATCGGGCAAAGCATGGGCAATATTTTGCATTGGGTATCGTTATAGTTCGTTGAAATTGTAATTATTTTGTAGAATCACATCATTAATAAACTTTGAAGTTAATAATGAATTAGTGTTTGCTCTTTGAATGCTAATAATATAGCTTACCAATACGATGCTACATGGACACCATGTCCATGTAGCATTTCATAAAATTTGCCTAATTAGACTAAAACAATTACCCCATTCGAAATTAAACATCACCCAAAACATTCAAAACATTGCCTGCATTTTACTACACTTTACAGAAAAAAGGCATATTATGAGAGATGTATATCTAATGAAATATATTAATACACAATGCTACATGGACACCATTTCCATTAGCATTTCACTGAATTCACAATAAACATTCCCTTATTTTAGTTTTATTTACTATAAATAAAACAAATAATTGTAAATCATTTAAGTTCTCTATCCTTTGCTATTCTTTTTCATGTTAAATGAATAATAAATAAAATACTCCAGCATGATTTTAATATAAATATTTTCCTGCAACACAAAAAGTGCAACATGAATAAATAATCTACTCCAATAAACACAATATACACAATGTTCCATGAAGATACTAAGCCATAGGGTTTATTTTGTTTTGCTTTGCAGGTTCTTGACATTAATTCAGAAGACAGTTCTATCGTCCTGGAATTTATGGAGATGAAGACAAGGAACCCATCATTTTCAAAAACTAGTACCTTTCCAAAGAAATCCATCATGGCAATTAATTTTTTTGTTTTTGCAAACTGACTTTTTAAGTGATCAAACTTTTCAATCATCTTTATCAATAATAGAGGATGATTCAATCAGAAACAAGCAAAGAGACTAAGATCACAAAGGGTACTTTAAGAACAACACTGCATGAAGTTTGTTTCAGTGGACATCTTAAGTTTCTTTGATCAATGGTGTATTGTTATTGTGTAATTGTAAGAAATGGTGTATGTGTATCATAGGTAATTATGTTTTATGCTTCATGGCAGGTTATCTTTTTGTGTAATTTGTAGTTTTACAATCCATGTTATTAATTTTATCGTGTGCTTATAACATAAAAAGTTAACATCATAGTACATCCTCTCTATTGATCTGAAAAAGATGCACCTGTTCAAGCTGTTCCAAATATTTTAGGGCATGGTGTCCATGTAGCATCGTAATACTTAAGTACACAGAAAAGGTAAATTTTACATGAACAGTGTTTAGATAAATTTCAAGCAATTCACTCTGTGTATCTATATACTTGATATGATGAACAAGTAGACAAACCATTCACACTCAAATAATTGTAACAGTATGAATAGTCTTATTATTAACAATGTTACAAGACGCGGTGTCCATGTAGCATCGGTAGTGCATTTTATAACATTATACAGGTAAATAATACTTCATATACTTACTTTATGACTATAATGTAATCAATGTGCATGGTTTATAGAGTACTTTACATCAAACAAATATTGATATGTACTTTATTTAAATTCATTATACAAATTGCAAAATAAAGAGTCACTTTTCAATGAGTTTTTACATAAAACAGTTAATCTACGATGTCTTGTTCGTTAAGTTATGTTCAACCTAGACAAATCTGGTTTCTTTTCATGTATTTGTGGTTCCAAGTAGTTAATTGAGGTATAGAAACTTGGCCCACATCTTAAGCTATTTGATTAGAAAATGATATGGAAATGAGAAATGGTGTCCATGTAGCATCAGGATTTTTGGAAATGTCATCCAACTGTTGAACATGTGCGGTTATTTTACACCAAATGTTACATTAAAATAAAAAGTTATACATTGGACTTTGGTAAATGTAGAACCTAAAAAAGAAGAAAGAGTTGGAAAATATCCATTTTGAAAATTTCACTTGGATGTCACATAATATGCCCCAACTTCATGGAATGAGCCATATGCAGGTCATAATACATGATTATGCCTTGCAGCTGACAAACTGATCAATAAAAGGATACGATCATTTCCTGGGAATAACGTCTTTGATGTGAGTAGTTCTGCCATGATACATCCTACAGACCACATATCCACTGTAAATGTAAAGAAAAAGAAACAAACACATAAACATCAGGTCAATATAAGACTGTTTGGATGTTACAAAGGATGACACAAAGCCTATCTGTGTGGTTGTGTCTATTTTGTAAGGCCAAGGAGACAATAAAAGGCAATCTACACATCACATTGGGCTGTTACAACTTACACAATTTCCTCTTTGACGCAGTTTATATTGAAAGGTACTAAAGAAATGAGGTTTAGAGCAATTTTATGTTTTGACTCCTGGGTGGCCATAACAAGTGCCGCCTGTTTCACTATATCTTCTTTGACGTAGTAGATGTTAAAAGGTGGAAAACAAATCAGGTAGTGCAAACAAATTAAAAAATTGAACTCTAGAATTGAAATTTGGTATGAGCCTTCAAAATAGTCTCCTGCTCATAAAGTTTGTTGTCACCCAATTTGAGTAATTTTAAGATTTGATCACTTGGTGACCCTTGACTTGATCCCTTGCAAAATGTTGTGTTATATAGTTTGACACCAACTGGCTTTAATAGTCATCTTTCCAGAAGACTGGCACAAAGATGAAGCATTTCAGTGTTGATTATCTATAATCAATTGGGAATATAGCTTTTTACAGTTACGGTGGCATTTTCCCTAACAATTTCGCAAAATATTTCTTTATAATACATAATAGTTACCTCCGTTTGTATAGTGCATCCAATTGAACATGACCTCCGGTGCCCTATACCACCTTGTCGCTACATAGCCGGTCATCTCCGAGTCTTCCTGCCTCGCCAGACCAAAGTCAAGGATCTACAATGAAATGAGATGCAAATAAGTTGTCTGAACAAAAAACATGTAGATTTTAATTGGTTAGTTACTGTAAAGTAAGATATATTGTCCATTACCATATCAACTTAAAATAATATGTTCTACCATGTACCCAGAAGGAATTCAGGGGAGCCAACCCGGAAGCCATTGATTTACAAGAAAAACTTCTCAACCTTGACTGCGACAAGAGGATACCGGCGAAAAAAGCCATCAAACAATGGTAACATTGTGCAATAGGTAACTGTTCTCCTTGATAAGCTTGAATTTTCCTGTTTGCTTTTCAATAATTGCTAATGCTAAGAAATTCAAAATATAGGACGGGATAATCATCATCCTCAACATTCCCTGGATATGATAACTAGCTCTTGACAAAGCAAAATTCATTGTTTTGGAAATTCCAAACACCACGGTAATCCAAGGAATAAAAAAGTCATCTGCTTTATATTGCCTTTAGATCTTAATACCAACAAAAGGAGCCTTTTGAATGCTTCATAATGTTACCTTTATTATTAAGGAAGTTACAATTCCAAATGTAAGTAAAATAGATTTTCATCTTTTACATTTTCTTTTCAACAGGTGGGGGAATATGACAGGTAAAGCGTGTGTGCTGTATTGATCCATCAGAACAATGCAGCCAGCTGACTATCCAACCTGGGCATCGACCGGTGAATTAGCACTGCACTACCACTACCAGTAATCAATAATTTTCCGGTAACTGAGTCCGCATGTAGAAATGCAAAATGCAAAAATGAAAACCCTACTTTATCTTACTTGTGGTACGGTAACTTCCTTGATATCAAACCATTCTTCACATACAAATATCAAATAAGAGAGAAATTATCAACAAATTTATGATTTAATATTACTATTAGTAAATAGTATGAGTAATACTTTATAGTTAAAGGCATATTTATTACCTGGTTCGTTACGTTTTTTGATGACTGTATGTTACCATAAACCTACCTTCAATTCACAATCCTCATTGACAGCTATATTACTTGGTTTTAAATCTCTATGGATTATGCCGGCTGAGTGGATGTACTGCAAAAGAATGGAATAAAGGCAAAATGCAAATACTAACAGCATACTGTAAACTTTGAAATGAATGAATATAAACTGTTATGTTTCTTAAGCAATTTCAAGCTGTATGTAGATCACCAAATCACTCATTTTTAAAATATTGCAGAACATTTATTAACATTCATTTTCATATTATGTCCAACTAGTTCTAAAGAGCATACGCATAAGCCACTAAAAGATCAAACAGGAGACTAAGTGAAAAGGGTGTCATGTGACCTAATCATTCAAAGACAGTGAAGACACTCATAACGACTATTGTCACTTCCCCAACTAACATCCCCCATACCCACCCCATCCCCATCATGTATTTACCATGTAACAATGTGAAGTCTAAAGCAACAAGAACCATCAAAATGGGAGACCTATTTAAGAATATTACCCCCCCCCCCACCCAAAAAAAAAATCCTTTGTTCTCTCACCTTTAATCCGCGCAGAATCTGATAGACCAAGAACTGCACGTGACTGTCAGTGAGCTTCTGTACTTTGATGATATTACCTAAGTCCGCCTCCATCAAGTGCGTCACCATGTAAACGTCTGCAAATTCTCCTAATGACTGTTGTGGTGTGAACACGTCTAGTAAGCCGATAATCTGTACAAAATTAATATATCGGCCTAGGTTTATATAAAAATAATTTGTATGCATAATGAATGGATTATATCGCTACCATTTGTATTCCTGATGATCAATACCAGTAAACAGCACAATCAACATGTGCAAGATCATGGCAGAGTATGGGGATTTAAACGGAAAAGCTGATTCCCACTTTAAAAACAAGGCGGTTCTCGAACGGCGTGTCTCGCCTGTTCATCAAAAGTGACTTGAAAGAAATGATGATGAAACATATGATACAATGTAGCACTGTCACAGAGGTATGAATTGTAGTTAATGCAAGGAATGTAATACCTTAAGGGATGCTCAAATGTTACCCAGTACTAAAAAATTTGCGGAACACAAACGAATCGTTTCCGCTTTATGGCCCTTCAAAGTTGAGATAGATGGTACCCCACCCCTTTGGACTATGCAGTGGCGGCGCCAGCATCATAATTGGGGTGGGGGGGAAAGGAGACAAGACATTTTAGGGGGACCCCAGACGATCTTGAATGACCTCCAATGACCTTGAAAATGTAATCAACAAAAAAAGAATACCCCCCTTTCCCTCCACCAAGTCCCATCAAGATAGACCCTACTGATTTATTTGACCCCATATTTGACCTTAAATGACTTCTGATGACCTTGAAAATTTAATCAGCAAAAAGAACACACCATCCCCCTTCCCTCCACCAAATCCCATCAAGATAGGCCTTACGGATCTTATTTGACCCCAGATGACCTTGAATGACCTTGAAAAATTAATCAGCAAAAAGAACACACCACACCCCGTCTCTCCACCAAATATAATCAAGATAGGCCTTACGGATCTTATTTGACCCCAGATGACCTTGAATGACCTTGTAAAATTAATCAGCAAAAAGAACACACCACACTACCAAAACCCTATTGTATATTTCACGGACATAAATTATGCTAATGAGCTCATTAAATGACGTCACTCACATCATCGGGTTTTGCCGATGATTGAAATCCGTTGATTGAAATTCTAGGTCGAGTAAAATGATGTTCTTATTTGTTGTCTGTGAGCTTTTCTGATTTTTTTCCCGTATTGGAGTATTTTTTTATTGAAAATAGACAGTTCAAATTAAACGTTGGTTCCAAGTTCAAGTAACAGCACATGTATTAAAGGCGACAGCAAAGGCAATATGCAAGCAACATTTGAGAAAAAACGATGCCCGACTTTGCAAGAAAGTGTACGGGGAAGTGTACGGGTGAACATGACAAACCAAAACAGCCTAGTAATAATCACCTCCGTGGCGCAATTGGTTAGCGCGTTCGGCTGTTAACCGAAAGGTTGGTGGTTCGAGTCCAGCCGGGGGCGTTGTTACTTTTTGCATTTAATGCAGATCGACAAATCACAGTAAAAATATAATATTGACAAAATCACAGACCACTTACACAAAAATCGCATCTGCGCATGCTCCTGTCGCGATCAAAATCTACCACGCAAGCAATGAGAGAGTTTTCATAGTGCACCATCCAGCTTCCTTCCACCAAATCCCATCAGGCAGACCGCAGTCCGTCGCTAACTGCTTCCGTTTACTAGACTCGTATGCATAGAATTTCGCAGAGTTTCACAACTCATGAATATTAATGAGTTTTGACATGAGCTTCATTTCTATTTTTTATCACCCATTAAGATAGCTTTTAATACAAATTATGCCCCCAATATGATAGCTAAGATGTTTCTGTCAATTTTTTTAATCCAAAGAAGCAAATTTTCGTTTGAAAAAGGATTCAATTTTAATTAAAATCACGACCGTAAATTTCAAGTAAGCTTCCATAATTTAACCCGTCGTAATTTCGCTTCAAAACATACCTTTTTGACTTTAATCCAAGAAGCCAAGCTAAACACTTGGTGTAAAAATATGTTTTCTCTTTGAAACGTATGGTCATTATTTTTCATGTCCGTTAAGACAGGCTAGAACTAGCACTTTGTAGCGTTTTATTGACGAGGTAATCATCCATTTTTTATTCTGGTTTGTTGACGAAATATCTGGCCTCCGATTGGTCAATCCGGTCAATCTTGGGTCGGAGGTCAAATTACGTAAATCAAACAAGAATGCCCTTTAAAATATTTCCTTTTAATATTACATGTATTTTCCATTCACAATACTGTAAATAAGTTATTTGCCTTGGAATAAATAATTTACAATGAAAACTTGTAATAATAATTATTTATACCCGCAAAAAAGGTCAGATTTTTAAAGGGTATTTTATTTATTTTATAAAATAGGGCGTGCATTTGTATGAATGAACTGAGAAACCTGACTCATTGATTTAAATGAATGACACGACACACAGAAAGAAAGAAATACTAGTGGAGAAGTAGTGAAAGGTGAAAAAGACACAAATGTAAAGAGATTTCTACCTTTTTTTTTGGGGGGGGGGCAACAATTTGTTATCGGGACTGGGCTGGGAATTGGATCTGGACTTTATTTTTCTTTCTTGCTTTTTTTTTCCTTCTTGAAAGCGGCTTTTTTGTACGCCTGCGCCTCTTTTGAACGCCTGCGCATCTCTTGTACGCCTGCCACTTTCTTGTACGCATGCAGCTGTCTTGTACGCCTGTACCTTTCTTGCACGCCTGCGACTTTCTTGTACGCCTGCGACTTTCTTGTACGCATGCGGCTTTCTTGTACGCCTGCACCTTCTTGTACGCCTGCGACTTTCTTGTACCCCTGCGACTTTCTTGTACGAATGCGGCTTTCTTGTACGCCTGCGACTTTCTTGTACGCCTGCGGCTTTCTTGTACGCCTGCGGCTTTCTTGTACGAATGCGGCTTTCTTGTACGAATGCGGCTTTCTTGTACGAATGCGGCTTTCTTGTACGCCTGCGGCTTTCTTGTACGAATGCGGCTTTCTTGTACGCCTGCGGCTTTCTTGTACGAATGCGGCTTTCTTGTACGCCTGCGGCTTTCTTGTACGCCTGCGGCTTTCTTGCACGAATGCGGCTTTCTTGTACGCCTGCGGCTTTCTTGTACGAATGCGGCTTTCTTGTACGCCTGCGACTTTCTTGTACGCATGCGGCTTTCTTGTACGCCTGCGACTTTCTTGTACGCATGCGGCTTTTGTTCTGCATAGCCTATAGGTCTGATATAAGTCCATCCATGATACTACTACTAGTAAAGTAGTACTGTAGCCATACTGCACTGTGACTGTACGTGTAGACCGTGTGCATGGTGTATGTAGTATTCGATACCATCGCTATAATAATACAATACATGTATGCGTATAATAGTCGCACTCGCAGCACGTAGTACTGAAATCACGTATTTTCGATGGAAATCGTGATTCAAGCAAATTATAAGCGGCTCAGTTTAGCAGACATTGTTGACAATCTAAAACTTAATCCAAAGGCAGACATCGACAATCTGATAGGAAATTTTCTCCTCTACATGAATATCGCCGTGAAATTCCTCGAAATGTGTTAAGACGACCTGGAACTAGCAACTTTTGGAGTCATTTTACGAACGATTATCTACTTCCGGTTGATAATTTTGCGCTAATAACCATGATGAATTTAAGAAAACGAAGGATTAATGTGGATAGAAACCTAAACAATTATGCTCTCTGAACACTTTACTTTCAACATTTCGCCATTTTGTATCGATTACGTGGGTCACGTGATCATTATCAATAATTTGGTAGGGCTTCTTTCAGGTCACACAATTGACCTCGTCCTCATTTCGCGGGTCAAATCGGAAATCTCGCGAAAAACGAGGATTGTAAACAGGGAACGAGACCTCATTAACTGATCGAATGCGGTCTGCCTGCCATCAAGAGAGGCCTTACGGATCTTATTTGACCTTGAATGACCTCTGATGACCTTGAAAAATTTAATCAGCAAAAAGAACACACCAACCCTTCCCTCCACCAAATTACATCAAGATAGGCCTTGCGGATCTTATTTGGCCCCAGATGACCTCAGATGACCTCGAAAAATCAATCAGCAAAAAGAACACACCATCCCTCTTCCGTCCACCAAATCCTATCAAGATAGGCCTTACGGATCTTATTTGACCCCAGATGACCTCCGATGACCTTGAAAATTTAATCAGCAAAAAGAACACACCAACCCCCTTCCATCCACCAAATCACATCAAGATAGGCCTTACGGATCTTATTTGACCCCCGGTGACCTTGAATGACCTCTGATGACCTTGAAAATTCATTCAGCAAAAAGAACACACCACTCCCCTTCCCTCCACCAAATCTCATCAATATAGGCCTTATGGATCTATTTGACCCCATAGTTGACCCCGATGACCTTGAATGACCTTGCAAATCTAATCAGCAAAAGAACACACCACCCCCTTCCCTGACATCAAGTCCCATCAAGATAGGCCTACGGATCTCTAGATATCGCGTTACAACGCGTCACAAAAGTTTTAAGCATATTTGATCCCGATGACCTTGAATGACCTCCAATGACCTTGAAAATTCAATCAGCAACAGAACGCACCACCCCCCTTCCCTACACAAAGTCCCATCAAGATAGGCCTTACGGATCTCCAGATTTCTTGTCTCTTAGGTCGGACAGACAGACAGACAGACAGACAGACAGACAAAAAAGTGGCCACTAAGTCTCTTTCTGAACAAGTTCAGGCGAGACAAAAAGGAATCAGGCGAGGATGCTAAACATTTTTTTAATTTTTTTTATTTGGTCTAAGTTCAGAACCCTTTCATCCAAATCTTTCTCCACACATGTAAGCAACAAGCAGTGCATAATACATTTGACCCATTCTCATATTGAACTTGGCCCCCGAGCAATTCAGGGGGTTCAGCTTAAATTAGTTTATCACATGCTACGTATCTGTATTTTTTTATTTTCTGAACCCAAATTTCCCCACTATTTGCCTAATTTACCCATCAAGGAACTTCCCAACCTGCCTTTTGTTTCTAGGCCTGCAAGTGCAGTCCAGTATTATGAATAATACATTACACATTCTCTGTTGTGGCTACTGGATGACTGAGAATACCATAGATTTATAAACTAGATCTGATGCATCGCCATTTTGTTTTTCCATCATGGGGACAAATTTGGAGAATGTCAGTATTTTTCGGAAAATGCGTGTGAACATCCGGAAAGTGTCGCTCTTTCCGCATATTTCAAACCTGCCAACGAGGAGAGAGATACAGCCCCAGTACGCGATAGCGTCTGCAGCTGCCTATGTCCTTTTTCATGCAGTTGTGAAAAATACTGACATATATATAATACATGTAGATACCTCCAAATTTTCCCCTATGATGGAAATTCAAAATGATGCCTGTTATATGTAAAGAGACAGACAGGGCAATACATTTTGTACCAAATCTAGTTTTTTTAAATCTATGGAGAATACTTCATAGCTTACATTCTCATGCTTCATGTGTTGAAGCAACTTGAGCTCTCGGTACGATCTTTTGGCATGAATGACGCTCTGAAATGGTCGACTAAGCTTCTTGATGGCAACCATTCGGCTTTTCAATGTGTCACTTGCTGAACTGTAAAAAGATAGATAACCAACAAACAAAATATTTGGTTAGGAATAATCTGTATGGTTGGGGCCTACTTTTGAAAACAACACTTGGCCACGGAAATGATGTTAGACTTTAATTACATTACAGAATATAACATCTAACTCAACTAACAACTAAATAACTCAACTTATAAGTTTGTTATTGTGGATTCAACAATTGCACCATTGAATCTGTATGTCTCTGGATGAATGTCTACCTAGCGTTGAATCTAAGCTACTTGAAATTTGAGTTTTAAATTTTACAGGGCAGGTAACGCGTGTCAAAAAAGTCGTTGGGCTTAAAAAATGTAAATCATTAGTAGAAAGTTGGTTGTCTGTTGGACATCAACATTGGTAAAATGGGCTGTCCGACGGCAGTTTTGGTTGTGTCGGACAACCGACAAGTGCTATGTTTATAAATTGGGAATATGCATTTTTTATTTGCTTTTCCAAAACTGCCCGTTCATAAGATGGGTTGAGGATTTTTCCACCCGTACACTTTAAAGAAACTCTGCCCGTTCAAAAATGGGTGGATAGATCGCTAGCTATACCTTGCCACGGACCTAATGGCAACGATCGACATGATAATCGGTGGATTACATCATCATCAAATTGTATTTTAAAAAAATGATGTGGTCAGAAAAAATATGCTTTGGCGACATTATTTTGAACACGCCAAAAGGTCAGACAACTTCTGATCGTTTCCGGTCATTTCCATTGCCGCACACATTAGAAATTGACTTTCGGCAGCTCGAGAGTTACCCCCCTGCATCGCGCTGGTTCCTAATTTTGAATACTGATGAAAATATCCGACCATCGGCGATGTCGACTCATATGCTTTCATTCTATAGCTCTCAATACAGAAAGCGAGGATTCAGAGCTAACATCAGTCGTTCATACATTCAGTCAGAGCTACATAAACATGTAGCCCCAATGATAGCTTTACAATTGTTCACGCTTCACTATACTAAAGCCATGTCGCACACCACCCCTTTGACATCGCGAAAATGGACTTTTTAAAATTATCATTTACACATCAAATAGGCTATCTAAAATCTTTCAAAATGCACTCATATTCCTAGAACTCTTTATACATTGAGTTCATTAATGTTGATCAATTCAAGCATCCTCATTTTGGGGAAAATATTGAGGTGAAAAATTGGCAAGTGCTGACACTCAAGTCAATGTGAATTTCGCGACGTTGTGAGTCAAAGGAGGGTGGTGGTACCGCGTATCGAAGATACACTTGCACTACAGTACCAATTGGGACTAATAAACATGATGGGACTAATAAACATGATTGGGCTATAATTTAAGGACAGGGATTTTGCGCTTTTTAAAAGCACTAAAAGTGCTGCTTGATTTGGGAAAAAGTGCTTTTTGGAGCAAAAGGTGCTTTTTTAGGTAAAAGGTGCTTTTTTTAGTTAAAAGGTGCTTTTTTCACCAAAATTATGCCATGCGTTAAAAATCAATCCAAAAGCGCGATTATATTGCATGTTTCCATGTTGACATATTTCTTTTTTCGTTGTCAAAGCCATCATTTTTCATTCAAAACTACATTCAAACTATAGGCCTACTAAGTGCAGCCACAGTTATGTAACTTGTTGATTTTTAGGTAAATGGGCATTATTTATTAAACATTTAGACAATTTTTGGAAAAAAATGCTGTGTGATGAAAAGGTGCTTTTTTGGGCAAAAGGTGCTTTTTTTGGTGCTTTTGCGCTTTTGAGCATTTTCCCTGTCTTTAGCCTTTAGGCTATATCTTGCCTCACGTCCCGTCGGGCGTACGGAATTAACCCTAGTATTCATGTACATTAGCTGCAACGTACTTTAATTGGTTTGAGCATGCGAACTTGAGTTACGGGACGTCTAGCCAGACATTGCCCATGATTGATTGATTGATATTTATTGATAATGATATATTGACAGCCCTATGTGGCAATTAGTACCGATTGGGAGTTGGGACTAAACATGATTGATCGATATTTATTGATAATGAATGTCAATGATATATTAGCCTATATTATAATATTCATAAAGAATCATGTCATATTGTTAAATATTGAAACACTGTGAATGTGATAAATCATCAATTCAACTATTCAATGACTTACCAAACTTGACCATAAGCTCCAGTACCAACTGGGTTCAATGTCTGGTACCGATTTGGCTGCTGCCATATTGTTTTATTCAGTTCAAGTTCATAAAAATTCTCAGGAAGTTGTGGAGCAGCCATTGCCATAATTCGACAACAACATAGGCTACGTACAAAAACACACAACCGGTTCGTCGACGTGCCTACGCCCCACTCGAAAAGACGATTTTGCAGCCTATATTTTGCAGAACATCAAATGTGGCTCGGGTCCAAGTCTTCACAAATGTAATAAGAATACTAGTGGGTATTCCCCGATTCGATCTTATATGAAACTGGTGGTTAATTTGATGATGATATGTGAAAATAGGTGTTCAGATCTGATCATCGTGAATTTTGTTCCGGGAAATTTGGGGAAAATCCACCCACATCGTTCTCTTTTGTATTGGCGCATTACACACTATGCGTAGCAAAGATACAGAGGAACTTTGCTTTCTACCATCGAGAGATGAAAATTATCTTGAAGGGATCTTCGCCCTGCAAAATACGCCGAAGCCCTGTCGATAGAGGGTGCACTTCGTTTCCCTGTGGCGAATCAGGGCGAATGTTTTCTTTGTCTTTTAGGGCAAACAATGCAATTTATTTCTTAAATTTTACACAAAATCGCCATCATTTTTTCATTTGAAGGAAAGCAGAGAAAAAGTAAGTCTATGATGTTATAGCAGCATGTTCGCATTATAATTTCAAACTTGATAATTGATGCATTTATTGTCGTTCTGTGTGGGGCAGGTAGGCCCTAAAATATAAAAAGCTATTTATTTTTACTTGGTAGGTAGATGACCCGATCACATTTTCGTAACACAGAATTATTTCAAACATACGGAGATTTTCATATCATATGAAAGCTCGTATTTTTCTCATCATCATACTGAAATTTGACGGCCTAGATCGGTATAATTACGGAGAAATCGATGAAATAACGTCGAATTACCGCGAATGGTGGTATACCAGTACCACCGATATAGTTTGTGTACAACTCAATGGGTACAGTTCACGGCATCTTGTGCGTCTAAAATAAGAACCATTAGAGCTATGCAACTCAAACTTTGGAACACGACTTTTTTAAGGATGACCTTTCATGTAGAATAGAAAACTTCAAGTTGAAAATCGGAATATGATCGGGTCATCTACCTTTAATTAATGGTATCATGCAGTTTGAGTTATCACCCGGGTGCTCAGTGGTCACTCATAATACAAGGGGGTATCAGGCGCGTCCAAGGACTTTCAAAAAGCACCCTAAAATAAGTAATTGCATTTATGTGAAAAAGCAACCCTAAACAAGAAGGCAATGGACAGTAATTCTTAAACAGCTAAGACAAAGTTTAATTTATAACATGTTTAAGCAATCTCATTGGTTCTCAGAGAAATCGGCGACATCTAGATGAGACAACTTAACACGGGGAGGTGGGGCTTCACAATGCATGTTTTGCTCCATAACGCGCACTTCTGCAGTGCGTCTTTAGCGCTTTTCCTGCGTTTATGCCGGCGCCTCGACGCTTCTTCTTCTTCTTCTTTGTGGTTACAGTTCAACACTCCTAGTGGAGTAATGCGAACCGGGATGTGTGTGCGCGTTGATTTGTAATGTTGCTACTTGAAGTGCTTTGTGACTTGGTTTTTGAAGGGTATAGCGAGTTCTGTGTTTACTATGTTCTCTGGTAGATTGTTCCAATCCGTGACAGTTCTTGGTAGGAAAGAGTATTTATAACTGTCACGTGACGGTTGTACTTCCAGAAATGATTTGCTGTGAAGTCTTCTTGTAAGGCGAGTGACCGGGTGCAGTAGAGTTTGGACTGGGATTGATAGATGACCATAATATGCCTTCTGGAAGATGGAGAGGCGGTTGACTTTTCGCCTTGTAGAAAGGTCACTCCAGTTTAAGTCCTTGAGCATAACAGTCACACTGTTGAAACGGTCGTAGTCGTGTTTGACAAACCTTGCTGCTCTTCTTTGAACCGCTTCAATTTTGTGTATTTGTTCCTGAGTGTATGGATCCCACACCGAGGAGCTATATTCCAGGGTTGGGCGGACCAGTGACTGGTATGCTAGGTTTTTTATATCAGCTGTACATACATGAGTGTAAATTCCTTTTAATGAATCCCAGTGATCTGTTTCCCTTTGCGGCTATTTTGTTTATGTGGTTATTCCATTTCAGATTATGTTGTATTTCTACTCCCAAGTATGCGTGCGATTTAGTCTCATGAAGTGGGTGTCATTGAGAGTGTATACATGATTTTTTTGGATTTGGAGAACATGACACTTTGAGTGTGAAGCATTTATCTGTATTAAATTTCATTTGCCACCTCTTCTCCCATTTTGCTAAGTTGTCAAGGTCTTTTTGTAGTTGGGTTGCGTCTTTGTCGTTCCGTACGGTCCTGTAGATGACACAGTCATCAGCAAAAAGTCTAACAGTGGAGGTCATGTTGTCAGGCAGGTCGTTAATATAGACTAAAAAGAGAAGTGGACCAAGTACTGTGCCCTGCGGAACGCCTGATTGGACACATACTCAGTCCGAGTGCTCGCCCCCAATGACAACCCTCTGCTTTCTTCGCATTAGGAAGTCGGTGATCCATGAGGCAGTCGGCCCTTGGATACCATGGTGGGCAAGCTTCAACATCAGTCTTTTGTGTGGCACCACATCAAAAGCCTTGCTGAAGTCCATGATGATAACGTCGGTCTGTAGTCGTTTGTCTAGCGCAATGTTTAGGTCGTTTGTCGTCAGGATGAGTTGGGACTCGCACGATCGATTTCGGCGAAAGCCATGTTTTTGGTCAGTCAAGATGTTATGGCGGTCAAGATGTCGCATGATATTTGATTGGATAACATGCTCCATCACCTTACAACTGACAGACGTAAGTGAAACTGGTCTGTAGTTTGTAGGTTTAGTGCGGTCCCCTTTCTTGAAAATTGGAGATATATTTGCGCATCTCCAATCATCAGGCAATCATCACGCTTACGCATGGTTTACTCATCGCATGTGATTGGATGGAATTGGAAATCTCATACGTCGTGATATGACTCAGTATGAGAGCTATGAAATGAAAGCATATATGTTCGGACGTCGGCGATTTTCGTTTCTAGTTTGCCTATTTCTAGAACATTTGTATACACTTACCTGGGTTATGCATGTGCTATGTAGTTACTGTTATTGCATCCTAGATAAATTTTCAGCTCCATAAATGCTACTCAAAATGAAATATTAATGATATAAAATCGGCCCTAATATCACAGCGAAAATCAAGAACTCGTAGCAGAAGGAGGTTCCGATATGATGTCAATTCGCGGTAATTTACGATCGGTTTCGAACAGTTTCAATTAGTCTCGTTCCACATTTTACTCCTCATGGGTGTACATGTACGTGCGTTGACAAATACCTCTGAACGAGGACGCACACCCGTTTTTTACATTCCAACTGAGGACACACCTGCAAACGAGGACGTCCTCGGTTCCCTAATACGTGCAAAATATTGCAAACAACGTTAAAACGCTATCTAAACACGGTCCTCGTATCACCTCTACCCCCCTTAGGCCTCAGTTAGATAGTACACAATCTAATTGGCGGTTTGACACCCGTGTAAGCCGCCATTTTGGTCCTGTGTGTGTCCAGGTTGGTGGGTCCTCGTTTGGATAGTACCAAAACTGGGTCTTCGTTTGCAGGTCATTACAAACAGGGGTGTGTGTGTAAACATAGTAAATCACTAGGCGGATAACCAATGCTATGCATGCGATCAACTGTTAAAAGCAGCCTGGTACTCTAATGGCACCAGCTATGGTTTCCAGTTTTCAATACGATTTATTCCATCGAAATGAACTACCGGGTTCCAAATTGTTGGCACCATGCTGCTATTATTAGTGAGATTCAGAAGAATGCATGTGACCTGTTTTCCGAAGATTTCTGATTTCAATTTTAAATGATCTACCAAACTATACGAAGTTCTAACATATTTGACATTTAAAACCACCTAATACGATAAATTATGTACAATTAGGGTCCTGGGTATGCAGTTTTCATTTACGTAAATACTAAATACTAGACAGGGAATTAATGCGCTGGGCAAACGGAAGAACTCTATTTGATACATGTATGAACTCTCCGCACCGACCCCTAGACTACATCCCCCAAGTCTTCAATATTACCGTACGGCAGCTAAAGCTGTACAAATATAGAGGGCGACTGAGAGTTACAGTCTAATCGACCCCTATTTCTTTGGCTGATTCCCGGTACCCAGGATCCCCTTTGGATGAGTTATGTGTGGAGCCCATTGATGCAGGGAACAAGCATAAACGACAACATTGTAGAAAGGTAATCATGGAAAAAATTATAGTCGTTAAAAAACCTCTAAAATCTCCAGAATTTGTGAGCGTAGAATAACATCGATAGTACCAAAATAATCTGTAAGTAATGTTCTATAAAAGTAAGGATAACTTAAATTTAACTACCAGTAAATTTATTTTTTGTTTTGAAACAAATACGACGTAGGAAGTCAATGCTTGTCTTTGTAGCTAGGCTTAGCCCTATATAAAACTTTCATTGACTTTGTCTTTTAGCCTAGCACCTAGCGGCCCTAAACTTTAACAAGTGATAATCAGTATTTTCAATACCCTCCTGTCCTGACTCCTCCTAATCCTATGCTATAATAGGTGGGCCCGGTCATCCGGGTACATTGTGCCTTTTGCCGTTGACAACAAACCAGACGTTTTAACTATATCACTCAGTCTCAGTTTTACGCTTTACTTGCCCATACCCAAGGGATCGGGTGATGCTGTGTACGCTGTGTAAGAGTCCCCCGAAGAGGCCTTTATTTACCTTTTTGGTTTGTGGTCAACGGCATGTGACGTCACTCCGTGGTAACCTACATGTAAAATCAAAACAAAGAATTGTCGATCACAGCCGCCGCACAGGGTCATGATGATCCGAGTGCTCGCGTTCATCCAAAAGTTGGATGCGGTCTTGCGATGCACTGCATTCCAAAACAACGCTCGCGCTGTGCATGGGATGCCCAGTACGTACGACATGAATAAACATGACCTTTATAATTGTCTAATTAAGCGGCGCGGGGACTCACATACATGTAACTTTTAACAGGCGCAGCTTTTACGCACGCGTATGAAAGAAGCATGCGCAAGATATCAGCATTTACGAGGGAGAAGCTACATGTAGTGTCTGAAAAGTGGAATTTAAATTACTATTTTTATCAGATGTAAGTGTAATAGTGTTGTAATCAATAAATTCAAACAAATTCTATGATTCTTAGCTATGCAGTCATGTCATTGTGGGTGAATAAGAATGATTTTGGAAGATGCTAGGAGTCGCAGAAATTGTACTTTGTAGATTTTGGGCTCATGAAAGCTTAAATCCCGAAGTCACATCTTAGTAACGTGCTGTGACTAAGTACTATCAGTCCTGAGTTACATGTTACTGCGACTAAAACTTGCATTCTTTTCACCCATTTTAGTTGATTTTGAACTCCAAATGTAAATATAACCACACAAAACACTGTTTGCACACTACAGGTCAAAACCGAGAGAGCTAAACAGGACACCGAAGCCACTACCATGTCAAAGCGAAGGAGGTCGTCGACGGTGAGCGACACAAAGGATGATGATGAGCCTCTGTCACCAACACCCTCCTTGCAGAGCAAACGTCGCAAGAAATTGGCACAGCCTCAGGACCCGGTATGTACCCACCTTGTAAAACACTTAAAATTAGAATATTGCTCACATTTTTAATAATAATGGTAATGTAGTTCTATACATTAACCCTAACTCGAGGTAGCCACTTTTATCAGATTTATTTTCACGCAGAGAAAAAACACCCCAAACGTCACCCCTGACCCCCCCCCCCGGATTTGAACCACGGACTGACTTACTTTCCACTACAACACGGGTGTCAAAGCTACTTGGCTCAGTGTACTTCGCCAAGTACAAGTATGTAGCCTGGGTCAATTTTTTCGCCGAAATACTTCAACGCTGGGTTATACAAAGAGGCCAAGTAGGGTTAGGGTTAAAGAGCCGTAGCCATATCCAGGTTTTTTACAATGACTCTGCAAATATACAGATATTTACTAAATGCCTTTAAAAAAGATGGATCAAATTGTTCTGTAATAAACAAGAGGTAGAATGATAATATGAGATCAACAAGGAAAATAATGATTAGGAGTCTCTTCATTAGGTCTTTTGAGTCATTTCTGCTCAACCGCACCAACAATCACATGTCTTAAATGTGCTGATGACTGTCTCTGTGAATGAGTTGTTTTCCAAACAAAGACCTCAAACCTTCCTTAACCGAAAAGCAGACCTCATATAGGTGAACAAGGCCATTAAACTAGTGTCCTCTGATTTGGTGTTGGTGTCCAGGACAATTCTTTGACATGATAGTGACCTTGGTAGTTGGTGCTTCTCCTCTTTGTCTTCAAAATGAACACTCAAGTCAGAAAATTCAAATTTGAGGCCTGCTAGAGATTATGCTTTACCATGAATAACATTGTTTGCCTTTTCTCATTAGACCATTTCAAATTGAGATTGGAAAACTATCGGAAAATTCTAATCTGATTCCTGCTAGAGTAAAGAGGAGAAAGAATATTCAATGCTAGAATTTCACAGGATTAAACAAACAATATTGTGTTTATTTATTACACAAAGTTTATTGATTTGTGTGTCCATATATTGTTATTTTCAGAGTGACACCATCCATGATTTATATGAAGCTATTCGTAATCATAAGACAGAAGAGGACAACAAGCTTCTATGCGAGGCATTCATACGGGCACCTAAGCGCAGGTACTGTAAAACACTGCAATCTGGCGGATACTTATTTCGCGCATTTAAAATTACTGCTATTTTAGCATCTATTTAATTTCGCGAATCCATATCCCTCACAAAATTAAATCCCTCATGAAATTAAGTGGTTATACAGTTTTGTCGTGGCTCTTATTGGTCAAAACCAAGTTTGTTATAGAAGGTAGAGCATGTTTATTTTGAGTTGTGACAAACAAAAATAATTCCAAAACAAGCACAAAAAAGCCAATTTAAAACTTAAATTCAAATACTATGAATTTTAACAAGTTAAAAATTTGTATCAAACGTCAAATTAGTCATCCGTGTCTAAAGGCAATGATCGTGAGGTATCAGCTGTCAGTTGTTAAAGCGGTAATATGCACGTTGAAAATTTACCGTAGTAACAACATAATAATGTAATTTCTAAGTAAACTCTTCAAATTGTTAGATGTTTTTTTATGCAAATTTTTCATTTGTTTTTTGTTTTGCCAAGGTCCGATCCTGAATACTTCAATGTAGTGAGTAATCCCATTGACTTATTGAGAGTACAGTCGAAGATCAAAATGGATGAATATGATACTGTGGAACAACTGACATTTGACATTCATCTGCTGATCAGCAATGCAAAGGCATACTACAAGGTAAGTAGATGACCATCATACGATCCTGAATACCTCAACATAGATTAGTGAGTAATAATAAGGCTGTGATCGTCATGATTTTACCATGTCGACATGTCGCGATAATTTTATCCCCATGTCGACATAACTCGAATTTAGAATCAATAAATTAATTCATTGATTTTCTACCATCTTTTATTGCAAAATCATCTTGGAAAAAATGTCGAACTTGGGTATCCTCTTTCAAAATATTAAAAGTTTAGCCACATGATTACAATAGCATTTCTAGTAAGTAAATCGTAACGGTAGATTACCTCCAAAACAGCAGTCCCATCAACGTCCGCCTCTTTATCCTTTGTGTGCGTACATGCGATATTGTTAAAAGACTAAAGGATTTAGACTATAAACTCTGTAGCAGCAACTCAAAATCAAAATGGCTATTGACGAAACTGATGATCACAAATGATTCAAGATTGATAAATGCCGTAATGGTTGAGTGAAATGAGCAAGCTTACTTGTTACAGCAAATTTAGTGACTTTTAAATTTTAACTGAACTAACATTCTAAACATGTGCGGCACTGTACACGCACAACATTGTACTTGCATGTACAGAATATGGAAAGTATGCAATGTTGTTTTCATTCTCAGTGTTATTTTAACTTTTTTAATTATTTCTGAAAAATGGCGATTACTTCTTTTTTCTGTCAATATCTTGAATAACTAATTGACATGTCGGGATATGCCTTATGGCCATGCGTTTTGAGTTGGGCCGGTAAATATGTGGAGATGTTACACTTGCGCGAGATTTAAGGTGTGATAATGTAATTTTCTCAGTAAATGTTCAACCTATAATGTTCAATTTGGTATCAAATTGAAGCTTTGATGGAGAAGAACATATTTAAAGTAAAAAATATGTTCAAATATATTTTGCATTTGCTAATTAGCATTTAATCACCAAGATTGTTGAGGTGGAGGATGATCAGGCGGAGGATGATCAGGCGGAGCAAAATTTGATAATGCGACCCCCTGGGGGTCACAAACATGCAATTGTCAAAATATGTTTTGATATTGTTTTTATAACATTGGAGCACTATAATATAACACCCAACAATTGAACTCCAGGTAGTTTATATTTATTTTATCACTAATTTTGTATTGCTGATCATTTCTGATCATCGTTAGTGGTTTCCCATTGACTTCTATGGTAAAACAGGCTTCAAAAGAGACCGGCGCAAAACACTCAACCATTAAATAGATTCCAACTTGTTATATACCAATGGAAAGCTATTACTTTCAGCCTTTCAAAAATAAACATGTTTATCATTTTTGGGGTACCACATTTGAATTTTGCACTGTTTAAACAGTTGACATTTTTATTCAAATTAGGCATCGTTTCAAGGTCATAAGTCCCATGGGGATTGGACTTTTTCAAAATGAGGTATATTTTGAGATTCCCTGTTTTGTAAGCTTTAAGAAAATGTATACTTATGGGGGGATTGTTTGAAATTTGGCAAAGAAATAACTTGTAAACCGCATTTCCATGCATTTTACAAGTGTAATAAGCATGTAACGCAAAACCGGCCCAACTTAAAACACATGGCCTAATGTCAACATAAAGTATGTTGACCATGGTCTTAGTGAGTAATCCCATTACAAAAATGGGTAGGCCAAAACAATAGCCTATAGGACAGTTCTTTGTTATTTATTGTGGTTTGCATACATACATGTTTGTGTAGGCTTTTTACGCTTTTTTAATTTTTCTGTTAATCTAATAGCAGACGACTAAAGCGCTATAAGTGTGGGAATAGGGAATTAATGTGAATCGTAATGATGCGTTTCTGACACTTGACCCCACCATGTAAATTGATGTATACTTGGCACCTTCTTTAAAGATACTCTTTCAAAAGTTTCTTACTAGTTTATCAGAGTCCATACATACACCTTGCATTCACAAAAGTGTTTATAAAACACCATCTGCTTTATTTAGCACAAAGTGGTGAGAAAAATAATTGATAGGGCCTATTACAATTGTCTATGACACACATGTGTTTTTCTGCTTTTCCATCACATTTGGTGGGTAGCTAGCGTTTCCTATTCCATTGCCTAATTGTACTTCCTACCCTATACAGCGAAGCAGCCAGGAGTACCAGGACGCTTGTGCTCTGTGGCAACTTTATCTAGAGAAGAAGAAAGAAATGACATCAGGTGACGAAGACGACGCTGATGATATGAGCGAGGCAGCGGAGTCGTCCACGGAGGCCTTGACAGAAGAGGAAGAGGAAGAGGACGAAGAAGAGGAAATGGAGGCAACAAAGGAAAAGGAGAGTCATTCAGAGTCCACCAAACGACCTACCTTCAAACTGGTATGTTATTGCTGTGGGACAGATAGTGGACAAGCGGGTTATGTAGACAATTTGCAATGAGCAATTTTGTGTGTTTTTTCTTTTTGGGTGTTAATGCCTGTCTGTAGAAATTATTCTGCCTATGGGATTTTCAAGATTCCAACCAGAACCAAATGGAACGGCAAATGTCAGGAATATATTACATGCAATAAGTAAACTCTTGAAATAGAAATCATAATTGTTGAGTCATGGTTTGAAATGTGATAATATCTAGTAATTTTTAAAAAAATTATTGGGGGTGAAGAGGAAGCCAGTACATATGAAAACATTTCAAGTTCCTTGATGGGTTGTACATAGAAAAACAAAACCTGCTTCAAGCTATTTCTTGCTGTTGAAAATTCAGCAAAGCTTTAACAAATTCTTTAACAATGTCTACATCTTCCCTGTTAAATTCAGCCACAGGAAGAGATGATACCATTGACCGTAGACGTTCGCAGCCCAGAGATCAAGTCTGCCGAGTCTAAATGCCTGTCAAGCAGCGGTAGTCAATATGGCAACCATACCAGTACTAACTTATCTACCACAACTCCAACTACTACTGCCACACAATTGCCTGCTCAAATAGAGGAGTACACCTTAGATAACCCCAATGACCTACTGGAGCAACTCTTTACCGCCGTCATGGCTCTCAAGGGGGCAGACGGACGAATAGTCAGTCTTCTCTTCCAGAAGCTGCCGTCGAAGGCGCAGTTTCCCGGGTACTATGAGGTGATCGAAGAACCAATCGATTTGAAAGCAATCGCTAAGAAAATTCAGGTAAGCAAGTATTTTTTGTTTTTAATTTTCACATTCAGGTGTGTTGATCAGATTTTAATTTTTGAGATTTACAGAATGATGGATCTACCGTACTGACGCATGTATAGTCCCATACTCGATTTAAGTCCCACCCCCTAATTGAGCTCATATCTCAGACTAGGATGGGCACCCGATTTAAGTCCCAGGGGTAAAAAGTAGTGTACAAGTCAGACTTGTACACTACTTAAGGCTGGGCGCGAGTCCCGGGAAATCGAGTCCCGCCCGAAAATGTCGGGTCCCGGGAACAAGAATCACCTTCCCGATCCAAAAAAAAATGGAAAAATGAACACAAAAAAATGAACAAAAAAATTAAAATTAAAAAATTAAAAATAAGCTTACTTAAAAAAACATGTGGTCGGGTAATTCATGATTATTTGATGCAAATGTATAGCGGAGATGTATTTGAAATACATTTATTTAGTCAAATCTGTGGTTTTTGTCTCGCCTGATGTAATCAGAAAGAGACTATGTTATCACTATTTCTGTCCGGCGTCCGCCGTCCGCCGTATGCCGTATGCCGTCCGCCGTGTGCTAAGAAATACCTTTGTGACGCGATATCTGGAGATCCGTAAGGCCTATCGTGATGGGACTTGGTGGAGGGAAGGGGGGGTGGTGCGTTCTGTTGCTGATTGATTTTTCAAGGTCATCGGGGGTCATACAAGGTCATCGGGGTCAAATATGCTTAAAACTTTTGAGACGCGTTGTGACGCGATATCTAGAGATCCGTAAGGCCTATCTTGATGGGACTTGATGTCAGGGTAGGGGGTGGGGTGTTCTTTTGCTGATTAGATTTTCAAGGTCATCGGAGGTCATTCAAGGTCATCTGGGGTCAAATATGGGGTCAAATAGATCAGTAAGGCCTATCTTGATGGGATTTGGTGGAGGGAAGAGGGGTGGTATGTTCTTTTTGCTGATTAAATTTTCAAGGTCACCAGAGGTCATCGGGGTCAAATATGGGGTCAAATAGATCAGTAAGGCCTATATTGATGAGATTTGGTGGAGGGAAGGGGAGTGGTGTGTTCTTTTTGCTGAATAAATTTTCAAGGTCATCAGAGGTCATTCAAGGTCATCAGGGGTCAAATAAGATCCATAAGGCCTATCTTGATTGGATTTGGTGGAGGGAAGGGGGATGGTGTGTTCTTTTTACTCTTAATTTTTCGGGGTCATCAGGGGTCAAATATGGGGTCAAATAGATCAGTAAGGCCTATCTTGATGGGATTTGGTGGAGGGAAGGGGGGGGCGTGTTCTTTTTGTTGATTAATTTTTCGGGGTCATCGGGGGTCAAATATGGGGTCAAATAGATCAGTAAGGCCTATCTTGATGGGATTTGGTGGAGGGAAGGGGGGGGGGGGTTGTGGTGTGTTCTTTTTGTTGATTAATTTTTCGGGGTCATTGGGGGTCAAATATGGGGTCAAATAGATCAGTAAGGCCTATCTTGATGGGATTTGGTGGAGGGAAGGGGGGTGGTGTGTTCTTTTTGTTGATTAATTTTTCGGGGTCATCGGGGGTCAAATATGGGGTCAAATAGATCAGTAAGGCCTATCTTGATGGGATTTGGTGGACGGAAGAGGGATGGGGTGTTCTTTTTGTTGATTATTTTTTCGGGGTCATCGGGGGTCAAATATGGGGTCAAATAGATCAGTAAGGCCTATCTTGATGGGATTTGGTGGACGGAAGAGGAATGAGGTGTTCTTTTTGTTGATTATTTTTTCGGGGTCATCGGGGGTCAAATATGGGGTCAAATAGATCAGTAAGGCCTATCTTGATGGGATTTGGTGGACGGAAGAGGAATGGTGTGTTCTTTTTGTTGATTTTTTTTTCGGGGTCATCGGGGGTCAAATATGGGGTCAAATAGATCAGTAAGGCCTATCTTGATGGGATTTGGTGGAGGGAAGGGGGGTGGTGTGTTCTTTTTGTTGATTAATTTTTCGGGGTCATCGGGGGTCAAATATGGGGTCAAATAGATCAGTAAGGCCTATCTTGATGGGATTTGGTGGACGGAAGAGGGATGGTGTGTTCTTTTTGTTGATTAATTTTTCGGGGTCATCGGGGGTCAAATATGGGGTCAAATAGATCAGTAAGGCCTATCTTGATGGGATTTGGTGGAGGGAAGGGGGGTGGTGTGTTCTTTTTGTTGATTAATTTTTCGGGGTCATATGGGGTCAAATAGATCAGTAAGGCCTATCTTGATGGGATTTGGTGGACGGAAGAGGGATGGTGTGTTCTTTTTGTTGATTCATTTTTCGGGGTCATCGGGGGTCAAATATGGGGTCAAATAGATCAGTTAGGCCTATCTTGATGGGATTTGGTGGAGGGAAGGGGGTGGTGTGTTCTTTTTGTTGATTAATTTTTTGGGGTCATCGGGGGTCAAATATGGGGTCAAATAGATCAGTAAGGCCTATCTTGATGGGCTTTGGTGGAGGGAAGGGGGTGGTGTGTTCTTTTTGTTGATTAATTTTTCGGGGTCATCGGGGGTCAAATATGGGGTCAAATAGATCAGTAAGGCCTATCTTGATGGGATTTGGTGGACGGAAGAGGGATGGTGTGTTCTATTTGTTGATTAATTTTTCGGGGTCATCGGGGGTCAAATAGATCAGTAAGGCCTATCTTGATGGGATTTGGTGGAGGGAAGGGGGGGGTGGTGTGTTCTTTTGGTTGATTCATTTTTCGGGGTCATCGGGGTCAAATATGGGGTCAAATAGATCAGTAAGGCCTATCTTGATTGGATTTGGTGGAGGGAAGGGGGTGGTGTATTCTTTTTGCTGATTAAATTTTCAAGGTCATCGGAGGTCATTCAAGGTCATCTGGGGTCAAATAAGATCGGTAAGGCCTATCTTGATGGGATTTGGTGGACGGAAGAGGGATGGTGTGTTCTTTTTGTTGATTAATTTTTCGAGGTCATCTGGGGTCAAATAAGATCCGTAAGGCCTATCTTGATGTGATTTGGTGGAGGGAAGGGGGTTGGTGTGTTCTTTTGCTGATTAAATTTTCAAGGTCATCAGAGGTCATCTGGGGTCTAATAAGATCTGTAAGGCCTATCTTGATGTGATTTGGTGTAGGGAAGGGGGTTGGTGTGTTCTTTTTGTTGATTAAATTTTTCAAGGTATTACATCCCTTGCATTAACTACAATGCATACCTCTGTGACAGTGCTACATTGTATCATATGTTTCATCATTTCTTTCAAGTCACTTTTGATGAACAGGCGAGACGCGCCGTTCGAGAACCGCCTTGTTTTGTACTCCTATGCTCGCAAAATGTGATTTTCACTTCATTATTACCGGCAGCGCTGCTGCGTGTCGCCATCTTGACAGACTCAAGTTTGTTATTGTTATAGCGCCATCTATTGTCGAAATTGTGACATGATTTCTAATTTCTAAATGGAGAATTGCCGCGCGAGCTTACGAAAGTGTCAGACGCGGTGAAATATCACATTTTAGCGAGCACAGGAGTACCAAAAATGAACTGATTTGACGAAATAACTCTATTTCAAATGAATCCCCGCTATATATTTGCATTAAATAATCACGATTTAGCCGACAAGGTGTTTTTTAAGTATATTTTTTGTTTTCGTTTTTTTTCTTCAATTATTTTGATGAACAATTTCGGGCACACATGGGCACCCGATTTAAGTCCCACCCCCTAATTTACGTATATTTTGGTTAGGGTTAGGGTTAGGGTTTTAAATAAACAAGTTTTTTAATGGTAAAAGATAACTTTCCGAGTCTGAAAATAATGAAAGTGCCTGAAAACTTGAATGAAATGGTGTTTTCACTAACGCAATCAAAGAAAAAGGTTGACAATGATGCAGGAAGGGGGCAACTATTTTAATAGTTTAATCAGATCCCAATTTGGTGAGAAACATTCGGTATTTATCTCTCGATGCGCAAAAGTAATCCAAGCGCACGATTATGGCCACACGCACACATTTTTGTCCATATGCATGCGCCACGCACATGTTGCACATTGCCCTTACCGTCTTCATGGGTGCCTGTGTCCTTCTCTATTCATTCGCTGTTGTAAGGAGGCTTCGCCAATATGGAACTGATCTAACTATATAGGACTCATGTCATTTCCTAAATGCACTGCAATGACCAGTTTTAACAATATACTTCTCCTTGCGAACATACAGGCCAAGGAATACGACGACATGAATGAGTTGGAGAACGACCTCAATCTGATGGTAAAGAATGCCAAGAAATTCAATGAGCCTGGTTCCCAGGTTCACAAGGATGCTATTACACTAAAGAAGCTTGTTAGCAACAAGAAGAGTGAGCTTCTGGCATCGCTGAAGAGTCCCACTCCCAACTCAGCAGCTACATTGACCGCTGGCGAAAAACCAAAGTAAGACTCATTTCTCATTATTTTGTTTTGTAATGTGAATTTACTTTGATTTTGTTTTGATTAGATTTGTTTTTTGTTTTTTGTTGATTGTTGGGGGGGGGGAGGCTATTTTTTTGTATCTTTTGTTTGTTTTGTTCATTTGTTTTTCTTTTTGTGTGCTTATGTGTTTTGTTTTGTTTATTGTTGATTTGGGGGAGGGGGGTTCTTTGTGTTATTTTTTACTCGTCTATTTCAACCTTTTCACCATTTTGATACAAAAAAATCATGACATTTCTCTAAAGTATGGTCCAGCCAACGTCAAAAATTAATTTTATGATGGCAAGGTTGAATGACTTGAAGTTGATGAAATCTTGTCACATTGAAGGGTCCTAACTTCTTGAGAGCTTCAAATACATATATGAGTCTAAAGCGTTTATGGTATTTGTTATGTTTTTTGCTGAGGGAGAATGGTTACAGATTACTATGGTTAAAAGCAACAAAGCAATGCTATAAATATAGAACTTTGTATTGTATTTTCACCCATAGCCCCACCCCAAACACCCAACAATAACAAACACGGTAAATGTCCTCAGCATCATGTCACTTGGTGTACTGCCTCGCAGCGTTTGACGAACTTCTGACCTGGCTGTCTTGCGTCACCTCACATAAGGGCTGGCTGTCCTCTTTGATTGTACAAATGCAAACACTATCACATTGACGTTCAGCATGTAATATTATGATGAAATAAATCGCATATGCTGCTAATGTTACCCTCAACTTGGGGTGACATGGAGTATTAAAAAGACTTATTTAGCCCCAACTGCACAATATGAAACACAAAATCAAACACCTCTATATTGAAATGATTTCACATAATCCAAGAAAGTACCACCCACCTAAATGGTCACATTGCACATACGATCTGTTTACCTTCCTCTATGCAGTGACTTTAGTGTATATTCAAGTGGTTGCAGCTTTACATCCTGTGAGTGACTCTCACGTGCTGACGTTTGTACATGCATGTTAAAAAATGAGTCCCTAAAAAAGAGGAAGTCTCATAACCAAGTATCCTTAGACCCATGTAAAGTGTATGCATATTATACTGCATGCATGGTTACTTTCTTAATTTGAATCACAAAGTCCTAATTTATTCTGTTTGAAAACTAAGATTTCTGTCACAAGGACTGTCAAAATTCTTAGACTAACACTCACTTAAAAATGCTGGATATTTGGCTGTCAAAAGTCTCTCTCCAGCACTTGCTTAAGAATAATGTCAAGTCTCATTTACTAAAGTCATCGCATAGAGTAGGAGGGTTAATGGACTTACAAGCAGGTCCATCTTGCTTTGCGCTGGAAATTGTTCGGCTGTGCTTCGGGATATATATCACATTGGTTTGGCTGTGTTTGGCATTTGTGTTCTGCTAAGTTCACATAACACTTTCAGCTCTTTAATAGTAATTGTTGTTTATCTATCTTGTAATGAATCAAAATGTTATGATCATCTTATAAATGGGAAAACGAATCAACCTATAAATAAAGCTGAAAAGATATCCGAAAAGATATAACCCCTTTCTTCTATTTTTGATATAAACTTTTGATCTCAGTGCAAGATTAAACTAGAAATGCATTTATTAGCCTTTTACATGTATACATGTATCACAGACAGTGTGTCAAACCTTGAATGTATGATATACACATATTGTATATGTATGTATTGCAGAGTGTGTTTGTCGCCCCGGGAGTGGCACAACACATTCGCGAGCTTTTTAGAGAGCAGCAAGAACCAGCAGGCCGAGACAAGGTGAGATGGGGGCGCTGCGCCTCTATGTATTTATCATATGCTATATGCTATATTGATGTCTGTAATCATCTCTTTATCATAGGCAGTCATAATGCTATGGACGAAATTCAAGCTATTTCACGCGAGCATGTTTTGTTGTTGTTTGCGGAATTGCGCCCAGATGCATGACATTCGTGAACAACTGTGCATGCCTGCACGTGATGATTTCACGATTGACCAATCAAGACGAGGGTCATTTTTTTAAAACGTCCGGTACGCACTTCCGGGTTTACACACGCACGCTCATCCGCATGTAGGCGAATACGCACGCATTGTTTGAATTATGTCCATAGCATTATGACGCTGACTATAATACAGTCATGCTTAACATACTGTGACCCATTCCCACAAAACCAGGGGCAAGGTATCTGTTTTCATTACACTTATTGAAACGTGAACCACGCTTAATTAAGCTCTGCCCTTTTAAAGATAGAACATACAGCTAAGAGAATGTTTTGATTATTCAAGTGAGAAATTCTATTGCGACTTGATTCTTTTTTCATGACACTTTCAAAGAGTGCTGCAGCAGGGGTCAGGTGTTCCTGCAGACTATTTTTTTCAATCTCACGCTGCTACTGTCGACACACTATTATATGGACAGGTACATTGAGTATAGTTTTGTTTAGGACCACCCGCTTCCACTTTTGCATTTCTGCAAGCTTGGGGTCCCTAGACACCCCCAGCTTTTTGACATACGGCTAATAACCTCGATGCGCTGACATTATGCTGTTATGATAGAGAGGAGCACAGTGTAACTGACTACAACCTGTTTCAAGTTTGATTGGAGTGGGTCACCTAACACTTAAATGCAACAAAGCCTGCTCATCAATCCCAAGTTTTGCTTTGTAGTATTTGTGTATCTTGTTGTCTCTGTTGAAATGACTATTGCAGTAGACCCCCGTCATCTTATTGTATTTTTCCTGAAGGTCCTAGAACATCAAGGGACTGAAAATTGTAATTTTCCTCATTGTCTTTGTCCTTGTGTGCAAGAATCACAAGTCATTCATGATGTGATTGGTGAACCTTTGGAATATCTATATTACTTGTAATATTGCATTTGAAATGTGAATAACAGATGCAATATTTTTTATTTTGCTCGATTATTAAATCGAAACACTTTTCGATGTCTGTGCAAATTGTATTTCTAAACCCAGCATGTTCAAACAAAGCTAATTTCGGTCAGCATGTCTGATAGGCAGCATCAAAGATTGCTGGAGTAGCTTTCAAATACCCTTCACATATATTCATTGAATAAAGTGAAGATGGCATGGTGGAATATATATTTTAGAGTTACAGTATGCCAAATTCAACAGGCAAAAGCATTTCTATTAACCACATAGACTTACATCCAATACCAATTTAGCTTAATACAATTGTAATCAACCATCATTTATAATCCTATCGCTTGGTATGTGTGCTACTTGGTGCACCATAATTCAAGTCATGCCTTAATGTCGTTCCATTAGCAAAGCTGATATTATGGTATAACGCTGAAAATAAGTCATTCTCTATTAATTTAATTGGAGGGATTATATTATATTTATAATTATTGAACATACATACGTACACTAGCTTACATGCGGCAGAGAGCTAAGCAATTAAATGGCAGCACCACATGGGTGCAGGTACACTTTTTTACATCAATCAACCAATAATGTTCCCATTGATTTTGGAGGTGCATAGGGTTTGACTTTATGGTGAGAATATGCTAATCATGTTTGCGTAACTCAAAGTTGATTCTCATAAACTTTTGGAGGTTTACACTGTTATAGCGAATCAAATTGTGTCTGTGAAAATTCTTTGTAGGAATCGAGATTAATTCTTGCACTCTGCAACAATTTTCAATCCTTGAGGCTTGATGCCTATTTCCAGGTTGATCATGCTGTTGTGAATTGTATGCTGTTTCAAACATGATTGTTCAATAATTAAAATATTTTTTTGTTAGAAGTCTTCTCAGTTACTTTACATTAAAATCATTTCTTTTATCTTTAAAGCAGGTGTCCCGCAACATAAAAGTGTGCATTATATGTTAGAAAAATAACTATCGAGCCCAACTTTTGTAATTATATAGAACAAAACACCACACTTATGACAAAAATAAATAAAAACTGCAATCTCTCAACATGCACTATTTAAAATTCGCGGCGATCGAAAGTCCCAGTGTCGATGATGTCATAGTTATACAATGCACATGCGCAAATTTTAGCACCGATACCCATGACGTCATCGACACCGGGACTTTCGATCGCCGCGAATTTTAAAAATTGCATGTTGAGTGATGGCAGTTTTTATTCATTTTTGTGACTAGTATGGTGTTTTGTTCTATATAATTACGTAATTTCGGCTCGATAATTATTTTTCTAACAAATAATGCTCAATGTTGTGCTTGCGGGACACTTCCTTTAATATTTGTCTTTTCTTGGACAATAACATGAAAATGTTACAAAATATGTTTTTAAAATTGAGAAGCTGCTATTTAATATCAGCTTCAGCTTACCTTGCCACGTTTGCTAGTAAGAGAAGAACAGTTTGTTTCAGAAACATTTGGGAACTATCTGAACTCTAAATCAATAATCAGGTATTTCATAAAATGCTGCTCTATATTTATGCTGGCTTAAACACACTCATTGTTAGTTAGTCTTTATAAAAGCTGCCGTAGTGTATAATTATACACAGCTATTTACATGGGTTTCTGAGACAAACTCGTGCATTGGACATCTTGTATGGCTTTTGCCTCATTAACCTGCATGATCATTACCTTCAGAGATGCCACTTTTCCGATTTCCGATTTATTTATTTTTTATAGATTTTCCCACTAAATTTCCGATTTTTCTTCTTAAAAAATGTTGGTGGTTTTTTTACAATTTTTTTCTGGAAACCCTGTTTCCGTGGAGTTTTGGAGAGGGTGTAGGCTGGAAGTGGATCTCAATCCCTGGCAGGAGGCGCTTCCCCTTGACCCACACTTGAACCCCAGCAGGGCCGGCCTATTTTCAGATTTTGTTTTTCAAGGACCCAGTGAGATCCCTGTACCTTGTCCAAATGACTCAGTCACTTTTTCAAGAAATTGAAGGAAATCAATCTGATTGTGAACTTCAACACTGATGTTTTACCAATGAAGTAGGAAATCTATTGGAAATCCTATCAAAACCCTGTTTTCCTCTCAGGGAACTGTATTGTGGAGGTATATACAACGCCCAAAGTGTATTTAATCTGTTTCTGTAATATGTGACCTCGAATATTATAAAGGAATGGATTGGTAATTAATATACCAACACTGATTATTATCATGGGAAAATCAATTCTTGACTATATACTCTGTGCAGTGGCACCAGAGCATATGTGGGGGTATGATCAAGCAAAATGTTTGGAAGTCAAAAAAGAAAAAGTGTACATTAGGTCTCAGATTCTTGACTATACTAGTATCGTCCGATACTGAAACACCCAGTATCGTTCCATACTGGTACAAAGTCAGTGTTCCAGTATCGTTCGATACTGGTATATAAAGTGTTCCAGTATCAGGCAATACTGGAACATAATTATGTACCAGTATCATTAATACTGGAAAAATTTCACTGTATCACATGTACCAGTATCGCCCAATACTGGAACATAAAAATGTTCCAGTATCGCTCGATACTGGAACACAATATGGTGTTCCAGTCAAATTGTACCAGTATCGACTGATACTGGCAATTTTTATGTTCCAGTGTTGAACGATACTGGTATACCAGTAACTGGGACATAAAGTACACTTTTCCTATAAACTTTAAAGAATAATCCATATAACAGGTGTCACGCCACTAAATAATCTCCCTATGCTTTATGTGCTTAGGGATCAAATAAAATCTGATTTTCTCAGCTATCGAGCGACTGGTTTGTTCCAATCATTGTTTTCTTTCCGCGACTGGTCGTTGAAGACAAGTCAACTCTCCAAGTTGCTGTCCGTTAGCTATGTTTGGTGCATTTGTTCTAGATGAGGTGAAAAAAGAAAAGTTGTGTCAAATCTTATTATCAGAGAAAATACCAGGGTTTTGGGGTTAAATATTGAGGTTATAGTCTACAAATCACAAATAACACAAATTTCTTTCATATTATGCGCACTTTATACCTTTCCTGCACATTCAAATTAATGGTTAAGGATGGAGTCTACTTTGAATTTAAACACTGGTAGGGATGGGAGCTAGCACACATTTATTTGGTGGTGTTGAATCATAAGGAAATTACTAAAAGTAACAACATTTTAATAAAACACTATAATTGAAACAAATTATTTTTCGATGTCAATTATCCACCCTGTACACATTTTGTTGTGCTTGAGTGTATTTCTGAGGTGCTTATTTATGATCAACACATTTTTTCTCTCTCAATTATCACACTGTTTATGGTTCCCTAATCATTATACCCAAATCCTGGTTTAATTGGATGAACTACTAAGATAAGAGCAGTAAACTCACAGCAAATGGACTTGCACACAATGCTATGTTGTGTATGATATTGTTGAATTACTTTGGTTTTATCAGTTCACCAACTTATTTAACTCTACACCTTTGTCAATTAGTATAGGTCTTTGTATTTGTTACCATTTGCTGTATGTGCTGCTTATATCTGTATCCACTACAGAGTTGTAATCTACATCATGTATAGTCGTCGTCAGAATACTTCATCACTTTTTAAAACCGCCGATGCGTGCGTCTAGTTGCGTGTGGGCGAGGACATTCATGACCCATAGATAAAATTGCGGCCAATCAGATTGCAGGGGATGCGACGCGTCGAACAGCTCAAAGATAACGCTGTTGTGATAACGCACTTCGGTGTTTACGCTGTACGCAGTTGTCACAGAAAAAAGTGCCGAAGTATTCTGACGACGACTATAGTCACTCTTTTTGTGACTACAAATCATTTCTTTTTGGAAAATTTAGTGATTCAAGTCATAACCAGGGTTATGTTATTTCAACGGGGGAAATTTCTTAACAAGTGCTTGTCATTGTCACTTCTGAAATTAGTAACACAAATCATCAGGTCTTATTAGAACTCACTGTATGCTATGTATTTGTTGGCTGTTTTTGCACTTGCATGTGGGTGACCTGATCACTGTAGTTTTTTTACCGTCAAAATTGAGATTTTTATATCAGAAGACTGGCCATATGTGCACTGTTCTATATGATCTAATATGGGAAAATTATATGTGCATTTTTGCATCTATCATGAGAACATTATGTGATCTTTGTCAAATTTTTAAAAATATGTTTCTCTTTGTTACAATGATGTTTGACTATAAAAATAGTCACTGTCTTAATACTATGGACATAATTCAAGCTATTTCACGCGAGCGTGTTTTGTTGCTGTTCGCAAAGCTGGGTCCAGATCATAAATGCGCGAACAACTATGCATGCATGCGCGTCACGATTGACATTTCAGGATGCACAGTCATTTTTTAAATCGCTCTATACGCACTTCAGAGTTTACGCACGTATGTATGTACGCAAGCACGCCCATGCACACGCATTGTTGGAATTATGTCCATAGTATTTTGACGCTATAAATCTACTTTGACTGTATTTTCTGTAAAAACCCATCGCAGAACTTTACTAAATCATAATGGAAATCTGCTTCCAATTTAGGGAATTTGTCAACATATTTGTTTCAATTTTCATCATAAAACATATATTCTGTAGGGGGTGTTCACTTGTGGACAGTTGTGGTCTTACCGGAAACACTGTCAATGCATTTAACACAGTTGTACGGTGTTAAACCATGGAATTCTATTTACGAACAAAGAAACCATTCAGAAAATAAACTGTTCTGGTTCCAACTTATTTCAAAATCTGATTTTAAAGTAATTAGGGAACGTATTGTTCTGTAGCTTATAATATATTTTAGTTTCATGGTTATAAATAAAATTTGACAAAGGAGAAAATCACAGATAAGGGCATTCCATGAAAACGATCGCATATGCCTTTAAACTTATAAGTTATGAATTAAGATTAGTTTTTATATAATGTGCCTTCATATAGTAGTATACACCTTTAAAATACAAATTTCTGGTAGTATTAGATATCAAAAATGATATTTTAATATGGGTAATGAGTTGTATACTGTCTTTTTGAAACAGTCTTTATTGCCTGCATGTTGTGTAAATACCACTTATTGGATAATGGAGGACTTGAAATCTTCATATAAAACCTTGATATATCTGTCAGTAATATTCTTTATGAACAAAATTATTTTGCTTTTTTAAATAATGTTAAAAAAATGTTATCACTTGTTTGAACTTGCACATTATTCTTAAGTTACTATTTATTCACAAAATCATGAAATATGGGTAGGGAGGTTGTTGTCAAAAAATGAATTGAAATGAAAATGTTATAACAACAACAGAAATTATGAATTCAATGGAACTGTCACATTTAGAACTGTATAGTCGCCATCATAATCCTTTTGACATAATTTGACTATGCACACTTTTGTCTGTTGGTTTCATCTTAAAATGTATAGAAACACTTATGGGTTCACACAGTGTCATTAGTTAAATTATGTCCAAAAGAAATAATTTCTAAAATTGACTTATTGAAACTTATGACAGATTTTTGTATTTTGGATCATAGATGATTATTAATTGTAACTATTTTATACTACTCTAACAGACTAAAGTATTATAAATATGCAAGAATGAAGATATTTGAAACCTGTAAACCACCTGCTTTCCCCTGTCAGATTCCGAAGCTTCCAGGAGCAGTTTGAGGCCCCACTGGTGTCCCTTTATTCATCAATCAAAACTAAATGGTATTCATATTGTACTTAGTGTCCAAAAGCGTTACTTTAGCATGTTCCACCAGTCTCACTGAGATCAGACATGTTCACCGGTGCCAAGGATACTTCTCATGTAAAAACAGTTGAATCATGCTGATCAGGCCTTCATTTATAATGATACTACAATCTGTCCCAAAATCATTAGTACAAATTGATGCCCAAATGCAATTCATTATTTTCATCATGATAATCAATTATATTAGGTTCATTGTTTTTAATCAGCTTTCCCATATTATAATCTTTCAGTAACTTTAGATCATGAAAATTCGACTTCTCAAACTGAAGATGTACACTCAATTGTGTAAGGAATGGTGATTTCACCATTTGAACAAGTATCCAAATATGCAGACGTAAACAAGTACAGCAATATGATGTTACGCCTTGTCACATGATCTATAAGCAAGAGAGATTTGTGGAATATGTTAATTATGTGTATTGACTGTTGCTGCTTCTGAATATGTGTTTCTTAAATCTGCTGGCTCTATTTTTTCCCATTTTGTAAATGTGCATGTTTCAATTATTACTCTGTTGAGCTGTAGTAGACTGTTAACGGCTTTCATATGGTTATTTTTTTATTATTCAATTTATAAAGTTAAATCACAAAATGTCCAGAATAATTATTAAAAATCATCTCAGTACACATGGTTTGCAATTCCAAACATCTATCATGCATTCTTGTAAGGAGGCATTTCAAATTTTATAATCCAGCGGAGAAAGGGTTAGACTTCATCCTCCAGTCGTACACACGCTCCAGGCTGGGCTTCGCTGTTGTGACGACTGGAAAACTCCCAGCCCAAATATTTGAGCACTTTGCGTATCGCACGAGCTGCGCCTTGCACAAACACGTGGCCTTGGTAGGGCACTTATGCACACGCGGGCACTGTCGCAAGAGTATGAAGGTGGCGCAGGAAGCCTGCACAAAGAGCATGAAGTCGCTACACAGCTTGCACTGTGTTAGGAACACTTGCATTAATGAGGGTAGGCTATAAATGACATGTACTGACTGACATAGGGCCTACATATCATGGTATCTGTGGAGGCCTACATCTATACATTATTGAACTAGTAAAAATACAAAAAAATACTGAACTCATATTTTTTCTCACAAAAAGGCTAAACTTAACCAGGAAACTGTATCAAAGAACAACAGGCTAGGACCAACAACACTCATTTTGTCATGAAGGCTAGGGCAAATACATATTTTATAGGTAGGAGGAGGATCTGGTCGGTACAAGATAGTTTAAGCTTTTTAAAAACAACAAGGCTACCGCACCACTTGTTGTCACTGAGCAGCAGGCGCTCAACTCACAACACTCAGCAGTCATTGCTTAAAGATATTTTTTTCATTATCGAGGAACAAAATGTTCATTATATTCACTTGGAAACAGCCTATCTGGTAGATTTGAATCAATTTGGTTGAATTCAAAATATGCAATACTGATCATAAAATAAAATCTGCTGCAAAATGTAAACAGGGTGACCAAAATTTAAAACATGCTCAAATCTGGCGCTGATGGAAATTGTCCAAGAGAAGAGGGGTTGGGAAGTCAAACTCATTTGTTCCCATACTTCATATATTTAGGCCTATATAATATAGAATGGCTTTGAGTTTGATATAAGAATATGTTTATATTGAGTACAATACTAGTATATTGTTGTATCACATGAAAATAAGCCATTCAATATAATTATTATTAGTATTTATAATGTCAGACTGATTTGATCAAAATGAAGCAACCATCCCAAACTGACCTTAATCTCAGCAAGATTGAAACACCAATCTCAAAAATGTACCTGTGCGCATCATCTGCTCATACATGTACATACGCAGGTGCACATCTTCTGCACCGCACAATATTTTTTCTGAGTTCTGTGTGTATCCTGGTACTTTTGGTGCAAAACATTCAATACACAGGGGGTTGATTGTGTGCTGTTTGGGAGCCCCATAAAATAATTGATCAGTATAGTAACCCAGAGAACTATGTGTGAATTTCTTAATAATTGTAATTGTTCCCTCTTCTTCATAAACCGATGAAGTTTCATGATTCTAATAAATAACTACAATGTTTGTAGCATTTAATCGATAGAGAAACTTGATCGAAAATTTACGGGGTATTTTCCTAATGATTTGAATCACAATTCCTTGGACAACTGAATTGCACAGAGACTCGGTACAAGTTGGGTATCTGAATCAGGCTACAGTAATCAGAAATGAATCTTATCTGTTACGTATCGAAGCTCTCCAAGTCCCGTTTCATTTTTGTGATGCCAAATTTATTAAGCAGATAGATTCACTGTTTCCTGAGAGAGAATATACGAAAGATTCTTCGGAAGATTTTATTCAACGAAATTGCAAGGATCCAAAGTGGATTCTGGTAAAATTGTCAAAACTTGTTTTTTGTTGAATCAATTTACACCAAACAATTTGAATTTCCATCTTGGTGTAAATGTGTGTATATTACAGCATGTTATATAGGCACATCTGATAAAGGACTGCAATGAGTCAATGATCTGGTGACATCACTCACTGTAAGGACAATGAAGTGAAGAACAGCCGAGAAAATATGTCAACTTCACTGTCTATATGAAATTATGGCAATTTAGACGAAACAAAAACAAATTTAATTGTATGCATTCATTTGATATATAATGCATGTTGTTATTAATCTTGTTAATGTTCATGTATGTTCTATAAATATGGATATTTTATTTACATTGTAGCATGACAGTTGCTGTATAGCCACTGAAACTGGTTTAAAAGGTCCTGTGTGTGACCTTTTTAACAGGGGGAAAAAGTTTAGAGTTTGGATGTCTTATTTTTTGTTAGTTGTGTATTTGCCAACTGAAATTGTTTGTGTTAAAATCATATGCATGAAATGTAGCATGGTATACAGTGCTTAAAAGAAGAAAAAACTTATTACCACGTAATAAATATGCACACAACTCTTTAAACATATCTGTCGAACTTCAAATATCAAAGTACATCTGCTATGATAAGATCAATTGAGACATCCCCGATCCTCGTCTTACTATCGACCGGTGAGTTATCACCATACTCTATTTGTCTTCCTCTGGACAGTAGCATAACCATACAGGCGCAGCATTTACAAACGCATATGTATCCGTTTTTCTACGCTCCTATGTGTTATGTGCTGCAATAAGTAGAACACGCAGTTACGTCACTGTTCCGTGATGGATAAAGAGACTAAACAAATGAATTAATGATCTGCCTACACCAATGTTGTGTGTTGAAGAACAAAATGCTAAAATGAAAACCAGACTTTGTTTTGGTTTTTGACACATCTTTTTTTTAGTCAGTCTTCGTATGCAGTATCTCAAATTAAAGAGAAGAAATTACTTTGCTATTTTATGATGTTATATTTTTATGTGTGCGCATATTTATTACCTTTTATGTGTAAGCATATTTATTACCTGGAAAGTTACTTTTTGAGGACTGTACAGGGCGTCCCTAAAAAAAAGGTTGCATTGTTCAACTTCATTGCCCTCATTGATTGCACAGTATTTGGCAGTAAACTTTATATAATCTTATAGATAATTTAGTTGGCTATCTCGTGCTGTTGGTTTTATTGTGAAAGCTCATTCCAATCCAACGATATGTTTGATCAATCACGGGCACTTAAAAACGGGTTGTGCCACTTTTTAGGAAAATATATGCTTGTTGAAAGAGTCATTTTGCTCATTCAATAATCCGTAGTTACTAATTGATGATCATATTATGAGCTTCAAGATGACTAAATTACCTTTCTAATGTAGTTTAATTTGGCTCGTTTGCTTTATCCTATCACAATATATGCTTGATTAAAGTTGATCACTAAAGTCTAATTGGTGCCATTTTTATGAAGAAATGCTTCAAAGCGTTAAAGGTAAATGATTTCTTTTTAAAAAAATGGCACAAATTTGATTTTGTTTTCTCATGTTCAAACAAGCATATCTTTAGATAGACGCAAGCAAATTTGGCAAAACAAACGGCATATGCAATGTTATTTAGTTATCTTGAAGCTGGAACAGATATCAAATCCAAAAACGAAATGTTTAATGATGAAAATGACACATTCCATAAAAAGCATATTTCTAAAAGTGCCGCAAGCCCATTTTGAGTACTTGTTGTTGATCAAATATATCTGTAGATTAAGAAAAGTAAATACAATCAAATTAATGGCATTTGAAAGCCAACAACATTTTCTTTCAGATTATATAAAGTTTAAAGCCAAATACTGTGTAATCAATTAGGGCAATGACGTGGAACACGTCGTGCACCCTTTATAATGTTATGGTACTGCTTTCCTGTATAATGATCAAGCATGCATTCAAATCCAGTGGATATTAAAATGATTATATTGTTGATGACAAAAATTAACGATGTGTTATATTTCGCGTATTAATTCTGTCAAATTCAGTAAACATTGAACACAAATTTGCACATTCATTTAGAAAGATTTCAAGGGATATTGCTTTCTGGATGGCCAATGATAGACTTTGATATTTTCCCAAGTATATTTTAATCTACAAAAAAATTAATGTTGCAAGTATTAGATAAGCTGTAGACCTTCATAATGGACTCTTCAAAAATTTAATGTTTAGAAACCTTTTCAGACTCAATGTTTACAAGCAGGGCTGGAAACAAATTTCCTTGAAAGCATGTAAAATTTACTGCAGTGTTTTACACACATTTTAATGTTCAAAACAGTTATACCGGGTGGTTCAAAAAAAAGTTGACCCAAGTTCTAGGAAACTTTTCAACTACATTTTATAGTTGCAGAGAATTTGTGTTTACTTAGTCTTGATCAGCAGTAATTCTTGAAATTATCCTGAACAAATGGTAAATTTAGCTTGGTTGGTTCTTCAGATATGGTTCATTACAGAGAGCATGCACAAAACTGCCTTGTTCACGGGAGCGTCCTTTAGTAGAGATAGAATGCACAAAGTGGACTTACACACGGTTGGTCACAAATTGTGAAAAAAGGAGAAAAAGAAAAAAGGAGACATCTGAAACATCTGTCTGGTACTTGATATTACCTTCCTATACGTACCTACGTTTCTTTGTTGAATATAAATGGCACATAAGCACAGAGATTGGGATACTTTGTAATGGCGGGCTTTTCAATTCTGAATCTAAAGCATACTGTTTTGTTGAAGATCAAACTAAATGACGCTCCCGTGGACAAGTCAGTTGTGTGCATGCTTTCTGTAACGAACCATATCTGAAGAACCAAACAAGTTAAACGCTCCATTTGTTCAGGATAATTTCAAAATTTACTGCTGATCAAGACCAAGTAAACACAGGTTCTCTGAAACTATAAATGTGGTTGAAAAAGTACTTTGAACTTGGGTCAACTTTTTTTTGAACCACCCGGTATATCCCTCCCAATTGCCAATTTCTCCAAATGCCGAAATATCCCTAGAAATATGCTAGGCATTGTTATGTTAGATCATATCGGTCATACTATTCCATGTTCAGCCTTAATTGCATTTTGCATCATGTGATACGAACCAATTAGATTACTCTCAGTACACAATCTGAAGTAAATGACTGGAAAATATAGTATGTTTTTAAAGCATGATTTGTAAATGTTATACCTTTGTTGTAACCCATTCAAAGCATGTTGATTTCATATTGCAGAGAAAGTAGTTGCTCAAATTCCAATTACCATAGCACATACCCACGCAAACCTTGCTAATGAACTGATTATATATAGAAAAAGTGCTAATTATACATTAAAGTTCGCCAATCTCTACTAGACAATCAGTATCATTATATCCCATCATGCTATTTATTTTACCCATAATTATAAGAATTATCAACATGTTATTAATGTTCATTAAAATTGTCTTCTGATTCCCAGCGCTTCCAGTGATCCCAGTACACCCAATGACCCTAGCACCTCAACCGACAAACCCGGGCAATCGGCTATTTCCGCCGCCGCAAGCATATCCTCAGACGAAGACGAAGATGACCAATCCCCCGCTGCCATGGAATACGAAGATGACGAGTCCGGAAATGAGAGCTTTTTGTCGGACGGTAATGACGCATTCTATCTCCTGTACGACTCGGTTGCGGCCATCAAGGACAACCTGGGTCATTTGATTTGCGAGCCATTTTTGCGCTTACCGAGCAAACGGGTGTATCCGGATTACTATGAGGAGATCGAGAATCCAATTTCTCTAGGAAAGATTAAACAAAAAATTAAGGTAAGCATCGCGAATAGTAGAGAGATATATGAATATTATTGGATTTTAACATTTCAATGTCATAAAGGCAGCGCAGATAAGAGGAAACTAAAGAATTCTATCAGCAGGGTTCGTTTGTGTTTTGGCAATTTGGTAACCCACATTTGAGGCAAGTTGAGTGCGAGACATGGTAGGATTAGTTCCCAGTTGTTTAGGTTCTATTGATTACCATGCCCTCCAGATATAATTTTTTCTTGTATTCATATTTCAGATGTTGTTTGTCTTATTTCTTAGTGAGTACTCTGAGCAGCACTGAACCAATTGATTGGCCCATCAGAGCTCTTTGTAGAGAGCCATCAGTTTGATTTCTGAACACTCGGATAAATAACCTTGTTGTTGGGCTATGCTATTGTTCACATTTTCTCTTTTATACAAACATTTAAGCTTAACTGTATCATACCTAATTGGTGTAAGATCGCATAACTCAAATCATGCTTTGTTATCAAACAGGGACGAAAGTATGACTCTTTGGACGAACTAGCAGCCGAGTTTGAGCTACTGTTTCAGAATGCTAAACAGTACAATGAGCCCAAGTCCAAGCTGTTTAAAGATGCTGATCACCTGCAACGGCTCATGCTCATCAAGAAAAAGGATCTGGACAGAGCGGATATTGTCAAGGTATAGTAGTTGAGCTGAATAGGCTTAGAATTGGCATCTTTTTTAACAACAAGGAATTGAAAATTGCCAGTTTAATTCTGGATGAGTATGCTTAGGTGACTATTTTTAACTTGTTTTGTGTGTTTGTTATTCAAAGGAAATATAAATGTTTGTAAATCTAAATAACATTGATGGCGCTTTCATAATCCTGTTGTTGCGTGTAGGCCGTTATCGGTGTGGGAGTTGAAGTGAAGTCATGTATCTTCTGCCGACATTGACCAATGCGCAACGACGGGAGTATGAAGGTGTCGTGAGTCTCCAACAAATTTGCTAGGACAGTCTTAGAGATACCGGTCAAATCAGTTGTCAAAAATCAATAAGAAAAGAAACCTACAGATTTTATATGAATCTATATTCCGTCAATGGCCACTTGTCTCTTTTGGCTCAATGTATCCAAAGAGTGCGAGTTTAATTCTAATCAGATACATAAACGCTTGTTTATGTTTGTTGTTATTGTTTTTGTTGTAATTTTTAAATTGAGCCAGTCCCCAGGTAATAGATACATATTTAACCAAGAGCAAGCAGACCAATGCGCAGTTTTGATCAACATAAATGACATCACTTTGACTCTTACCCACAATTCATGCCTTTTATTGGAATGGGTCGCAAATATAAGGTATCCTTCATCTATTGTCCTATAAACATACATATGTTTGTATTAAATCTTTAGCCCGAGGTACCAGTGAGCGAAGATGAGGGCCCAGAGAAAAAGAAGCGAGGACGTAAAAGCCTCGTGGCCACAGCTACTGTCGCTGCACCTGTCATAGCCACTCCTGTACCAAGCGAGGAGAAGGCAAAGAAGAGGGGAAGAGAATCTGGTGAAGGGAAGAACAGTAATTATGTCAAGAATGTCCTGTTAACATTAGTGGATGCATTAGTCAAATACAAGGTATGTTGGTTGGGTAGTCTAATTTTCGCACAATTAATTTTTCGCGCTTTGCCAGTTTTAAATGTGTGTGTTACTATTTTCGCGGTAAGTGTGTCGAGCGCGAAAATAAATGTAGCACGAAGATTTCCACCTTGACAGTACTCTTTTATTCTTCAACATATCACATTTGTGTTTCAATTAATGTTAAATCTAAACACAAAGCATGAACTTTGATTATCATAGTACATTGATTATATGTCCAAGAATATCACAAGTTTAATTGGCATACTTCTTCTGAAATGCCATAATTTTAGCGATTAAATGCTTATTCATTTTAGAAATCTATCACAGTTTTTAAGTCGGTGACCATCCAATACTAAAAGTGTCTTCAGGTTATTTAGAAAACTGTAATACATGTGTGGATAATACTGGGTTAAAAATAGCGCGCTGCTACTCAAAAGGATAAGATCGTACTTCTTTTTTTAACTTTTTTTTATTAAACTGAATAATGATAATCGATTGGCCATCAACTATTATAACAAGCCTATAGCCTATGTAATTAAATTTCATTATAATATGTATCTTTCTCTAATAGGACAAGAACAATCAGCGCTTCCCAATTGCCATCTTTATAGAGAAACCATCCAAAAAACTTTACCCAGATTACTATCAGGTGATAACGGAACCGATTGACATGAGAACCATCGAGGCCAATGTTAGAAATGACAAGGTATGTGATGATATTACATAGATGAAAACATCAACACGTGTAACTTAGGAAATTGTTCAAACTGCAATAGTATTTGTTGAAATAGCAGGTTGTTCCTTCCATATTAAATCAACAAATGGGTCAAAATAGCATTCCGTGTCATAATTGAAACCCACCTATCCATTTTCCTAGTCCAGACATGATACTCATGTCATTATAAGCACCTGACATATGCTGGCCTATAGTTCAATCAATTCCAAATTGGCGAGAAATATTTGTTTTTTATCTCTCCGCGTGCTAAAGTAAACCAATCAAACAGACGCAATTTTAGTCTTATGCACACGCTTTTAGCCAAACGCAAGTGTTACGCATTTGATGCACAGTGCGCTTGTTGCGTTCATGTGCAACTACACCCTTCATTATTAATTTGATACTGTAAGGAGGTTTGCCGATTTGGAGCTGATCAAACTATAGTGGTGTAAATGCTGTTGCTAATTGTAGGTTGGAAGACATTACATATGACAAATGTGTTCATCTATCACATCGGAACAATGTATTGATAGTTACTGGACATTGAGGTTTGTATCTAAAAGGAACACACAAAAAGCGATCATTTATACCAACTAGATATTGTGTTTCAGCCAGAGTTGGACACAACTCTTATCGATATCATTTTTCTCTGCATGGTCCTCTGCTTGTCCCAATAGAGGACATTTCAAATAGGTGCCATCTCAAATAGGTGCTCCAAGGTTTGTTGTTCAGCACCACAAATGCAGATCACATGTGACATTACGATAAAAGTACACCCATAACTAAATGCTACGAGGTGTACAATTCTCCCCTTGATGCATACAGTATTCAAATCCTCAAGGCCTGATCAGTGATCTAGAGTTGATGTTCAACAATGCCCGTCACTATAACGAGGAGACCTCGCAGGTGTACCAGGATGCTAATTTCTTGGAGAAATTGATGAGAGATAAATGCAAGGAACTCCATATACCCATACATGGTATGTATGATGTAGGACTTGTAAAATATGTGTACTTGTATAAATGGTAGAACAGTAGGATGGGTAGACTGAGAGTTGGTCTTTCTTTATATGGAATGCTTGCTCATAAGATCTGTTTGGACTATAAACTAAGTTATTGGGCAATTTTCATCAAAACTTATTTAGGATAGGGTTAGACTCTGTTGAAAAAAATCTGGTTTAATTGACACTATATTTCTTTTAGTTTTTGGGTTAGTGGAAGCTTAGATTTATATTTAGCCATGTATTTCACGAGTTTGGTTGATTTTAAAGTCAGTGCCTTATCTTGCTCACTAATAATATCTGCTTTGGACAGTAATGAAACAATTGGGAAATTCATGTTACTGCTTATTTGTGGTTGGTTCAACTGTGGGAATCATTGCAGAAACCTGGTTGAATTGAAACTATCTTTATTTTAGTTATGGTTTGATTGGTAGTCTTTTTCTGATTATGGATCATGTTTTAGTGACTATAGACTAGTTAGTATGTATAATGATATGTGACATTCATTTGAACTAGGAATTGTTTGATGTTGGTCGTGTATAGGTCTCTGGGGTTGGTTAATATATGTTATGGTTATGGGACTGTGGCTGTATTCAGAATCATGTTTAGAAGCAGTTATGTTGCAGCATGAGATTATCATAATTATAGTTTCTATAGGAAATAATAAATAGTCTCAAGTTGTCAATAGCATGTTGCCAAATAGGTAGATAATATTTTTGGCTTTCATTGTTTTTGGCACCTTTTGTTTGTTTTTGCCAGCTATTTGGCTTTGTGTGAACATGGGAAGCAAATTAAGAACGAATACAATAAAATCACAAATAGATATTTTTTGACTGCAGTAAAAAAAATTGAAAGTCATCCAAACAATTGCATCTTCTACTTCTACTTTGGCTAATTTTTCATTTAAGGGGGGACTTAAGGAAGTTTTTTGTTGAATTTTGTTAGTGCTGTAATTATTGAACCATGACTCAAAAGTGTATAAAAGTATACCTTTTTGGAAAGGAAATGTATCAGAGAATTTTGGGATAAAATATCTAAAAATTCACATTTTTAGCACTTTTTGGTCAATAATTTCAAAACTAAAAATTTTAAAGGCAAAAAAAAAACCACTTCCTAGATAATTGAATTAAGATGCTTTCTGTAAAATTTTAGAATTTTTTACCTAAAAATTATTTTGTTAGGTTGTTAATAACATTTAGGCAAAAAAGAGGCATTTTTGGGCAAAAATATAAAAATCACGATTTTTGATACGAAAAATGGATTCCCCGACTCATTTCATTCAAAAAAGTGTATACTTTTATGTACAACACATAAATAGTTTGAAAGTTACAGTGCTTGACAAATTCATACAACGACACTTGACAGCCCCCTTAAGTTGGATGTTCCGATCGCTTTAGCTTGTTTTTTTGCCCATCAACATATTTTGATATCGGAAGAAAGCCCATATTTTTCTCATTATTTCTGTAAAATGTTTGGCGCAAGATATGTCCATTACAATAAGTCCGTTGTAGGCCAAAAGACAGTGAAATACTGCCAAAGGTGCTTAACCACCCGGCCAGTTTGTGTACTACTCAAAGGGCAAATTTTATGTCACCGTGTGCTTCTAAAATAAGAACCAATGAAGTTATGCAACTCACACTTTTAAGGATGACCCTTCATGTAGAATAGAAAACATCAAGTTGAAAACTGGGCCAGCAATCGGAACACCTACCTTTAATGCAAACTTACTTCAGAAATCCCATGGTCTTGAACAAAACCTGTTTGTTGAATTTTTATTTGCTCCATAAAGTTGAAAATAGATAATCAAGTTTCATGTTAGCTAATTAACCATCGTTTGTTTGTTATGTTGAAGAAAACTGCTTTTTAATGTATTTCACACTACTACAGAACCGTCAGTGTCCGCCCCCAACAAGACCTCAATACAAAGCAGTAACCCCCACACTAGCACGCCACCGAGCAGTGCAGTGAAGGGGAATTCGCCAGGCAAGAATTTATAATAACATCAGTGTCAGTCACAATGGTCTTGTATTCCAGGCTGTCTTTTATATGTAGTGTACATTTTAGTTGCATTAACACCTTTATTGGGCTCTTATTCATTCTTAATTTACCGCAACAAATTGTTCATTTCATCTACATTTGCAGAGGTGTAAAATCACAGCTTTAAAGCTAATTTAAGCTTTATTGTATGTCGAGATATCCCAATTTACAGCTTTTTAGTCACTTTTCAACCATTTTATATTTTGCTCTTTTGATAATTTTTTTGTGGTGGTCATACACACACCTGCAATTAATGTTAAATGATTTAACATGTGTCAAAAACCCACATTAACACAAGCCAATGTTACTAATTGCTCCTGGTGACTGAACATTAATTTGACCTATGACCGACCACAGGTCAAATATGTCTATCCTAAAGTAATATGTATATTGCAGCAGTCAAAGGTCAAGTGCTTGTTATAGAGTGCCTATCAAGTACAAAAGCTTTTTATAGCCAAGACTTTTTATATTTGAAAGGAAATGCATTGTCCCTAGCCAAATGCATTTTACTAATTTACTACAGATGTCCAACAATGGTGTTTGATTCATAATCTTTGGGAATCCAAAAATCGACAGCTATTTTGCAAATAAACAATATTCCAAGAATCATGATGACCAATTTAGTCAAACATGATTAAACGCTGTTAGCGATGCCAAAAGTGATGTCAAAGAATGTACAACTATCATGGAAAATGGGTGGTTTAATCAACTAAGCAAAAAAACAAGTGTTGTGCCTAATACAAAATATTTCTTAATTCTCTGGGTAGCTTAGAATTATGAAATTATGTTAATCTTTTGCTTGAGTAGACCAGTGCACATGAATAATTAATAAATAGAAAAATATGTGACGTGATCAAGCAAAATGAATCCGAACTCGCAAATATTGATTTCAAGATATAGCATAAGAAAGGATATAAAAAAATGGTTTCCTATTATTTTGCAACCATTCAACTACTTATAACTAATTGACCAATTTTAATAGGGTGAACTGCATGTAGCTTAATGATGTATGCATTCAATAGAAAAATAAAAATTGCATATGACCGACTTCCAACTCATTTTGCTTGATCACACGACATATAGCTCTTATTCTATTCAGATTCAAACTGGCAACCTTTGGGCTCATATCACAAAGTTTGCCAGTTTGATTCCCCCCCCCCCCCCCCCAACATTTATGTGTGCTGGCCTACTCTGGGGGAAAGATCAAATAAGATACTCAACATCTACTAATATTGCATGCCTAGCTTCAACTGTCGTAGTGGTAGATAGAATAGCATGTGTATCAGAATTTACTTTCTTTCGCTGGTAGAATGATATAAAGAATTTGTAAGTAAATTGATCCTGAGTTATATATTAAATCGTTCATGATATCATGAAGACGACTATTTTTAAACCCTGTGTCACACTACAGAAATACCGTGGTCCATCACACGAAAGACCAGCACAACATTGAAACTGACCTCATTACTAACCACCGCGCCCTACACTAGCACTCCAATGGGCGTTGATGCGATGGGGTTGCAAGGCAAGAATGATTGGAATGACTTGACTATATGAGTGTACATTGTTTTCTGCCTGCTTTTGTGATCCTATAGGTGTTGTTGTGTTAAATCTCATGTTTTCAAGTATTTTGGTAATTCTGTTGCGCCCTTATTTCAATGACTTCGGATTCTCTACTTACATTATACATCATTCATTACTTCATGAATAATAGTCGTACCAAGTGCGTTCCAATAAAATTAATCGTTTTATGAGAACGCGCACGCAACCGCAGGTTACTTATAATTGCCCGAAAGTACTGCGCCAAAGTGTTCAATTGTTTTGCTCATTGACCGACCAATCAAATTAAAGCCTCACGACCCTAAACTGAATATTCAATGAGTTATGAGGAAACATGATTAAAGCTTATTTCTGATTGGTTGAATGATAAAAATGTTAATGAGGGGATGACCCGACTTCCAATAATTAAGAAGGTGGACAAAATAATAAACAGATTATTAACACGATTATATCGATACAAATCAACGATTTGGATAAGTATGCATCTTTTTCAGTAATGAATGAGAATAATGACTGCTTAACAGCTGTTTTCGTGAATTTTATTTGAAATCCTCGGTTGTTGTTACGGTCGTTCGGAATTGTCCCTCGTAGCCCCTTCGGGACAATTCTTCAGACCATAACAATAGTCTCTGATTTCAAAACAAATTCACGAAAACAGCTGTTACACAGTCATTATTCTCTAATCGGAATCTGATTTTGAAATGATTGATGTATTCAACATGAAGTCAAGAAAAAGAAAGATGATGTCTGAAAAAGATTGGACAAAGTTTTGATGGTGTTTGTGAAAGTTTGAGAGTTTTTATTGGCAACACTATCAAGTAGCAAGTATTCTTCAAAAATGCATGGAAATCAGACTAAAGACAGCAAAAAAAGTAACTCGGCTGTTGTAAAAGCACCTATAATTTTAAAATTGTTACTCATATTCTAAAATTGAAAATACCAGGAGACGGAAAATGTAATTATGGTGATTTTGACACCTTGTTTGTTAAAATCGATAAAGTATTGTTGTCGCGGTATGTGCTTACAGATGAAAAGTGCCCATTTCCATTGTTGCAGTAACTCCTATTGATCTCTCTGATTCAGCGTGAAGATAATAGCGGAAATGTTGATAGTTTGCCCATGGCATAGCCAAACAACTTCGCCAGCTTAAGCCGAATAAGGCCAGCGGACCTGATGATATTCCCGCAAGGATGTTACAACAGTATGCTGATGATCTCGCTCCAATGCTTACTGACATCATGCAGCAATCTCTTCGCCAAGGTAAATTACCATTGGACTGGACCAAGGCAAGGGTCACCGGCATATATAAGAAAGGTGACAAGACCAGTCCGGAAAACTACCGTCCGATAAGCTTAACATGTATATGCTGCAAAGTTCAAGAACACATTGTGCTTAGTCATATCGCCAAGCATCTGAGTAACAACAACATCATCATAAATAACCAACATGGTTTCAGACAAAAACTATCTTGTGAAACACAACTTCTCCAAGCTGTTGATGACTGGTCTACCACACTCAACCAGAGGGGACAGACGGATGTTTTGTTTTTAGATTTCAGCAAGGCATTCGATAAAGTTCCTCATCAACACCTTCTCCATAAGTTATCCTACTATGGCATCAATGGTAAAACCAATGAATGGATAAGAGGTTTTTTGACTGGACGCACCCAATGTGTTGCTGTTGATGGCGAGGAGTCAAATTGGTGTCCTGTGATTTCCGGAGTGCCGCAGGGCTCAGTCATGGGCCCCGTCTTATTCCTCATTTTCATAAATGACATCACCAATGGAATAACATCACAAATGAGACTTTTTGCAGATGACAGTGTCGTTTACAGGAAAATAACATCACCTGAAGATCAGAAAGCACTTCATGATGATCTAGTAAGAGTCTTTGAGTAAGCTAAAATGTGGGGAATGAGCTTTAACGTTAAGAAATGTGTTCATGTCACCATCACAAAGAAGCTTGAACCACTAGCTTACAACTACACAGTTGGCGCCGACACAATACCCCAGGAGCAGTCTACTAAATACTTGGGTGTTACAATTTCATCTGACCTAACTTGGAGCAAGCACATATCAAACATCAGGGCTAAGGCATCAAGAACCCTTGGTCTAATTCGTCGCAATCTTGGCCCATGTGATCCATCTGTTAAGGAGAAAGCCTACCAGTGCCTTGTGAGACCCCAAATAGAATATGCTGCCTCTGTGTGGAACCCTTATACTCAGCGTGACAAGACAATGCTTGAGAGTGTGCAAAGACAGGCTGCACGCTTCACCCTTGGTGATTACAGAAGAACCTCCAGCGTTGCTGCTATGCTCACCAGATTACAGTGGGACACACTTGAACATCGTAGGCTAATGGCACAAGCATCAATGTTTTACAAGATACACTATGGTTTAGTGGACATCATATTACCTCAAATTGTTAAAGCTAATCCTAGACAAGGAAGAGGACAACACCCACTTAGATACCAACAACTACAAACCAATCTTGATGTGTACAGATACTCTTTCTATCCACGTATAATACCACTGTGGAACCTGCTGCCACCAGCATCTGTTTTTGCACCTTCACCAAAGGCTTTCAACATGGCGGCGATGCCCTTCATCAGGCAGATGCAGCCACCAGCCTCCGGCAAGGAATGGTAGCCAGCTAGCTACACTTACAGTTTTTATCCTGCACCTTTTGTTAAACTGCACTTGGACCACACACACATTATTGTCAGCTTCCGGGACAGCAGATAATGCTTATATGGAAGTCAACTATCAAGTACCTGTCCTGTCTGTCTTCTCGGACCTTCTGAGCATTTGGAGATTTTAAATTCATCCTTTTTAATTGTAAAGAAGTACGCCTGTCATCCCCATTAAATTTGTCCCGGATTATGCTAATCAAGTTTACAGCACAACAAGAACAGCTAATCAAAATTCCCGCTATTATCTTCACGCTGAATCAGAGAGATCAATAGGAGTAACTGCAACAATGGAAATGGGCACTTTTCATCTGTAAGCACATACCGCGACAACAATACTTTATCGATTTTAACAAACAAGGTGTCAAAATCACCGTAATTAAATTTTCCGTCTCTTGGTATTTTCATTTTTAGGATATGAGTAACAATTTTAAAATTATAGGTGCTTTTACAACAGCCGAGTTACTTTTTTTGCTGTCTTTATATAATCAATCTGTATATTCCTTTCAGTGTGTCAAGTCTTTGTTTCATTTGTGCATAAAAAGTGTTCCCTAAATCCTTTAGTTATTTAATTAGTTCTATTATTTTGAGTATGCAGTACAGGCAATGTTCGATTGTATTCCCATATTCATATTGTTATATTACCATTCTTGATTTGTTTGTTTGTTTGTTTTTCTCATCAACGATAATGACCCATGAATAGTTGTGGACATGAGGAGGAAAATGTTTTACATAGGTTGTGGATGGTGCAGTGCTTTGCATATTGAAAAGTATCTGAAAGTAGCAATCCCCTCGAAACCAATCATTCTTGCAGATAAAGTGGTTAATGCAGACAGAAGAAATGTGTATTGTTGGGGGGTTTTCACAGTTTAATATTTCAATGGTTTTTTTTCTTCACATTTCCGGAAATAGTATACTTATCTGATTCTTTTCTAAGATTGTGTTTTTAATGGTTTTTGTATATAAAGTTTAGTGTACCTGTATAATCAACACTTGATTTAAACAACAGTTTAGTAATTTTATCTCAACATACCATATCATTCCCTTCAAAAGAACACATTATTTCTGGCTTGGTTCGTTTACTCAAGTAGAACCGTGATAAGGCTGCCTATCTGTATATACCTCTTTTTGTCTACCACATCACTATTACTGCATGTTATACCGAGTTGCTCAATGTTGTCATCTGTATCTTGAATCCCCATTAAGTCTTTTCAAACACCAAGCATATGCTTGATCGCTGAGGTAATACAGATTTTAAAATGTTCACACTGCATTCATTTTGGTGCTGATTTTGTACTATATGACCAAGGACCTTTTGCCTAATAGTTCAGATCAATCTTAAATGAACTTAGGAAGAGTGATTTCAACCTCTTCACCTGGATGAGCTCTATGAAGAAGGACAAAGTTCTAAAATTAGACCTGGGGTTTATATCAAGAAGATTAACCCATGGACTCTTCAAAAATCTTCCTAGGAAGAGTTCAAAACTTAAGAAGATTTCACTCTTCCTAAGAAGAATCTTAACTTGTAGACAATAGGACCCAGATAACAGTAATAACATGTCTAAGAACACACACATGTACATTTATCAACTTATGACATTTATTTCTAAATTTAACAGAACTTAACAATAATAAACTGCCAAACAACTTATACAACAAAAGAGCAAAGTAAATGCAATTGATCATTCAAACTGCAGAATTGAACTGAGCACTGCAGACATCGATCAAACAATGTTCAATTGCAGCTGTGTGAAAAGGCTTATTAGGCGACAAATAAAACCCCTGTTCTACGCACAAACGGACCTCTCAAGTAGGGTCCGTCAGTCGGGCGTGGGTTCTTTATTTCTGTTCACAGTAACAATTTTTGAAATTTTCAGAATTCAAAAGTTTTCCAAATTTTCAGAATTCAAAAAAGTCCCCTTTTTTCTCACAAAAATTGAAATATTTCAAAAGATTTCATGAAATTTAAAAAGAAAAAATTGTAAAACAAACAAACAGAGGGGTTATTTTTTTGCCGCCTTACCTATCTTTGTGTACCAACCTTGTCACATTCTTGATGACTTAGTTCATTGGATCAAATTCTAAATGTGTTTGATAAATATTATTCAAGTTATGCAAACTGGCATCAGGAGCAATTTGAGACACGTTTTTACATACCATGGCTAACATTTCTGGGTTCAAAACAGCATGCGAGGAATAACATCATTCACCCAACATCCTAACCTTGTCATTAGTAGCATCCTATGTCACCGGTCTTCACTGAATATTAAGGGTCTTTTGACAGGTTGACAATATTTCAAACAATTTCATGCACCCTCTATTTCTCAATGTTCCAATGAAGGGGCAATTGGATTCGAACATACAAAAAGAAAAGGAACCGACTTCTTTGGCCCAATTTTGAGTAATTTAGGATACATCTGGCTCTCAATAGGAAACGAGACTAAAGTTTACCTGTCAAAATTCCCTCTGCTAATTGCATGCTTTACTACATGTTTGTGATTGTAGCCAAAAATTGTTTGTAATAGTTTCTTTAACCTATCTTTGATTTCATTTTTAGGCTATGTTGCAACCAAGACTGGACACACACCGAAAGCAGGAGTCACCACTCCGTCCAGCAGCAAGAAACCATCGCATAAGAAGCAGACGACACCCGTTGTACCGCCCTCACCATCCAAAATCAACAACCCGCTGTACCACAAACTGCAAGATATGTACGACACAATCTTGAAGAATGTCGATGCTAATGGACGTGAGCTAAGCCCGCCGTTTATAACCCTGCCACTGAAGAATGTAAGAATAAGGATTTGGATGAAGTGAATTCGTTGACAACAAATTTTCTGATTCTGTTCTGAAAGTGGTTGAGGTTTAACCAGGGGTGAAACTTAACTTGCCGATCGGAAGGCACATCATCTGGGAACTTTAACTTACTGGTTTTCATATCTTGATGGCGCTGTAGTGCTATTTGCCACCTGCTTAGGTAGAGACTTAATAGAAGTTTACTTGGAAATGTTGGAAAAATTGTGCAGGTTCGAAAATTGTGATAAAACTTACTCGGTTATTTTACAAGCCTGAAATATGAGTAATTCATTGATGTGATTGTGTGTTTAATAAATTTGAATTCGTTTTGTCACTTTCCTTTATGTGTACAACATACCGTCGCTGTTTGTGTCTGACGGGCTTGATGCAAGTCTTCATAAATTCTTTGCATATTTTCAAAATGCTGATGACGAATCAGCTCTCAAATATGCCCATGCGACCTTATTGCCTGGTTATCAAATTGTAGATGGCGCTATTGAGCTCATTGTCATACGCGACCTGTTATTTACGTGTCGTATGCGCAGTATAGGAGTCTCTTATCCCAAAATTAATAGGATCCCTGGCCCTGGTTTAACTTTCTGTTACAACTCGACATATCCCAAGTCTTTTCCCAAATCTTTTAGAGTAGCACATTTAATTTGATAATGACTGTAGACTAATTTGAAGCCAGTAAACATTTTTGTCTATGTCAGTGTCAAATCCATTCTTCTACCTATATCTTCTATTCACAACAAATGTTTTCTTGTTCACCCTGATCAGCAATTGAATTTTGGATGATTATATATATACATAATTCCTGATTATTTTGGGTTTGGTTATTATTTTTTGTTGTTGATGAGAATAATTGCTTTGTTTTGATCAATCTTCCTAAAAACAGTATTATTCTGACCAATACATTATGAGGAAGAGATATTATTACAGCACACTACTTTCACTTTGTCTTGACTCTAACGCAATAATTTATTTCTATTTCAAATCTTTGATCTGCATATGATATATATATTCTGACTTTTTGACTTTGATTCTATCTGCACCATAGGAATATCCAGAATATTACCAGGTGATCAAGAAACCCATTGACATGCAGAAGATACAGCAACGTTTGCAGCTGAAACAGTACGAGAATCTGGATGAGATGGTCAATGACTTTCTGCTCTTGTTTGACAACGCTTGCAAGTTTAACGAGCCGGACTCACTTATCTACAAGGTATGTGTGATACTGTTTTAAAAAGAGTACAAGTAGTTGATGCTCAATATTTTTGACAATATAGAAGTAGGGGATATGGAATAAAATAATTGGTTGTCTTTGGAAGTTAGAAAGTTGCTTACGTGCAGGCTGTTGGGAAAAAAGTGAGACTAATTTGTGAAAGATTTAAATAATTACAAGTTGACTGCATGGTCGTATTTCCTCTCTCAACAGGATGCACTCACACTCCAGCGAGTTCTTCTACAGTGCAAGACTGAGTTGATGGGAGATGAGTCCTCTGGAGTGCCAGATGTCCAGAGCTTGGTGAGAGAGATCTTAACCAATCTGTTTGTATCACTAGCCAACTACCAGGATGAGGAAGGCCGGTGCTTCAGCGATTCCTTAGCAGAGGTGCCATTTGATAAGGAGTCAATGAAAGAGAAGGATGAAAAGACAGAGGGATTGCAGAAGTGAGTCACATTACTAAAAAGGTTTTCACACCGATTAGGCGTTCACACAGAGTTGACTATCTATTACATAGATGAGCAACTGTGTGCTTAATAGTAGTTTAGTATGGGTTATATCATTCTGTCCGATAGATTCACTTTGCACCAAAATATTGTTTGTCAGCCATTCGCATCATAGATCTGTCAGCCAATTAGGTGACAGCATACAAGCTTATGCTTCTCCTTCCTTACTTGGGTCCTTTATAAATTACAAATAAAAGATATAAAGATATCTTAACATATGTATTGATTGTGTTTTTCGCACTGATGTAGGAAACCGATAGACTTAGACACAGTCCGTCGTTATTTAGACCGAGGGTGCTATAGAAGATTGGATTGCTTCCAAGACCACATTTTTGAAGTGCTTGAGAGAGCTCGCAATCTGACTAGAACTGATTCACAGGTAAGCCAGGGTTTAGTGCCACAACGCCCTCTCTGCAATAGCGCACAGATGCTATATATTTGTAGTCTATATGTTGAACCATTGAATATAAAAAACTGTAACACATGGCAGTTACAGCAAATAGAACCTGTTTGCACTTGTATGGCACTTTAGAAAGGTAACATGTACGATAGTTTTCATTTATTATATATTACTGGTGCTATATTTTGCACTCTTCTAAAAATTGGGCTATATTTGACTTATGCAATGTGACATCAAAATAAAATAACAAGTTCTACACTTGACATTAATAAGGCTACAAATGTATTTTTGAGGACTCACTAACAAGTTGGGCTTCTTTTTGGTTGGTCATTCATTGCCGATAGTCTTTAGGCCACTTGTGCTGTGCTTAAGAAAAAGCCAACAATTGGCAACACTGTTAAAACACAAGCTGACAAATAGAAGCCATTACAAGATAGGTCAAACTCTCTGGTGATTATGATGTAACTGGAAAAGGCAAGCAGCTACACAACAGAGTGAACATGGTTCCCAATAGAAGTTGAAATATTACTAGTGATTTTTTTATTTCCTTCACTGGAACTATATAATCAAACATTTCAATTTAAGATCAAATATATTTTAGTCCTTGGTCTGACGATCCTGGAACTGAAAATCTTATTTCAACCGGACATTCCGTTGCCGAGATATGTTAGGTCAAAGGGCATAAAACCAACTTCTTTGGCAACAACTTTATTTTATTTTTTTACATTTTTTTTTCAATTCCAGGTGCCAGGTAATTTTTCCTAATTATGTCTAATTATGTATGCATAAAATATGCAAAGTAAAGTTAATGGCTAGATGAAATAAAATTTTCAGTTCCAGAATCTTCAGACCAAGGGCTAATACATAATTTGATTTTAAAGGAAATCTAAATTTTTGACTCGGCCAATAGAGCCACCTTAACCATCTGAACTTCATATTTTCTTCAGGTGTATGAGGATGCTGTGGAGATGCAGCGTTTCTTCATCAAAATCCGAGACGAGGTGTGCAAGAATGGCGAGATCCTCCTGTCACCGGCCCTCAGCTATACACATAGGCATTTACAGAACGATCTGGAGAAACAGAAAAAAGAAAAACTACCAAAAGAGGTAGGGGAATTTTTATGTATGTTACATCCCAATTGGCATGACAACAATAGAATGTCTACATAATGGCACATACTGTAGATTGCCTGTATTTTTGTCAGATAGAAAAGATTTGTATGTCTTTGTTTGGATTTTGATTGGCTATATAAAAATGTGAGTGATAAGATTTAATCCACTTTTTCTCATCAAAATTAAAATTTGAGATCAGAGGAGAGTCAATATCTTTCTCATTATCCTTGCAAAGGTTTAGGGGATAAGCCATAAAGTAATGAATTATCCCAAGGTATGGTATACCACAACAGAAGTTAAACTGTCTATGGGTAAATTTTGAGCTGATTTTGCTATTTTTATTAGAACCACTGAAGAAATTTTGGGATAAAACTGTTTTTTATGACACGCCTTCATATTATAGGAAACAACATGTCAAGTAATAGGATCACACACCTTTAACTTTCAATCAGTTAGAATATCCGTTTTGAAGATAGTCCCTTTTTTTAAACTTGTAAGTGCTTGTATTGTCATATTCACAGATTAAAGAAGATGCCGAAAAGAAGCGTGAGGAGGATGAGGCTAAGCAAGCTAGTGGTGAGGGAGATGTAGGCAAAGACACGCCAGATATGCAGCAAGGAGATAATGTTGTAAGCTCAATTTATACTTGGTTAAACTTTCCTGTGACAGGACCAAATCCTAAATGCACAATGGGAATTTCACAATCTCAATTTGTCATTTGTGAAGCTGGGTGGTTAAGTAAGTCATGCATGATATGTTCCCTAAATTAATCAAATGTTCAACAACTCCCCATGCCATAAGTACAGTAACAAAGCGTTGTCGATTTGAGATAAACCCACTGTTCATATGCAATTTACTAGGATGGCGAACCTTATTTGGAAGCCACTTATGCATATGCATCGATGCAAAATTGTAAAAAAAATAATTTAAAAAAATCGCAAAATGTGTTCATTTTTTCGCCCGTTTTTTTGGCGTATAAATGCATTTCGCCATGCATTCCTTAAAGTTAGCAAACAGCTTTATATACCAAAATGTAGCTATATCCCTGAGGAAAATATTTTTGGCGAGGGCCATATGTTACAACTCACTCCTAAAGCTACAATTTTAGACCAAACGATCGCTATCCAGCACAAGAGAATCGTCATTTTGCATCATCGCACGGTGAAATGACATTCCTTTCATCCAATGGACCGTACCACTATTGAAATGGAGGGTGTGTTTTGATTTGATACAAATATTCTATAAACATGTATCAAAATGTGTTATGTAAATTAAACGCATTCTTGACTGCACAGAGGGAAGTAAATGGACTGTGAATGATTAGTTATTTTCTTTGTATAATCTATTCAGAGCAATGATGTTGGTTTATTAGTACACGGACAGACATACAGAGTTGGAGATTACGTCTACGTAGAACCAAGGTAAGAGTCTTAAAAACTTATAAATCAGAAACCACTTATGAAGTATATCTGAAAGTGAACTCACTTAGGCCAAACAAAGAAGATAGTCTGTCTCAGAAACATTGTGCAAAAAAGGTAAGTGCTGTGCGATTTTTTTTTTGATTTTTTTAGAAAATAGGCTTTGAGGTATGCGATTCTTTTCTTTTTTTTACTATTTTTTTTTGCTTATCCAAGCTTACGGAGAACTTTTTTTAACTTTTTTTTTTTAAATCAAAAAAAAAAAAATCTAATCAAAAAAAAAAAATCAAAAAAAAGAAGAAGTTTTTTAGCCCCCAGCGCATAGACCTACGCGACGTAGCTCATTTCACATACCAATGCGGGCGGGCTTCTGAGACAGACCTTTTTCTTTGTTTGGCCTTAGAATTGTCAGAGACAAGACCTTGAAACCATACATAGTGCACTTAGAAAAATTATGGTTGGATCATTGCCACGGCTGTTTGATCCCACATAATGTGTCCGTTTTATTCTGAGAACACCGTAACTTGCTGGCCCAGTTCTGTTTTTAACTAATTCAAATACCTGAATATACTGGCCATCTTTTGTAGAAATTTCAGAACATTTGTTGGTGCCATTTCTGAGAAATAGAGCTTTGAATATTATTATTTACTATAATAGCGCCCTCTTCGGCCACATTTCCCATGTAAAATATGTATCAAGTAGAAAATGCCGATAATTTAAAAAGGGCTCGAACAATTTATTCATTAGCACTACCTAAACCAGGTCAAACCATAAAAGGGCCACTATATAATCTTTTGTTATCCCATAATTTTAATTATAAATCGGACAGTCAAACAGCCGTGTTGCATATTTATATTTATTTATTAAGTAATAAGACTTTGAAACCATAAATATGCACTGAGAAATTATGGAATGATTATAGAATAATCGTATGAAGTATTTAAAATAACCTTTGTTTTATTTTATTCTGCCAGTGATAAGACCTTGAAACCACATATAGTATGCATTGAGAAATTATGGAAGGATCCTGATGGCGAGTGTTGGCTGCATGGTAACTGGTATCTGAGACCCAACGAGACGTTTCATCTTGCCACAAGGAAATTCTTAGAAAAGGTGAGCTTCTTTAGAATGATTTTTAAACCATGAATGTGTGACATAGCCAAGGTTTACATTAAAGGAGTTTGGACAAGCAAATTAGTCTCAGAAATACACTTTTGTCACAAAACCACAAGAATGCAAATAGATTTGTGAATTCTATATTTGACAGGAACCTGTAGTGGGTTTTTTTTCAGCTTTTGAAACCGTATGAAAAATTGAAAATTTCAGAAGAATCCATATAGATTGTTACAATATTGTTAAAACCCTTGTGAGAATGGACTTTGATATTGTATATTTAAGTAAATATTTAACCTATTTCTCCTTTTTGTGTGTGTAGGAAGTCTTCAAAAGTGACTACTACAACAAGGTGAAGATGTCCCAGCATGTTATCAGCAAATGTCACGTCATGTTTGTCAAGGATTATTTCAAGAGCAAACCAGGTAGTTTTGAGGAAGATGACGTGTTTGTCTGTGAATCACGATACTCGGCAAAGGCAAAGGCTTTCAAGAAAATCAAGGTCAGTTGGTGCTCCTTTATCCTTTGTCGTTCCGTGGGGAGGGGCATTTGCAGTGTTAATTAATTGAAATATCCCATTAGATAATCGAACAGGTTTTTCCTGCCTCCCAAAGATATATCATCATTTGTTCTCTCATTTTCTTTTTCAGATTTGGTCTGTGCCATCAGGCAGTACCAAGATTGTTCTACGTGAGGAGCCTCTGTCTAAGATCCGTGTAGAGTCTGTATTTGCTGATGGTAAAGTCTCCTCTCTGCCGGTCATGGAGAATGCCGATGAGCATTGGTCTGTCTTTGATAAGGAAAGAGAGGTGAGTGATTGTGTCAATATGTAAAGTAGTTTTTTGTAGTGGTATGCAGTTTGAAGTTGCTGTTAATTTGCATGTTGTGAAAGTTACGCTTTTGGACGTTTTTACCCAATTTTATTTTCACCAAACTTATTAGCATATGGAATTATGAGGAAACAATCAAGCAAACACATTTACATGGTATTTTTTATTCATTATGTGTAGATTGTTGAAGAAGATAAATCAGTTAATCATCTCAAGTGTCTCGTTTGTAGTTTGAATATGTACATAAACAGATTCATAATATGATTTGGTACAATGACGAATCATGTTCTATAAGATGAAGACAAATATTTTAGGCTAACAAAAGTGTTTGTTAAAAAAAATGGTTATAGAGCAAGTTTCAGACAGCGAACAAATCAGGATTATCTTTTAATCGGCAGTTGTGCCAAGACAGAGACATAAAATCAGATTTTGCACATCTAACCATGCTCATATATGTGATAAACCAGTTGGGCTGAAAAGGATTTAAATGCCATTTTTAATTTTCTGACCTTTGGTGGATGGATGTTTTGAATATATTTTAAGGATGTGGAAGTGGATGTCCCCAATAAGGATGAAGGCTGCCTATATTACGAACAACTCAACTTCAACCACTACGTCTACAAACTAGGAGACTGTGTGTATCTACGATCCGATCAAGATAAGCCATTCATTGCCAGGATTGACAAGATGTGGAAAGATTCAAAGTAAGTGAAAGCCTGAAAGAATCACCATATATTGACAAGCCCTGTATCCAGGGTTGTATTTTGGGGGTGAAGGAAGAAGTAGATGAAATATTCTCTTTAAACTTTGTTTTATGATAATGACAAAACCCTTTTTATGAAATTTATCAAGCACTGTAACTTTTCAACTAATAATGTAATGTTCATAAAAGTATACAATTTTTTTAATGAAATGAATCAGATTTTTGGTGCCAAATTTTTTCAGATAACCTAACAAAATCAGTTTTTGGTTCAAAATTTCAAAATGTCACCAAAATCATCTAAAGATTTTGTTAGGTTGTCAGAAAAATGTTGGCGCCAAAAAGGTGATTTATTTTGGGCAAAAATGTAAGAATCACTATTTTTAGTGAAATTGGACTCTCTGACTCATTTCATTTAAAAAAATGTATACTTTTATGTACATCACATTTATAGTTTAAAAGTTACAGTGCATGATAAATTTGGCGCCAAAAGGGGTTGACACTTACCTTAAGGGCAGTGTCAACCCGGCACTTGTTTCAAAAATTGAATTTCATATTTCTCTATTATTTAATACTTTTATATGTATTCTATCATTACCATCATAAGTAACTAATCGTAAGCGATTATTTCCCGTTCTTTTGGGTGATTTTAAATTGTTGTTTTGGTAAGTTTGAGTCAGGAAAAGGCGCATGGTTATTTGGCGGGAATTTAAGCGGAGTTCCGCGCTTTTCAAATGCTGCGACAGCTGTTCGATCATTGCGTCGCGCGCTGAAACTCCCCGCGCGTAATACTAGACGCGCCGCTTAATATCCGCGACGTAGACGCGAAAAACAAAAGAGCGCAAAACAATGTCTAAAAATGTAAACAAAGGCCAATCTTACGATCATTTAAATTTCAGTTTTCTTCCAATTTCTTCACATTGTGACAATATAAATTGAATCTGATAGTTTATTATGATTGTTCATAATAGTATACTCGCTTTTTAGGTCACACGCCCGTGTATTCCGTGAACATTTAGCTTTAAATGGTGGAAAATGTCAATATTTTTACTAAATCGATGTTTTCTAGAAGTTCAAATTTGAAGGAATTTTACGAATTTTCAGACAACATAACTAAAAATATATCAAACTATCAGGTAAGATTTTACTACCATTGTGTAGAGGACTTTCAGCACTAGGAGGCAATTTTTTATTTTTTCGATTATGGATTTTAAACTCGAGATATGCATCCATTTCTAGCGAAATGTATGCAAAAAAACACGACTTTTACACTTTTCCGATGTTTTTAGCAATATTTCCAAAACCAAGCTTTATTTTGGAAAAAGAAAAAATTGCCTCCTAGACAAAATTGTTTTGTTTACAAAAACGTAAATTAGAATAAATGACCATTTTTTATTTTATAGTTATGCTGTCTGAAAAATTTGGGGTAAAAAAATTGCTTTTTGGTTCATTTCTCAAAATTTAGTTTATTTGGTATCACACTGATATCACCATCGGATTCCTTATCAAATTTCCTTTTTAAAAATGTATACTTTTATGTACTTTTATTCAATATTCTCAAACTTAGAAACAAAAGTTGATCATCAAAATAATAGGGTTGACACTTCCCTTAAACTAATAAGCGTGAGACAGGAGAGTGTAGGAGTTAGTACAGGGTGTCTCAATAAAAATTACAACATGACTTTAGGTGATTATAACTTCTTACACCTATTTAGGAAGTTATAATCACCTAAAGTCATGTTGTAATTTTTATTGAGACGCCCTGTACAGAGTAAAGACTATTTGAAATAAGGAGAGCATTGTCACACACGCACATGTCTATGGGCTTTCATATTGATGTTCTTGTTTTCGTTCCAACTCATTGAAACGGCCTCTTTCATACAAAGCGTAGATTAATCATTTACACACATGATAATATGTGACGCGATCAAGCTGAATGAGTCATTTGTCGGTAATATTGATTTTGAGTTAAAGGTAAAAAGAAGTGACAAATTCTTATGTTTTACTCTGTTTTCTCGGTTGGTAAACTGTTTGAAACTTAAAAACTAGAAGTTCGATATTAGTGGGGTTTGGACCATACTGTAGCATTTTTCACCTGCTTTTGAATAATGGACAAATATCAAAATTCAAAACTGTCTTCATGTGACTCATTTCGCTTGATCACGTCACATATTTGATTGCAAAATCTTATTATGACCATCTGTGATACAACATCATCATAACCATCTCTTTCTTTCACTTTCATTATCCAGCGGTGATCCGTGGTTCCATGGCCCATGGTTTGTACGGCCCTCTGAAGTAGACCATCCACCCACCCGCATGTTCTACAAGAATGAGGTGTTTCTCAGCAGTATTGAGGACACCAATCCAATGAGGAGTATTTGTGGCAAATGCGCGGTGCTAGCTTACAAGGACTATGTCATCTGTGAGTACATTCATCATTTAGTAGAGAAAGAGATTTATTAGTGTTTTAATTGGCTCGTGATATTTTAATAATTGCCATTGCCAGAAAGGAGGGTCTTTCCCTTGTTTTTAGTGAGGTAATGTGGTAATTTCTCCTCTTTATTCCCTTTTAATTTCTCAGGAGGTGATAACTGAAAAGTTAACCTGCAAAATGTCCATGATACTTGGGATTATTGGTACTATTGGAACTAAAATAAGCTGAACAGGGAAGATTGTGAAAGGGAGTTTTATGGCAGCACATACTTTTACTCCTTTTGAATATAAGTGTTACCAACCCAACTCTCTTCTAGAAATATAAATATTTTGAAAATATTTGTTTGTGGGTTTTTTTCTGTATCAAAAAATACAATTACCTAAGTATAATTATTTGTTTTATACACCCTATCCGTAGCTCGACCAACTGAATTCAATGAGGAGAATGTCTGCGTCGTTGAGTCCAGCTACAAGGAGGCAGAGCGCTCCATCCGGAAGATCAAGGCGCTCAAGAAGTACCAGGTGTCTAACAAGGTGATCGATGATGAGATCTACTTCCTCAAGAAGTCCATCACGCCGATCAAGGAACCTTCACCACTCCTCCGTCAGCAGGAGAACAACGAGGCAGATGAGACGGAGAGCATGGTCACCACAATGACAGACAAGGAAGACACGATAGAGACGGAATCCAAGAAGACGGACGACGATGCGGAGACAAGTTCCATTGTATCAACTCCGGCTAAGGGAGCTAAAACAGTAAGATTGACTAGTTGTTTTTTGTTTTGAGAAGGCCAACATCATGTACTATATGTATTTTAATTTTTCTGACAATTCTGACTTAAGGCAGTTACTTTCAATGTTTATTCTAATTCAATGCCTAAAATTAGGCAAAATGGTATACAACAGGGGTGGGCAACCTACGGCGGCATGCGGCCCGCCAGTGGGTTTGTTGTGGCCCGCGAGATGTCTCAAGAAATAGGAAAAAATCAATCTTTTTTACATAATCACAAAAAACGAGCTAGCTGCTTAGCATTTATCTGCAAAAATGACGTTCCTCAACGTGCGTAGGTCTATTTTCCCCATTAATTGTCATACTGTATTGAGATTACGTTTTTGTGAGGACTAGATTATTAAGCACACACACCACCTATTGCTTGAAAGTCTTCGGAATCAAAGGTTTAAAATCAACAGCCAAGTCATTGCTACAAAAATTTGGTTAGGTGTGGCCCAAATCAATTTTTCACTCCTTATATCTGGCCCGTTCATTCAAAAAGGTTGCCCACCACTGGTATACAAGATTGTTGGCTTATAAAATGATATGATAGAGCAGAAGTAAATTTGGACAGGAAACTGTAAATTGCAAACACAATGCTTCCAAAACAATGTTTAGTCATGATAATTGTAATAATGATATGGTTTATTTTAACTAATTTTCAGTTTGTTTATCAATTTGATAAGTGAATGAACCACAAAATGTGTTAAAATTCATGCCATTCCCAAGGGCAAGCAGATGGCAAACCTTTCGTTAACTGCTGCATCCAAGCAATTATGGCAGTGTTTTTTATATATTTGTACGTTAGCAGAAACCTAGGCATGCTAGTGGTTTCATCCTGTATGCCAGTGAAGTGAGAGCCGAGGTGAAACAAAACAACCCCAACATGTCATTCGGTGACGTGAGCAGGTTGATCGGATCGGACGTAAGTAAAAGAAGCGTTACATTAACCAACAAAACAACGCCTCCAATCAACCAGCCAATCAACGCCAGCCTTATATATCTATCATCATTCACATCGCCTTGCACTTTTTAGTTTTTGTTTTTTTCTTCTGTGTTTCTAATTGCTTTTAATTTTTAGCCTAAACCAAGGCACGCTAGCGGTTATATACTGTTTGCTAGTGAGGTGCGGGCTGCGGTGAAGCAACAGAATCCAGAAATGACATTTGGGGAAATAAGTCGCTTCATTGGGTCCGATGTAAGTAGATTAACCATGTCATGCTGCATTAACATAATTCATTATAAAGACTTGCGGGGCGCCCTGATTCACAGACTGTCCCTAGAATGGTATTGGAACAGACTTGACCTATTTCTGGGATGGGAATACCTTGTGAGATAGACTTTTACGACGGTATTCAAAATATAGGTTCAAATTTAACAGGTTTGCCTTCGAACAAGTTTAAACTTGAGGCAGTTTGGGATATGATATGTTAGGGTGGGTCGGGACAGGATGCGATTCATTACAACACATTGCATTCTCCAAGTACAAAGTATATAGTTTGATCAGCTCAAAATTGGCGAAGCCTCCTTAAATCAGTGAGCGAATACAGAAGGACGCGAGCATGCATGAAGGCAACAAGTGCACTGTGCATTATGCGTGTGCCGCATCTGTGCAACAAGACCGCATGTGTGCAACCATAATCGCACGCGTACGCTTGTATTACTTTTCCGCACGGAGAGATAAAAACCAAATATTTCTTGCTAATTTGGAACTGAATAAACTAAAGTTGTTATATCCAGAATCCATACTTTTTATTCAACTACCACCTGTATTGCTTGTGGTCAGTCCTTGGTTGATTGAGATTGCACCAGTCTGCTCCGTTCCAAGCCAATTGTGGATACAGATTTGCATCATGGTTGAATGAAGTATTTTGGCCTTGAAAGGGACAGGATGCAATATAACAAACCCCGCAGGTCTTTATTAATTCATTATTTGCCAAAAGAGTGTTGCCAATATAGTGTTTTCAGGCCCAAATTAGAGATGTACAGAACTCTGATTTGTACTTACGCTAAGTCATTAATTCATACACAAATATCCACTTCCCCAGATATTTTTCTTGCAGACTCGTATAAAAAACCTTTTTTTCTTCAAGTCAGCTGACAAATAATATTCTACCATCCAGGCACTTGCTTGAATATGATTGAATATGAATAAAATCTTTGCAAACCTAGAGGGTTAAAAAAATTCTCTTGATATAGCAACAACAACAACAAAAATTAATCTTTTTGACCTCATCTTTGAACTCTATGTTGGCAGCACTTTACAGGGTGTGTCCTAAAAGTAAAGTGTTGAGTAATATCAAACATTTGTATTGCTGTGAATGTTTCTAAGTTTGCATTCATATCAATCAAGCTTCATTCAATATCTCATATCATAATAGGCATAGAGGGAATTATCATGTACCATCATCTAGTCATAACATTTCATAATTCAAAAATGTTTTGAGCACCGTGTAAACAAAATGTTGACATTGCTGACTGGGTGCAGAGTCTATATTTTTATGATTAGTTCAATGAGTCCATTGTTTGATCAGCCATTGGCTGTGCAATTATGTTTTGCATCTAGACTCCCCCGTTGTGCTGTGTGACAGCTTAAGGTTGTTTCACCTGTTGTCATATTGCTCTGTGATTTTGGTTGAGAAGTTGGTGTTTGGCAGTGTAGGGGAAGAAAAAGTTAATTCATTTTTCAGTATTCACTGATTTTCATCACAATTGTGGGGTTTTGGTTAAGCAATGTTCAGACTCACAATATTTATCCGTTCACAGTTTGGATTATAGAATATAACCTGCCATCTTAAAAATTTCACTTTTCTCTGCCTTGTTGTAAAACACTTAATATGTCCAACAACATGCCATTCAGACATCATAACTCATCCACAACCTATGTGCAGTGATAAAGAAATGAGTCAAAACCATTTGCACCCACCATTCCTTACTGCAATTTGGGAATACCTTTCAGCAGTTTCATCACAAGTGCATGCTGGGAATATATATCAGATGTAGAACTGCATTGTTTAATGGATGCTTCACTTTCAGGAGGGGTGAAGGAGGGGAGAATTTTGCTTATTAATAAGTTTTGAGCTGTGTTGTCATTAACATATAACATGGTATGGTGTGAGGCACTAAAGGCTGGTATGATAACATGGCATAACTAATATTTGTTGATTAATAAATTAATAAGAAATTGATAAGCATTGTTTGTGCTTCATGATTTGATACACTTGGTTATATGTTCAAACTTACTGTTTCCCTATGTATGTAAATGAATCCAGTTAATAAATAATATTACAATTGCAACATGGGCATACAACAATTGAATTACATGTTTGTGGAATTTGATTCAGTCTGGCATTTAAAACCTGGGACCAATTGTCATAAATCTATTGAAACTGTTTTCTTACAAAAGATTATCTAGCCTTTTCATCTATTATATGTATAACGCCCCAAATTATTCGGCCTTAACATGAAGCAACTGATCTATTATTGGCTTATAAAGATACTTATCCAATTCTGTTTGTCCCTTGGATATGTAACTAATGCTAACATGTTAGATTACATATATGTAGTTATTTGTTGGCATCTATATACTAAATATTGTTTATGTTCTGATCAGTGGCGTAATTTACCCCCGGACGAGAAACTGCGTTACGAAGAGCGTGCTCAGGCAATAGCTGCAGAGAAACAATTGTTATCAGAGTCGGCGACAAGCTCACCAGCCCCGCCTGTAAAACGTCACGCTGCTGGCACCATTCAGGTTAGACCTTGTTTGTTTTCCCTTAAATTGTATAAAGATATGGTTTTATGTCTATGAGACCAGGGTTCTATTGCATAAAACGTAAGATTCATCGTAAGAAGAGTTAGTCTTCTTGAGTTTTCAACTCTTCTTAGGAAGATCGTTTAAGATTTTTTGAGTTGATCTTCATGATATAGACCTTCGGTCAAACTTTAGAACTTGGCACTTCTTCATAAAGCTCAACTCGGGAAGAATTCTTCGTAACCATGTTATAGAATTAAGAATAACTCATCCTAAGTTCACTTACGATTAGTCATAACCTTTATGCAATAGGGCCCTGCTCTCACAAAAGCAAGGATAAATTTGGAATATTATTTGGGATTTTATATTCCAGATTTGAGTTGCTGGTTTTTCAAGCTTGAAAATGAGGTATCACACGTTTGAATTAATAGTTCTTTTGTACTTCAATAAAACAATATTCAGTTGGGGGGAAATCCTTGTTTCTTGTAGATCTTTGGCATTGGAATGTGTCTCTAGCAGTAAACCAATGAACTGGCCCATCAGAGCTCTTTGTAGAGTCAAGTCATCAATTTGATTTATAATCTCTCAGTTCATTTACCTTATTAATGTCTGTTGGGCTATTGTTTACATTTGCTTTTCATATACAAAAAATGGATAGCCCCCTTTTCTCATTTATTCAATCAACTTTTCTTTCTTTTTTTGAGCACAAATGCTGTACATGGGGTACCTGATCACGTGCCATACTTTATACCATTGCATGCCCCTCAGGTGGAAAACTATGAGATGATCAAAAATTTCTATTCTGTTTGTTTGTCCCATTGATTATCAATCTTAGCACATCATTTCAATCAATTCCAAGTCATTTTTGGGTATTTGGTATGTCCTCACTGAGGACATTACTTTAGTGAATTATTGTTGAAGCTTAATTCTCTATGAACCCACTCTGATTGTTACAGGTATGGGAGTGCGGCTGGGAGGGATGCGATCATCAATACGAGGAACAGGAAGATTTGTTTCAACACGTCACAAGCACGTCTGGCCATCTTAAAGGACAACGTAAGTGCAAGGGAGATATGCAGAGAAATATACTGTATTACACAGGGAGAATGATTATTAAGTTTGACCCACAATAGAAAGATACCTCTGGACAATATCTGTCCTTACTAATGATGGTAAAACTACAGTTTGTTATTTTAAAGGCAAATATACAGGAAACATTTTTAAAACTGGTTCTTTTCATCTTGTTTTAGTTGTTGATGTCCTTTTCACAGAACCATGTGAACTTTTTAATCTGAACAAGAGGACATTAGAATTCAAGCCTTTTCAAGAGCTTTTAGTTTAAAAATATATGCATCCTATTGAGTATTAGAAGGAATATAAACCTAATAAGATGGAAGCCTAATTTAGTTGTTGTTTGATATCTGTATACAGCTTCACCCAATGACGAGAGAGAGAATGAGTATCCATGTAAATGGAAGGGCTGTGCACGTAACAGGAAGAACCAGTAAGTATGGATAACATATTGTATTTCTTGTCTATAGTTTAATCAGTTCCAAATTGGTTGACAAGAAATATGCGATCATATCTCTCCGGGTGCAAAAGTAATCCAAGCTGTTGTAAGGAGGATTGCCAATTTGAGCTGATCAAACTAGAGTACTTTCATCATAATCATAATATCACATGGGTAAATACAGACATGGGGGTGTATGCACCCGTGTTATAAAAGAACAAAATGACCTCCTTAGCATCTAAATGCGGTGGCTGTGGTTAGAATATGCCCTTAATATATTCCGTTGTAGCTCGCCATATTCTTCTTCCACTCATGCACATCTTCAGTTCATTAGTTAGTCCTACATATCTTCCCAAAGAGTCAATGCTGGCATGACTGTAATAGTTCTTCATTCTTTAACAGCAATAGAATATGACTCTTTTTATATGCATGTGTGTTTTCTTTTTTGCAGGCCATTCCCAATGTTGGCCCGTCTAATTCGTCACAGCAAAGAGGTCCATGTGAAAACAGCATCAAAACATTACCACCCTCATCAACTCAGCAGGTTAGTGAAGAATAAATATATTCCAAGATCCAGCTTGATTAGCCATTAAAGATCAAATGTAGTCCTGTTTGTAACACCCTCTTTGAATCCTTGAATGATCTGCCTCATAAGTACGACATTGACCAGCAATGCAAAGTTGTAATAATGACAATGATCTTGTATAATTGAATGGTGCCCTTTTTATGATAATATATCTTGCTTTACTAGCTATGAAACATATGAAACAACCTTTGTGAATGATCTTCCTCAATACTGATCAGACATATAAAAGCAATGCCAATCTTAATTACAACAACAAATTGAATGTTGCCTCCATGACACATGTCCAGCTTGTTTAGCTATAAGAGATCATCTGTAACATTGCCTTTGAATATTCTCCAAACACACAGCTTTGACATGGAAAGCAAGTACAGGTGTTTTAATGGGACATTTGTGCCACATCTTCTGAATTCATTTATTTCATTTATTTGTTATCAATTCATTTCAGGAACTACTTTACCAAGAGTGCAGTGCAGCAGAATGGCGCCCGTCCCGGCACACCGGGCGGCAGCGGAGCCGTGATGGGTATAGTGGGTCCGCCCACTCCAGTAGGTATGGTGCATCAACAGCTAAACCACCACCACCACCAATCCCACCACCTCAACAACCCTAGCATGATGCTGCATGGTAATACCGCCACCAATACCGCCGCCTCCCCTATGGCTAATCCCGCCATGATGCACGGCGGTAGTTCGGCGCTGCTTAACCCTGCCGCAGGCATGGCTGGTAACGGCCCGGCCATGATGAACGGCATGATAAATAATCCCACCATGGGAGGAATCCCAAGCATGAATCCTAGTATGAATATGATGAGTAGGCCAGGTAGGTGACGCCAGTTAACAAAAATTTAACCTGTGTTCGTTCGTTGGTCATCATCATCATCATCTTTCATCCCATGACACTCATCTGTAATCCGTTGGTCTCTAGACCAAGAGCTTTAGGATACCGTATGTAATGCCCTTGGTTTGTATAACGTCCCCAGAAAACAAATTTATTGGTAATGCTATGAGAAGGAAAAAAATACAATCCATGTTATAAGAAAGAAAAAAAATACAATCCAACTTTCTGGTGTATATCTGTATAGGAAGTACAGGAACACCTGTTTTATATTCGGCATTGAAACATGGTAATAATCACAATTTTTGTATCTCAAATTATTATGATTTAATTAACACAAATCAAAATTAGTATTTATATTTAGCCTTGAAAATCTTATTGAAAACAATTAGCCAAGAAACACATGTTTTTGTGACTATTGGTTTTGCTTCATTTGATATCAATCATAAACTTTTAGTATATGATGGAGCCTTTACTTGGCATGTCAAAATCATTTTAAAATTTCTTCTTGCTCGAGGAATCCAACACCGTATTACACAAAATCATTGATATAGGTCTTCTACAGCTCTGCTGCATACTCATATACATTGAATTATATTAATCTGCCATTTTTTTCCAACATGATTGTAAACTGACATTCCATAATTTGTCATTGTTTTTTTCATACATAACAAATAATTTCAGCATCAATTGATTAATAATGGCCAAAGCATGTGGCTATAATCTTAAAATAACTAATCTCGTAAAGTTCTTTTAAATACTAATTGGAATATAACATATTGTTTATTCATCATTTTGAGCCATTTATAATTAACCTTGCATGCAACAGAATATAAACCCTATTAATATCATTTGAGCTTATTTAAAACACTAATCTGTGTACTAAGTAAAATAAACTCAACTAGGAACCTTTTCCTTGATATAATATTTTAAAGTAAAAGAGTGATAAGAATCAAGGTAGAAATGTATGTAACATAGAAAATAATGGCCTACTGGGTCACTTAAGACTAAGAGGAATGATGCTTGATTCTTTGGGTAGAAAAGAAGGTTTAAGTTTTATTAATTGTTCACTGAATGATTGGAGCTCATAAACATCACCAAGGCATTTTAGACATGCCTCAGTATTGATTGTGTCAAAATACCAGTCTAAATCCTCTATAAAATACAAAGCTCCAATTTGCCGACACTATTTGAAGGGAGGTAGTTAAAAAAATGTACTGCAAAATTATGTAGCATCCACTCGAGGAATCGTGTCTAGTACAATACTGCAACAGTAATGCTGCTGACCCATAAGCTCGTTAAAGATTATGTTTATTTTGTACAAATTAACTACTAACATTATCATAATATTGGCTTACTTATTAGTAATACAAGACCATTTCATCACAACAACTCGACCCTTACTTACCTTATCATGAAAATATCGGTTGATGACTCAACCAATATTTATTTGAACTAGGCTAGGGCAACTTTGCCTCATGTCAAACTCAAGTTATTTAGTATTATATCAATAGTGCTTTTGTTACTGTATATAAGTGGGGTTTTATTTTAGCGGTTTAGTTTCCTTTAAATGAACCACCTCGTGAAATGTTGCGTTGTGTATATAAAGCATCTTGAAGATTAATCCGAGCAAGAGCAAATTAGAGAAATCCCACACAGTCCATTTTGCTGTAATCTATGAAAATATCTGTATAAAAATCCTACTTATATACAGTATACTTGTAGAATACCTGACACAATGCACCACCTTAAGATTGTATCCTACTTCTGTAAGGGTGTGAAAGGTATTCTGAAAATGTTCCACACATCCATTGACATCACACAGTTTTTACATTGTCATAATTGTTTTGAATTGTTAAGGTTGGTGTCAACCCTGTTTGGCGCCAAATTTATCAAGCACTGTAACTTTTAAATTATAAATGTGATGTACATAAAAGTATACATTTTTTGTAATGAAATGAGTCAGAGAATCCATTTTTGGTATCAAATTTTACTAAAATTAGTGATTTTTACATTTTTTGCCCAAAAATCACCTTTTTGGCGTCAAATTTTTTCAGACAACCTAACAATATCAGTTTTTGATTAAAAATTCCAAAATTTCACCAAAATCATCTAAAGTCAATTATCTAGGAGCGAATTTTTTTTTTTGGCTTAAAATTTGTTTGTTTTGAAAATATTGACCAAAAAGTGCCAAAAAATTGTTTTTTATCTCAAAAATCTCATTTTTGGCACTTTTTGGTCAATATTTTCAAAACAAACAAATTTTAAGCCAAAAAAAAAAATTCGCTCCTAGATAATTGACTTTAGATGATTTTGGTGAAATTTTGGAATTTTTAATCAAAAACTGATATTGTTAGGTTGTCTGACAATTTTTGGCGCCAAAAAGGTGATTTTTAGGCAAAAATGTAAAAATCACTCATTTTAGTAAAATTTGATACCAAAAATGGATTCTCTGACTCATTTCATTACAAAAAATGTATACTTTTATGTACATCACATTTATAATTTAAAAGTTACAGTGCTTGATAAATTTGGCCCAAACAGGGTTGACACCAACCTTAAGACGATGGTGAATAAGGCTTTAAAATTGTTTGGCATAATTGGTAATGTTGTATAGTCTTGGCCAACAGAGATTTAAACTACCTAGCTTTTAATCCCCTAAAATTGCTCTCTGCCGTATCATTAGATGGGGAATTTTCAGCATAAAACCCAACCCATTTTATACTTTTTTTCAATTAAACTGGTTGTCTCAGAAAGAAATATGTTCTTGTTTGATAATTTTTTCATATACTGTATATCAAAATTGCGATCTTAAAGTTAAGGGTTCAAAAATTTTAGGGACACCTTATTCATGTTCTTAGAAAATCCACTTTGATTTCTTTTATTTCTTATTATTATGTTCATGCTGAATAAGAGTTTTATCACACTATCCTACGTAATTCACAAGTGGGGATTAGAAAGTGGGCAATAGTTTTGGACTATACAGCCAACAAATACTTTAGTCTTATTTCATCATCATCACTTTCAGCTGTTCTTATCAGATTTGTCTAATTTTATTGGTGGTGTTACATTTCAGAAGATCATTTCAGATCATCAGCACTATTTAACACTGTAGTATAGTTGTATTAGTTGTATTACTTGTAAGATATTGAATATTGATCATTTGGTGGGTGGATTGAGTGAACTGTGAGTGCATTGTTTAGATGGGTGGTATAAAACATGAAATCATAAAATAATCATGTGCAAGTAACTGTCAGAGATGCTATGAGCAGCAGTGAATCACGAACAGTTTTCATGCACAAATGTTTTTGATCTATTATTAAGCAGTCATTGCAATTCTCAATGACGTCATGCTTTATATGTTAGGAATCTTGTTCAACGTGAACATTCTAATGGCTCAACAATTCTGATCGTCACAAAATGAGTGGGTGCCGATGGATGTGTGTGTGGTCGTGCTGTTTAAAGATTAAAGTTAGCAGTAAAAAATCTGTCCTTGATTGAACAACTAAAAACTACGTTATTTGTGCTTGCATCTTCAGAAGGACCTTTTATGTATACTTATACTTGCAATATTTATATTCATAAAATGTAAATATATAATTGTCCAAAATCTTTAAAAAAACATATTTGTCCATAGGAATGAATCCATATCTGGCATTCTGAAAGGTCAGATTTTGTACCTAAAATCCACTTTGCTCTCCTGTGAAAGAAATGTCAGTGTATTGATGCATATATCAACATTACACATTTGTACACAAGTTTGATTAGGAAGAGGTATTACTTAGACCAAATCAAATACTTGATATTGCGTTTTGAATTTAGAGTAAGCGATAGTAAGGTATAATTACTGTTATTGTTTCAATGTCTAGTAGGCCTCTTTTAATTCCAGTTTCTATTTCATTCTCTTTAAACTACAGGAAATATATGGGGAAAAATATTATGCATATTATGAAACAAACAAATCAATTTGCCTTAATAGGGGAAAATAAGGGTGGATCAGTGTTTTTAAGCGTTATCCTAAACATGCAATAAATAAAATGCTCATGTTTTACATCACTGACAAACATGTATAATATTAAATTTCATGATGAATTTGACATCCAATTCTCATTATATTTAAAGTGTATTAGTAAAACAGCTAAGAGGAAATATGCAAGGGAGTAATCGGGTCTCCAATATTCATTGAAACAATAAAAATCTTGATACCAGCCAAATACGCAGGTGACCCTATCCATGCTTTCTTGACATTCCTCACTAGATACTAGGGGGAAAATTGGACACTTCTTGTTTGTTTATTGTAAGACAAATTATCATCTCAAAACTTACGCTATATCATATTTTGCAAACAAATCAAGGTTATTCTTTTTTTTAAATCATGTTAATTGCCTCCCTTACAGTTATTTGGTAGTGGGTTTTTTCTATTGATACTTTTGTTCTTTTTGTTTATCTTTCTTTTTCATTTTCCAATTTTTTCTTTATTTTGGGTCATATTCTTATTTTGGGTTTATCTCACTAAATTTATCCCCCCTCCACACCAGGTATGTCAATGGGTGGAATGCAAGACTCGCAAGGCTACGGCCCTGTATCGGGGATGAGCTCCCCCGGAATGCATCCCAGCATGCAACCGTACCAGCAGCAGCCATATAATCATCAGCAGCAGGCTGGTCAGCAGCAGCACCCCGGCATGCCGCCTTACCATCAGCAACAGCAGATGCCACCTCCCCAAATGCAACAGCAATATAGTAGCATGCAGCTTCCTTACCACCACCAGCAGCAGCCCCACCACCAAGGGGCAGGTATGCCTGGTCAATACCCAAATCAAAATATGGGGATGCACCCCCCGCAAGGTAGGAGACTACTGGCAGGGATATTGTTGTCAAGGGCAGTGGATAGACTTGTGATAGTTGTTGCTATGGTTACGAGACAGCACAAAGATGATAATATGTATGATTTTGATAATATGTTTAGATGTATATCTATGTTTGGGCAATTTCCTCAAATACAGCTCATGTATGGAATAAAGCCTAGAGCAGCAAATGTCTTACATTTGATATCACATTATATTATATATATTATCAATCCAGATATTATTCTTTTTACTTAAGTAACAATATAGTTTTCAATCAGCAGTTTTACCAAAAGATTTATAATCATTTTCACACTTGAATTATATCTCAAATTTGATCATTTCGTTTAGAAATATTTGTAAAAGATAATAAAAAATGTCAGGAAAATGACCCATACTGAGAATTTATAATTGACTAAAATAGTGATTGATACTTTGTTTTTTATTGGGGGTTTTCATTTTTATTGGGAAAAAAAACCTAATATGTTAAAGATAAATGATTTGATTTGTTCCTTCAAAATTCTTTGATTAATATTCCCAACACTTATTTGTTGGCACAAAAATGCTCCCTAATATGGTACTAAACATATGCACAAGATTAAGCCCTATCCTCATCCACTGCCCTTCTTTAGAGGCATTTGCAACCAAATACAAAGCTGTGTATGTATGAATGTAATGTACCAAAGCGAATGTGTTTTAGCGCTGTGTATGTGTAAAACCTATAAGCCACCTACCTACCTGTAGAGCAGACCTTATGCTGTAATCCAATGATCTCGATATTGTGTAAATATCCTGTGGGAATACTTGTATAGTAGATGGATACCAGGCTTGTTTGTTGAAAAAAACTATGTTGATAGAGTACTGTAAAAGTAGACATTTTCGCGTTTTTTTTATTTTCGCAAATTTCGCGAATCAATCCTCATCCGCGAACTATAAACTCGCGAAAAATATTGACTTCCATTGCCTTTTGTTCACAAATGTTGAAAATCGCGAAAATAAAAAATCGCAAATTGCCTGTTATGACCATTTTTCGTGAAAATATCTTATCGCGAAAATATTGACTTTTACAGTACATTTTTCAGAGAAAGGCGACGAACATACTTACATTTGTTCAGACAATTATAGTGTCAAAAACAGCAGGGAATCAGCGGGAAATTGGGTGCTTTGAAATAGGTGTTCAGGGTTGAAATTTTTTTGGAATAAAAGTTGAAAAGAGTATCTGTGAAAACATGCTTGGTATCCACCTTTGAATTTCTAGTACCCAACCACTCAACCACTACACCTTGGAAAAAATGTTGTTAATATGTAAGCTTATGTAATGTTATGTTGCCTAACTTTAGACCTAGTCTAAATGAAGAATAGTCTTGCTGGAAGGACCCTTTTATTCTTGTATATCACTTTTATACTCCATAGTCAAGTCCAAAAGTAAAATTGGTATCATCTAATTAGTCTAATATAACACTAAAATCCATTGCCCTTATGAGGTTCATTAATCATGTAGAATGAGCTCATCAAAGCATATAGGGTCCTTTCTTGGATGACTATTCTTTATTTAGACCAAGTTTAAAGTTAGACCAGGTTTGTTGTTTTGTGCATATCGACCTTAATGTTTTGTAGAAGACATGCCGATCCTATATCCTTTTGTCAATGATTCTATATTCACCTTTTGTTTATTCGGGTGTGGGGGGGGGGGGGGCAGTATTTGATCATGTACATAGTCAAATCTGGTCAATTTCACCTTGATTGTGGCTCATATAATGATGTAACTACAATACCACACAGGTTTCATACAATATAACACACAGACTTCTTGCATGTCCAAAGATAACCTTTCACCCCCTTCCCCATCCCCTGAATGTTACTCAATTTACCCACAAAAAGTAACCAGTGTATAATTATGTATGTTCTTGGTCCATCAGTATTTCAAGATAGAAATAAATCAATTTCTGGAACTTTGTGAATTGTGCAGCAAATTCATCCATGCAGTGGGTGGGTCATAAATTGCTTCACATTCTTATGTTATACTGTATAAGGGGTTATTTTTGCGTGCAGATATTTTCGTGATTTGATCGTATTTGGAAAATTTCGGGGTATGAAAATTAATTATTATTTAACTCTAAAATAAAAATAACTCTAAAAATACCACTTATACAGTATACAGTATATTATTTGAGAGGTCCTTTACACAAAATGATAAAAAAGTTCAATTATGGACCCTAAACAAAGTCAACTGCACAGTGTCTAATAATAATGTTAAGTGGCATGTGGCATAAAAATGGCCACAAAGTTTCAGTTCCAGAAGTTGATTTGAATTCTGATTATCTTATGCATAAATGTAATCTGAAGGTTGGCTTTGAAAAGGGTATGGGTTTAAAGGGTTTCTATTTTTGACAAATCTCTCCCATGGTTTGAATGGTAACAGCCAAATCAGTTTTGCTTTGAAAAAGATTTCTGATATAAGTTTGAATTTCTATGGGATATTCTAAGATCAGAACAAACTGGTGCACAGAATAAAACTAGACTGAAGTCAAGTTTTACAGAATTTTACTATCTTCACACAATTTCAGAACAAAAAAAGAACAACAATGAATATAAAATTCCAATAGCAAAATACCAATATTCTAATTTTCAAAGCCACCCTTCAATTCAGTGCAGCGCATGAAAAAGTTGTTGTTGATTTTGTTTTTAATTTTGCATGTGTATGCCTTTTTGTTTTGTTGTTTCAATCCATTTTGTGCCCAGCAGCTGTAGGAATGTATGGTAATCGTATGACACAACAACCACCGCATATGATGTCTTCGCCACATGTGCCCAATTCCCAAGTGCCATATGGCAGTCCGTATCCATCGCCTGCAATGGCGCCCTCTCAGTACGGACAAGGTTAGCATGCGATTACTGATTTATTTTTTCTCTCTAATGCTCATAATCGACATGATCTCACAATATGTGCTTACTTGCACCTGATTGGTCAGCGTGACATGATCTCACAATATGTGCTTACTTGCACCTGATTGTTCAGCGTGACATGATCTCACAATATGTGCTTACTTGCACCTGATTGGTCAGCATGACATGATCTCACAATATGTGCTTACTTGCACCTGATTGGTCAGCGTGGCTGTTCCAATAAATTCATTCTCAATACCAAGGGGAGGATTACAGGTCATTGGTAGCAATGTCATACGGGTCACATTCTCTTATTTGAAACGTCACACATCATCAGTATTTTGTATGATCATCTCTCACCTATTATCACAAAAAGTTGTCCTTATATGTGTTTCATTGCAAAATAAAAAAAATAAAAATGAAGCGAGAAACATCCCATATAGTTTGTTTATGGGGGAGGATAATGGCTTCCCCTTAGACAGATCCTAGTGGTAAGTTCAATTGACCTAACAATGCCAAACGAGAGAATGTTGGGAAGATTACCTATATTTTTTCGTCTGCAAGTGACAGAGTGATTAAGTAACCCTTATTGTTGTAAATGTTTGTCAGATAAGGTAACCCTAATTGAAATGCTTCCATTGGTATGGTAAGAGTACATTTTGTAATGAGGTTTTAACATTTGGATGGCCACCATATGGTAATACCCTGGGTAATATGGACCAATATATGAAGAGTTTATTTACAAAATATGCTAAGTTCACAAAGTGTACTTTGAAGGAAATCCTGGTTTTTTTCATATGGACATTTAGGATTTGTTGATTTGGTTAATATTGCATATGGCGTAAGATATGCTATACAAAACCAAAATAACATGTTTGGTTGAAATCCTGGACCTTTATTATTTTGTTATTATCTCTTTTGTTTCCAAAAAAACATGGACTTTTTGCCACTTAACAGATTGATCCACTTTCTAGAAACACTCTTTGTAACCACAATGTCTCAAAGTTTAGCATTCCATTGTAAAGAGGTTGTTGAATGGCTTACACAAAGAATAAATTCCAGTTAAGGTTTTTATTCTAGGTGACGGTCATAAAAATTATTTGATCCAAAACATTTACAAGGAATCAAATGAATCATATTTTTGAAAAATAACGTCATTAGACATAAGCTGTATGATGGTCTATCATAGGTGTCTACATTTCTAAAACCTAAGACCCAAAAACTAAGACCCAAAAACTAAGACCCAAAAACTAAGACCCAAAAACTAAGACCCAAAAACTAAGACCCCAAAACAAAGACCCAAAAACTAAGACCCAAAAACTAAGACCCAAAAACTAAGACCCAAAACCTAAGACCCAAAAACTAAGACCCAAAAACTAAGACCCAAAAACTAAGACCCAAAAACTAAGACCCAAAAACTAAGACCCAAAAACTAAGACCCAAAAACCTATCATCAGTGCGATATGTTTAAAACGTATTAGGGCTATAATTAGAGTTGGAGTCATCTGAAATGTAGTTGACAATTTCAATATGATGTCATTCAAAAGCATGTCTGTCCCATTGAAATATTCAGGGTAATGCATGTTGTATGATTTTTGAACCATCTCCCAACCCACCCATTCATCACCAAATTTCTAACTACATCTCTAAACCATTGTTATACACAAAAACTAATTGAATTGGTTTAATGATCATTCTTGATGAAAAATCCTTTTGGGGGATGTTGGGTGGGGGAAAGGGATACATGTACATTTTCTAGAGATTGCACAACTTGTTCAAGATAGGCAGTACTATATTGACCAGGGGGGAAATGTCATTAATGCTGTGTCAATTTGTGTTATCCATCCATACACATTTCCTGTATGCAAAATCTTATCACCAATTTGACCAATCTCTTGTTGCTATTCGATTTATCTTTATTTATTTATTTTAAATTCTTATTTTAAACATATAATTGCATTATTTTTGTTCATACAATTATTAATTTGGTATAAATGAAGGAAGTTCTTCACTCAAAAAAGTTGATATAAACATTTGTGCTTGCTTCCTAATGAAATGTGGCACTTAGCAAAACAACAACTACCAAAACTATACCTGGTAGTATTGAAAATGGCTCTTAATTGCAGGTTGTTTCTGATGGGCTCTGTTCTATTGAATTATCAATGCCTTTTATGTATTAAAGACTACTATTACTAGTATATCTTGATAAAATCTAAAAGGTATAGCCTTGGGTATGAGGCTTGACTGGTGTAAACCTTGCAAATCATTTGTTTTTTCTAATGAGAATATTTTTTACAGGAAAAATCATTTCAGATAACGTCCGAATGAATAGTACTGTCAAGATCATTGCTCATATTGGCCATTTAAAGTAAAATGTAGCCCACATCATTAGGCTACAATGGTGTAAGCATGACTGGCAAACAATATGATTTAGAATGTGCATATTATAGTTATCGTCAGAATACTTCGGCACTTTTTTCTGTGACAACAGCGTACAGCGTAAACACGGAAGTGCGTTGTTGTCACAGTCGGAACAGCGTTATCTTTGAGCAGTTCGACGCGTCGCGGACTCTGTAATCCGATTGGCCGCGACCGTATCCATGGGTCATGAATGTCCCCGCCCACACGCTCAATTAACTAGATGCGTGCGTTGGCGGTTTTTAAAAAGTGCCGAAGTATTCTGACGACGACTATAGAGATACCACTTTATATGGGAAAGGGAGTAACTACTATGCATCCCCCAAAATGGGAAAGAATGCCAAACCAATGGTCTACTCTGCTATTTTGAACTACCGAATGCTTTTTGGACTTGCAATGTGCCCTATCATCATAAGTACGCACAGAGTTGTTGCTTAAACAAATACAATTATGGAACCACCAAAAGTTGCTTGACTCACATATTCTTTGTTTCAATATGTTGGAACACTTCTAAACAGAAATTTTGGCTGCTAACATAGTTCAAGAATTAGCTTAAATTTGACAATAACAAGATGTCCATAAGGTATTCCAAGTAAAAAGTTACCTTGATGTGATAAATGACTGATTTAAATTAGTGACGATGATTCACAACATGGGTACACACCGGATTGCAAATATCTCAAAACTTCAAATAGATTTGTCTGAAATGATGCTCAAATACTTTGAATAAATGGACTTCCAACACTTTAATATGACAAATTGAATACATTTATTTTCCTAATCTTGAAAGTGATTTACTCTCCCATTTTACCCCCATTTTTGAGGCAGAGTTATAAAGCAGTTCAGCAGGGAGCCTGGATCTAGGTCTTGGACGAAAATGCTTCTGATTCGATTAACAGAAATGTTGTGTCATTTTTTAATTTCTAGTTGGACAAGGTGGTCAGAATTCTGGTCCAATGCACCCAGCTCAACCTCCCGCTCCCCTGTTTGTGCCACCCCCTCCCAAGACCCAGAGATTGCTGCATTCTGAAGCCTATATTCGGTGAGTAGAAATTAAAAGAATTGAACGTATCAGGGTGGTTCAAATGATGAATAAACAAAATAGAATTTTGCTCATCTGGTATTTAAGTTAAGCTTAGACTTTGTTGAATGCCTCATACCAATATATTTAATTGGATTACAAATTGGATGAACATAACGTATGCAGCGCAACAGTACACGTCCCTGAAATGAACCCCTGAACAGCCCTGAAATTGTCACACTGTTGGTTGCGTGCACTCCATCGTTGCACCCTATATCCTGTTCCATGCCATAAATCCAATTAATCTGATGTATGTATTTTTTGAGAAAGAAAACAAATGTGGATAAGTGTAAGAAATGTCTTTTTATATTCTTATTTGTTCTAATTGTCTTTATTGTACACTATCTGGTTAGGTCTATATACACTCGGCAAAAGAAGTTCTTGGACACTTAAATTAAATTAATATTTAATAGAATATATATAATTATATATATGATTATATATATGATTATATATATATAATTGTATATCAAAATAAGCAGAAAGTAATCCTCTAACAGCTTAACATGGAATTTAGACATGATCACTCATGCATGGCAGATCCCATTCACTTGACAATGGCAAGAACATTGCAAAAAAGTGGATAATCCCTCCATTCAAATGACTGTAAATGCTCATTTCTTGCAATTTCCTTTAACGCACCTTACCATTGCTTAATGAATGTGCTCAGCCATGCATGAATGCGTACATCTTAATTTCATACAGACATGATAGAGAATTATTGTCTGCTTATTTTGACATGCAATTGTTTAATTTATATTAAATATTTATATGAAATATTTGAACTTCAATGAGTGTCCAGGAACTTCTTTTGCCGAGTGTACATTGTGATAGGCTATTATTGCAATCACTTACTACAAATAGTGGTGAGAAGATTATTAGCTTAAAACCATTGTATACCTCATATTCACCTAAATTATATGTTTATGTTATTAAATTGTTTAAATTAACCAAAACTATGTGTCCCATACTTCCTTTAGTTTTAGTTAATTGCCCTATCTCTTTACTGAACAAAATCAAAGGAAGCCAGTCCTCTTAAGGGAAGTGTCAACCCTAAATATATGAAATTTATCAAGCACTGTAACTTTTAAACTAATAATGTAATGTACATAAAAGTATACAATTTTTCAAATGAAATGAGTCGGAGAATCTATATTTGGTATTAAATTTCCCCCAAAAAAGTGATTTCTACATTTTTGCCCAAAAATCACTTTTTTGGCGCCAACAATTTTCAGACAACCTAACATCAGTTTTTGATTAAAAATTTCAATATTTCACCAAAATCATCTAAAGTCAATTATCTAGGAAGCATTTTTTTTTTTTTTAACATTTTTTATTTTTGAAAATATTGACCAAAAAATGCCAACAATGAGATTTTTATCTCAAAAATCACTTTTTTTGCACTTTTTGGATGCATATCTCGAGTTTAAAATCCATAATCGAAAAAATAAAAAATTGCCTCCTAGCGCTGAAAGTCCTCTACACAATGGTAGTAAAATCTTACCTGATAGTTTGATATCTTTTTAGTTATGCTGGCTGAAAAATCATAAAATTCCTTCAAATTTGAACTTCTAGAAAACAGCGAATTAGTAAAAATATTGACGTTTTCCACCATTTAAAGCCAAATATTCTCGGAATACACGGGCGTGTGACCTTAAAGGCGAGTATACTATTATGAACAATCAAAATAAACTATCAGATTCAATTTATATTGTCACAATGTTAAGAAATTGGAAGAAAATTTAAATTTAAATGATCGTAAGATTGGCCCTTTGTTTACATTTTTAGGCATTGTTTTGCGCTCTTTTGTTTTCGCGTCTTCGTCACGCGGATATTAAGCGACGCGTCTAGTATTACGCACGGGAAGATTCAGCGCGCGACGCAATAATCGAACAGCTGTCGCAGCATTTGAAAAGCGCGGAACTCCGCTTAATTTCCCGCCTAACCATGCGCCTAAGTTTTCCTGGCTCAAACTTACCAAAACAACAATTTAAAATCACCCAAAAGAACGGGAAATAATCGCTTCCGATTAGTAACTTATGATGGTAATGATAGAATACATATAAAAGTATAAAATAATAGAGAAATATGAAATTCAATTTTTGAAACAAGTGCCGGGTTGACACTGCCCTTAACATGAATTTCATACTTTTGGTAGAGTTTCAGGTTCAACAATGATTTTAATGTGAATGTATAATCTTCTGAAGCTAAACAAACTAATTTTGATGAAAGTGTCCCATACTTCCTTCCTTTTTGTCTAGGGCAGGCAGCATTGTAGGCTATTATTCCAATCACTTACTACAAATTATGTTGAGAGATTGTTGGCTTTAACCCATTGATTTCCATGCTTTTTGCAATTGTTTAGGGACTAATTGATTATTTCCTCATAACCTCAATCCATGTTGAAATATGTTTTAACAATTCTTTTGGCAATATAGGTATATTGAGGGCCTGAACAGTGAGAACACATCGGTCAGCAACTGGAACAAAAGTCTCTCCGTCAAGAAAGATGACGTACAGCTGGACGGTCAGCAGAGATCTCGCCTTCCCGGACACTGGCTAGCTAATGGTCCAGGCCCAGAAGGCAATCTAGTCAACTCACTATGGAAGCTCAGGGACATGATGTTACATGATTCGTTACGGATTTCAAAGTCAAAAGATATGTAAGTCTTAAGTCAAAAGATATGTAAGTCTTAAGTATGTGTAGGCCAATGCCAAAAAAATACTTGACCTTTTTGTTTTTAAATGGCATATCTCAGGAGGGGGGGGGGGGGGGGGGGTAGGGAAAAATATGTGTTTGAGTGGGACTGAAGAAAAAAATGGAGCAGTTAACATTATATCTTTCCCAACACGCGGTTTCAGGGTGTCAGCACCAGAAGTCGAGTTATACCAAAATCCAGTCCAACAATGCAGCAATGAGCGTAACAAATGTGATGAATTAACCATTAGAACATAACCATTGTAATACAAAATGCTCTATGCATTGTGGGATTGGGAATTCCTTAACATCCCGGCTTTCGGTGCAAAACACTGAAACCTCATATTGCATTAATATTATATACATTCATAATAATATAGACGTTTGATTTGAAATGAAACATTCACTTTTAAGATAAAGTCTCCTTTTACAAATTCTTTGCATGAGCACATATTATTGATACTTGTCATTAAAGCATATTCTAAAAGAGTTTTCTATCCTCATCCGTGCAATGCAATTCATGTTTTAGGCTTGAACTCTTGATGAAATTATCACTGCTGGACCTATCATTGACTGTCATGTATGTTTTGTTGCTTTATCTATCCATATGCAGAGATGTACTAGACATAGAACCAGAGAGTAATCCAGAACAAGCCTGTATAACAATCTCCTAGATATTCACATTGGACCAGGGAGTAACAATCAACAAGTGTGTGTATCAATCTCCTGATATAGACATAAGACAAGTGAATGAACACGTTTCTGTTGTAATCTCCTTACAGACGACAAATCTCTTGGATATAGACTTTGATTAAGAGAGTAACCCTGGACATCAATCTCTTAGAAATGGACCAGAGTAACTCTGAACAGACATGTATATTAATCTATACATCAATTTCTTAGATTGAATCCAGTCAGAACCCCTCTCAGAACAGATGCATTTCACTTTTTCATTGCTTGTAGTTTCACTGTGTCTCTCAAGCTATTTCTGTAAAAGGCATAACACAATGCTCTTGCACTTAATGGTTAGAACACCACCCAAGGGAATGACCTTTTAGTGGATGACAGCAGTAGTCAGAGTTCACTCTCTCCAATAACTTGATGAACTATACTGTATTCTGCTCCAAATCACCGAGCCTCCTTACATCAGCACAGTGATATAGAGGAGCATGATCAGAACAGATACATTGTGCATCATATGCATGGCATGCGCACATGCCAGAATTGCGCATATTATTATTACCAATTTTGAACTAACTAGAATATATATATATGTCTGTATGGATTGAGTCATTACAGTACTACTATTTCAGTTATATCATCACAGCACTTGACTTTGAAGATCTATTGGCCTAATCAAACCTGATGGTAAGGGACAGCATTTCTCAGAACTGATTCATTTGTATTGTTATACCAATACCTACATTTGTTTATGATCAGGGTTTATAGCTTATAACATTCCGGTCATTGTTTTTTATGTGGATTTTTTTTGTAAATTGTATGTGAAATGTTTGGACATTTTCTAAACTTGTTGAAAATCTTCAAGTTGTCAAAAATATTTAAAAATTTCTAAGAAATAAAGAACTGGGAAGTTTAAGAAGACTTACCGACCATTGAATGGAGGAGGGAGTCCAATGTAAACTACAGAAAAATGTAGCAACTCCCTACATAGTTCACAAATGAAGAATGAGATTGGCAGACAACTTTGTATTCAGCAGAGATTCCCTGATGTTAGAAGAAAAAGTCTTTTGTCAAAACCTACATGGTTGATTTATATTTAGCCTGTTATAAGGTGTTTTTCCCAAAAATATTGAACACTTTTTTAGAAATTGTCCTCTCTTTCGTGAGGTTTGAGTTCTACTGACTGCCATCTCTTGGCATACGACATATGGTGCTATGCTTTATTTCTGTTCACTAACAGGTAACATGCTTGAACGGAGGGAATCTATATGCCTCTTAAATGATTTCAGATAATTTGATACTTAAACTATAGATAATGAAAAGAAGATACATGGCATTATTCACTGCTAAACCAAGATTGAGGCAATGAAAAAAATTAAGTGTTATTACTCCCAAAACCAAGATTGTTACTTTGACTTGTTATATAATATATTTGAAATATAATATATTTGAAATAAAATATAATCAGTAAGATATTTATTATGCAAGCTAAAAGAAGTGGTGCAATTGAAACTCAGTTTAATTTTGTGCTTGATTTGACACAAACTGTTGGCACAGGGCTGTACCACTAACACATAACTGTCAATTGGCAAAATCGAGAGGATGCACATCTAAATAGCATCCTAATCCCAAAGTTTGAGACATCAACCTAATAAGAAATATATTTTCAATAACTTCCAAAATCAAAATAAATGTTCAATTAAATGAAATCAATCTCTTTGTCATTTCAATGCTATGATGTTGTTCATTCAATCTTAATCAGACAATTATAACCCAGTTTGTCTATAAGATACCTCTACTGTAGAGCCTTTTTGCTCTCCTCAGAAAATGTTGTGGGTTTGGGCTCCATTTCAGCAAGAATTGTTGTATGTTGTACTTGGGCCATATTTTGGCAATACTTATTCATATTTCATTGCTACTGCCATAGATATAGACTTTCATCTTAGAAATAAATGTGATAGTGCTCTATTTGGCTTTTTGTTTTTGTTTACAAAAGTTGTTCTTTTTGGGCAGTATGGGTGAGGTGGGTTGATGTTATTTATTGTTATTAGTAAATGTATTGTCATGTGTATGATATGTAAAGAAATGAAAACTCAATGTTGATGTTTTCAATAAAAGAATATGATGTACATTAATTAGGAGATGTGTCTTCCTTTTAATTGAAATGTGATAGCAATTTATAGATGGATGGAGGGTTCACTTACATTTGCATTTAATTAAAGAGTGCATGGGAGTATGAACTGAAGGCATTCAAAATCATAATTTGTTCAGCTTGAATTGGAAATGTTAGCAATATTTGCAGTTGAAGTATGCCTTTCATTATACAAGGTTCAAAAGAAGTGAGCACCCCCCCCCCCCCCCCTCCTGGAAAAAAAGATCACATGTTTGCATAACTCCACACACAATTAGATGTTTTGAGAAATTTTGAAAAACATTTGGCTAACCACAGAAAGTTTCCCTTCATATCATGTTTACTTTACCCAAAACGGTCCAAAATTATGTTTTACTAAACTGTCTTCAGTGGGTGGGTTCAATCTGTAGCAGGATTTGTAGCTCGGAATGCGTCCTGCAGATGTTCAATAAACAGTCCTCCAAAAAGTAACTTATCAGGTACCGTGCCCCCATGGCACTATTCACCCCGTTTTACGGTACACAAACTGGCCGGGTGACATTTAAAAAACTGTTCCCATTTTTGTCCCTATTCACCCCCATGTCCCTATTCACTCCGTTTTACGGTAATAAATATGCTCTCAACTCAATTTATAGATCAAAATAACTTCATCATCGGTCGTCCTCGGACACAACAATGGAAACAGCTTAGTTGCCTCCCCTATTCAAAATAGATAACAATATTAAATTATACAATTTTGACAAAATCTCTTCTCTACAATTTGAGATATTGCACTTAACAATAATTGACTGAATATCAAAAGCCATGTGTAAAAAAATCAAAGCAAAGTACGATTTTCCTGTTGGCTCTTCTTTTTTTTGACACCCGGGATATAATAGTAGAAGCGTGTTTCTATTCCATCACCAATCGCCAACTGTTGGTGGTGATCAATAACCAATGAATAAATTCATGTGTCTATTCAGCACCAAAAGGATGACGCAGCAAAAGGTGGTGTCGCCGGAAGGTTAACCAAAATATGCAGACGACGATGGACACGAACGGCCGTTAATTTTGAATTTCCGTTGGTTTCGATGTAACAAAGGATTTTGATTATATGAACCCCATAAAATTCACCACACGTTGGAATAAAATTAGTAAATTATTTCATCCTAAAACCGCTGGAGTTGGATAACCAACTCCAGTGTCAGTATCATTTTTTGAATTTAATCCGTTGACCGTTGTTAAAGCGTTCGTCCCATTCACTTGATCACGTAACCTCGTTCGCATATTTTAACCTGATAGTAGTCATTATCTTGGATTCCGTGACCATTTTTCTTTGTGAATTTGTCAACTAAAAAGAAAATGCACCGCTCAAAAGTGAAGGACGGAAATGTTCTTTAATAGCGCAAATTCCAAAATGGCCGCCATACAGGGGTCCGAAAATTCAAATGGCTTTAATTAAGCTAAGAAGGCTACCAAGGATACCGAAAAAGTATAGTTTGCCCTACTTCCGATGTTTGGTTAACGAGTTATGGGGTCAAACGTAAAAAGGTCGTTGACCTTTGCATATGGGGTCAAAATTTAAACTTGCTCCGATTTTGAAAAACAATATCTCATATTGTTCGTATGATCACAAGGATTCCAGAAATTGTTTTTGTTTGTTTTTACTAATATTTTGTGTGGGTCAAAAAGTCAAAGTATACTGTCCTATATCTGACCTGTTGACCTTTTATAAGGTACAACAGACACTCTAGGTGGTAAAAACTATCATTTCTGGAATCCTTGCCATCAGACGAACAATTTGAGATATTATTTTTATATTATTTATTTCGATGATCTTCCCGCATCGAATAGTATTTGGGCCTGTAACCATTTTTAACATGAAACCACCGTTAAACTTGCAACGTTTCACGTTCAATTCTCAAAACCCTAGCGTACGCAATACTGAAGCGATTAGCGATTGAACAGCACCCACAAGACGCTTATGTCATAATGAACAATTCCCATTGTTTATAATGCTAATCGCTTCATTATTTTAATTTTGAAAGAAGTATGGGGATCAGCAACGCGTAAGAAATGTGATGCTTGAATAACTCCATACTAAAAATAACTTTGACTTGTCAAAAAGAGGTAATTCAGTGTAGCATAGAGGGCAAGCTCTAGGGCTCCCACGCAGGAATCCCGGGTTCGATTCCTCAACCAACCTTCATGTATATCATTATACATTATATTGCTCTTTGATTTTGTAACATGCTCATTCTGGTAGCGTTCATAGTTCACCTCGCTGGATGTGCACCCGGGATGTGAACAAAGAGCCCCTATCAACTATTTATTTTGTAGTATTATGAGATGAACGCTCAGGCTGCTGTGGGTATGCCTATTGCTATAATATCGAGGCTGCGTATTTCAATACCAAATGCAAAAATGAAGATCACACTTTGTTTTTGTTTTGACACATAGCCCTGTTGATAATCAGTCAAATTCACGTGCACAAATTAAAGAGAAGGATGTTCGTCACAATTTAACAATTTAAGGGGGGGAGGGGTGGTGTCAGATTGTTATAAAACAATTGTATACAACTTTCCCATATATCAGCCGATAAGTGTTGTACAGGGTGCTTCAGAATGATCTATACCGGATTCAAAAATATATTAAAAATATAAAACAAATAGTGTTTCAAATTTAAACACTTACGATATGATGGTGGAAATGTTTCCTACTTTTTCCGTTAATTTTCATATTTTGGCACACAAAGTTCATCTTTACAGCTATTCTCTCTAGCACTACCAGCATTTCAACAAAATGAACCCCACACCTCATAAGTTGTATTCAATACTCCCGCCAAGAAAGGAAGGTTAAAACCACTCAAGGTAAACAAATCCTGCCTTATTCAATCAAAGCTTTGTTTTCTATGCACACAACAATCAATTGTTATCAAAGAGTTAATTAAAATAAGAAGAGGGTACAATAATAATGCGAATAACATTTCAGAAATAATTGAATGTTTAAAAAGGTTAAGACTGGGTTGCTGTAAATATCAAAGAAGTGGTGGCAGACTTTAAAATATCAATTTCCTTTAAACTTTGCACATGTTTAGACCTTTGGTCAACATGTATATATTTGGTTAAAAAAATACCAATATACCTTTGGTTGCCATGTCAACGGCCAATATAGGAATTTACCAAATTTTCACTATTTTTACCCATTTCACAACTTTAAAAAAGCTTAAATATTAGGTCATATTTCTGTATGAAAAACATGCATTACAGTCCCCTTTTTTTCCTACAGTGAAGCAACCAACCTTGTCCTTTTCAAAAATGATATAAACATTAACATGCATCTTTTCAATGTGGGTGAAACCATTTTGTAGAATAGGGGTGTTTTAATTAATTTAAATTATGCAAAAAGTGATGGTCGTAAAAAATGACATAACCCCCAAAGCGGCATTTTTTTTTTAATTAGCTTTTTCAGGGTTAATAGACAAGATGTCGGTCTATATGTTTCAAGAAAAAAAAGTGTTGGTAATTGTTGTACCGGAGAGCAGTGTTGCCAGAAACTATGCACTTTTTCGGTTTATTGACATTTAATTCATTGTGGAAAATAGGGATTTTGAGGATTAACTTTCATAGAAAATCCTGATAACGATTAATATACGTTCAAATGATATTTGTATCAATTCAGCATTAAGTAAGACATGATTTGATAGTATTTAAACGACAGCGTTGCCAGAATAAACGCCCTCAGCGAAGCCGTTGCCCATAACCTTTAGTAGGTCATATTAGTCGGGTATGTACAGGGGGGTTCATGTGCACCTCCCCCAGTTCTCAACCAAACCAGCTTTTGTGGGTGTCTTCTAGGGTCCTTAAACACATTTAAGATGTTACAAAAAACCCGGATGCTCTCCAGATATTCAAGATGGCGTCCAAAATGGTCAAATCTCATAAAATGACATAATAGCAATCAAATTGTATGGTGAAATTATAGTTTTAAACGTGGGATGTATGTATTTAGCCACTAGACACTCATATCCAGAACTTTTACTTTTTTAACACACCTTAGTCCAAGATGGCTGCCAAAATGGCCGCCAAAAATGGTAAAATTCCATATATTGGCATATAAACCAACATGTATGATTATAGTATAGTATAGTTTTAACAATTGGATGTATGTGTTAGACCACTAAAAACTCATATCTAGTATTTTTGATTTGTTAACATACTTTAAAACCAAAATGGCCGCCAAATTAATGGTAAAAAATGGTCAAAAGTGGTCAAAATCCATGAAATAGCGTAAAAACAACCAAAATATATGATACAAATATAATTTTAACGATTGTATGTATGTGTTACACCACTAGTAACTCCTTTCCAGTATTCTTGCTCTGTTAACACAGATCAAAATCAAAAAAGGCTGCCAAAATGGCCCCCAAAATGGTTCCCGAAGTGGCTGCAAAAATTGTAAAATTCCATAAAATGGGATAATATTAACCTAAAGTTATGATAAAAATATAGTTTTAATGATGGGATGTATGTATGAGACCACTAGTAACTCATATCTAATATGTTTGCTTTGTTTACATACTTAAAAATCCAAAGTGGCCCTAAATGGGTCCCAAAATGACTGAACAAATTGTCCAAAGTCCATAAAATGGTATAATATCAACCAAAATGTATGATGAAAGTATAGTTTTAACTTTGGGTTGTATGAATTAGAACACTAGTAATCCAGTATATTAGCTTTGTTATAACATACTTTAAATCCTAGATGGCCACCAAGATGTTCGCTGTAAATGTAAAAATAGTCTATATGAGTGAATGATAATCCACAATAGATATTGTAAGAGTGTATATTACATCACATTCACGCACCAAATAGTATGTTCTAACTGCTAAGCTATTGCTTTTAGATATAAGGCCCACCTCTGTGACAATTTTGATTCTATATCACTTTCCAAAATGGCTTCCAGAATGGTTAAGTTGGTGTTAAATGACCTTAAATAATTGTTTTGTATTGTAAATGACCATACTATGGTTCGGGAACCAATTTGGGGGCCATTTTGGATTTTGAGCTGTGTTAACAAATCAAATATACTGGATATGAGTTACTAGTGGTCTAACACATACATCCCAATCATTAAAATTATATTTTAATCATACATTTCGGTTGATATTACGCTATTTTATGGACTTTTGACTACGTTTGACCATTTTTAGCCATTAATTTGGCGGCCATTTTGGTTTTAAAGTATATTATCAACAAAACAAAAATACTAGATATGAAGTTTTCGTAGTCTAACATATTCATCCCATTGTTAGAACTATACTCTAATCATACAATGTTGGTTTAAATATATGCCAAAATATGGAATTTTACCATTTTGGCGGCCATCTTGGATTCAGGTGTGTTAATAAAGCAAATGTTCTTGATATGAGTGTCTTGTGATCTAATACATACATCCCACTATTAAAACTATACTTTCACTATACAATTTGATTGCTATCATGTCATTTTATGAGATTTGACCAGTTTGGGGAGGGGGGGGGGGGGGATTTTGGACGCCATCTTGGATATCTGGAGAGCATCAGTTTTTTTTCGCTGTTAACATCTAAAATGTGACCCTAAAATACATCCCATAATAGTTGGTTTGGTTTAGTACTGGGGGTGGTGCACATGAACCCCCTGTACATACCCCTGACTAGTAGGGCTATAATGTGGATCACACTAGATGTTACCACCAAACTAGGCTAAAAGACGGGTTACAGGCAACAGTGTTGCAACATTGTTTTATTTTGTATTCATTTATACTGTTATATGTTTAAATACTGTAGTCCAGGTCCAAAATAAAATGTTTGATACAAAACGTCACTTACCGAATTCCATGTATATCAACTATTATAGGCCTTTATCAAGGTTTACATTAAAAAATCATGTCTCTGGCAACACTGACTGCCTTTAATGCCATTTAAGGGTTTTTTTTCTCTTCATTTCAACATTCATTTCATGTATTCTATCATAAATATGACCAATTTGTTATATAATTTGTCAATTAAGACTTCCTTTAATGTATAATATTTGGCCATTCATTGCGGTTTTTTTCAGCCAAAGTGCTAACTTTCCGGCAACACTGTTTCCGTGCACTTGAAATACCAAAACATTTTATTCCATGTTAATGTAGGTTGATATCTTATCTATCAATTATGAAAGTGGCATTATCCACAAAGTGCCACTTTCGGCTTTATAGCCCCATTAAATACCCCATTTTTCGCTATGAGAAATATGATGAAAACACCCCTATTTGAAATAATGGTTTGATCCAAAGTGGAACACACACTTACATTTTAAAATCATTTTCTGAAAAAGTAAACGTGGTTGTGCAATAATGTGTAAAAGAAAAACTTCTACTCTATCCCCTTTAAATGTACCAGTGCTTCTAATTTACCTATGTTTCATTACTTAAATAGTGTAAAAACTTGCAAAATTGGGGCGAAATCTTATTTTGGCCGTTACCATGGCAACCGACATCTGATATCCAATTTATTTCTATTTTTGTATTATATGTAACCATACCGACCCATGCATGAAGTAATGCCAAAATCCATTTTTTGAATTCTGCCAACTTTTTAAAAATATCTTTGATTTTTACAGCAACCCAGTCTTAATGACTTTATAGATTTTCATAATGGATCATTTCGACAAAAACTTGAAATCTACTATCGTTACAAAAATATCCTAAGAAAGCTGAACGTTTGCCCAAGATATAAGCAGCTCAAAAAAAGTGTGGAATATTTTTTCTAGCACAAGATTTTCAAATATCGCGGGATATGTTCATTGAGTGTTATAAACACAACACCAAAAGTAAGCCCCCCTCTAAACAATTCGTCATAACATCATAAGATAAAACATTTTACCAATAAAACTTAGTTAGAAATAATCCTATGACTGTTTCCTAAGTGGTGTTTGAAAATGAAAGATGTCCATGACTTCTTGGCTGAATGAGCTCAAAAATAAGACAAAAGCGCTACAGAAAGAGCTAGATGGCTGCTACACCAGAATGCTGAGACTGAGAGCAGTACTCAATGTCAACTGAAAACAACATACCAAACACCCAACTGTATGGTGACCTCCCCAAAATAAGCCAGAAGATACGGAAGAGACGAACAAGGTTTGCTGGCCACTGTTACAGAAGTAAGGAGCCAGTATCCAAACTGGTGCACTGGATCCCCAAACATGGCAAAAGAAAGCCGGGACGACCTGCTCTGACATTTATCGATCTACTCAAGCAAGATACTGGACTGGAGACGAGTAACATAAAGACAGCAATGAACGACAGAAGAGTGTGGAGAGCCATCAGTAATTAGCGGTGATTAACTTCAATTTATCATAATTTCACTTTGGAATGGTCTATTATAACAACGTTGGTGTCATTTTAAACCTGAGGACATTTACTTTTTGAATATTTTTTGCTACTTTACTCTCATTTTGTGGTGCTAGGTCACAATTGCGCAGTTATTGACAGCACCCAAGACCGGTTTTTTTAATTGGTACCCAAAAATAATCGTAAAAAAAGTCCCCAATTTTTTTTGCCGCCAGCTCGTGAAATTATGTGCCAATATATTTTTGTTTGGGTGGGGGGGGGGGGGGGGGGGGTGGGGTAGTGGGGGGGGGGGGGATAGCGATGTGGTCGTCCCAACCGGCAAAAAATATCGCATGGTAGAAATCGCAAATGTACCGACGGAACACGGAACATACCTATGTCTCTGAAAAAAGGTACAGTGGTAACGTAGGCCTACACAAAAAAGGTATGTTGTCGCCTGCCCCCTTGTATCCGCCACTGATTAATTGTTTAACTTGCAAGAGTCGTAGTGTACATTCTAGTAACTAAATGTTGCATGTTCGATCCTCACATTCCATTCATGTGGATTTCAAAGGCTTTCACTTAATACACTTTGTGCATGCACAACATTAATAATGTTAAGGATTATTTAAAAGGAATCAGGTTGACAACCTTTTTCTCTTTACTAACCCTTTCCCTCCCTCCCTCAATTTAAAAGCTCATCCTATATACACGTTTATATGAAAATACAGTTTTACAGTTTGGAAAACTTTCATCTGCACTTTTGACAACACTGATAGGTGTAAAGTTGGTACTAAAATAATAATTCCACAATCTTCTCCATCTCAATATGTTTTCTACTGCGAATTAATTCAAAATAACATAAACTTACGTATCATGGCAACCATGAGCTTCAATAAGATCTTCAAGTGGCGCAGTATACAAAGTAAAAGATAAAGGGCCGATGACCGATCCCTGAGGAACACCTTCAAGTGGATAACAAATATCTCCTAAGGGCTATTCATTTGGTCAATTCTTACAGCCCAAACGTAGATATCGGTCAATGAAAACCTTTTAAAGTACAAATATATCTTGAACAGACTATAAACAATAACCGTGACTGATTTCTTTGGGTAAAATGCCCTCTGATAAGCCAGAACCAGACCAGGACAGCCATTAATTATAACCCTACCTTAGGAAACCGCTGCAAAAGTCATATTTACTTTCCAGTATGCTAAAGGCGTAGCAATACATTCGAGTTTAAATTATACTATTTTGCAAGCCTACGAAGGTTAATATTGCCTACAATCTGATTTATACATGATAATATAGTATTATATTCAGAAATCATCCATTGTTTTCTATTTTCAGTATTTAAATCGGGCTGTTATATCTACTCATATAATGTTGAGAGGAACCGAAAAAAACATGTATTTATCTTTGGGGTAATTTCCCGTGCCCGTTGTCCAAAATCTCTCTCTGGCTTTGATCGCATCATAACAAAAGGGAACCAGGTATCAATTATCATTTACGATAAATGTGTAGCTATGATTCAGAGCTATAATCTTGACAAATGTCATGAGGCTGACATTCATAATAGCGATGCTATGAGTGAGGAGGTAGAACTTATTAAATGACCCTCGTATATATCATTCAATAGTTTCCATTTGATTTTAAACGCCGTTAATTTCAACAGCCTTCAATTGGTCAGGTTTCTAACTGACAAGACTTTTCAACTGAATATAATATACTTCATAAAACAACAACTACCACAACAAAAATAATTCCAGGAAGTCCTTCGACCTAATCAATTTGGCTTCGATGATTACGCAACAATATTGTTATATATTAGATCATTATTTTACAAGAAACCTGTTAACGTCTTTCTTATTTATCTATTCGTGGAGATAATTACTAGCAACAAAATATTGAGTATTATACTTAATGACGCATGATTAAGTGGCTATATGCATAAGACACAATAGCTAATTAATAAGACAAAACAAACTCTCGCTCAGATTAAATGTATATAGCATAATGATAAAAAATGTCATTATTTCGTGAATTCAGCAGAACAAAGATAAAATCAGGATTTTATGATGATCGGATTAGAGTGTGCGCCATTATTCAATTCCTCAACCAATTTTAACCAACTAAAACTCTTTTGAAAGCTAATGAGACAGCTTTTCTGCCAAAATAAATGATTTTACAATTTTATGCACAGATTTTAAGAAATAAAATCCCAAAGTTGAGTACACATTTTTCTGAGTCACCCTGTATATTGTGAAAATGCGTTAAAAGTAAGGCTCAAATGAAGTAACTGTGAATAGATAAATAGTCAAAAAACACTACTACTTACCACAACCAAGCGGTACAATAGTCAGAATTCCACACGAGACACCTTTACATTATTTTCAGATGCATATATCTTTAAACTCGAGATATTTTTACCCAATCGTTAAAGCAATAGCCGTAAGGTACAACATTTCAGTGGATGTTTCGCAAATGCATCGAATAAAGAAAAAGCGAATGTTTAAAGGGAACTTGGCAAAACAAGTGTTTTTTTAATTCAACAGAGATAATAGGAATGGTGTGATGTCATACAATACAATAGCACTACGTGCACTTAAAGCAAAAATACCCCTCCCATAGACTTGCATATGGAAAAAAGGTAAACACCGACCATGAAACAGTTTAATGGTGACCATTAATACGGCTACCATTACGTTAATGTAATTTCATCTTTAGCATACGAGTATTTAACGTCCCTTAAAATATATGGCTACGTTATTGGAGTTTAAGAATATGTTAAATATAATATGAAGATGTCTCCACAATTTTGAGATAATCATTGTGAAAAAGAGTCATCTTTATGGTCTTGGTTCAAAGAAAGTGTTATTTAATAGAAAGGCCTTAGGGAGTGTTCAGAAATACTTTGGTGGGGGGGGGGGTTGGCCAAAACGGGGGGGGGGGTCTAAAAATTTGAAGTCTCAAAAAGGGGGGACTAAAAAGTTTTCCCTACTCAAGAGGGGGGGTCAAAAAAGTTAGGCCAAATAGGTAGTCGTTAACGGTAAAAATACCAAAATTTTCTGCGCTTCGCGCAAGAAAATACTACAGTATTAACATTTCTATAACAAATTATACAGATTTCCGCACGCTCCGCGCAAATCTTTGTAAAAACATTGTGCCGACAGCAGAATTTGTTATACAAAATGTGACTAACCAGTGTCCACAATTTGTACTTGAGAACTGTTGATAAGGGTGATCGTCAACAAGGTTAAATACACATGGAAACCCAGGAAGGGAAAGTCTGCACTGACAGGTGTGGACATTGAATTATGCAAGGAAGATCCAGGAAGGGAAAGACTGTACAGACAGGTGTGGACGCTGAATTGAAGTACGCAAGGGAGACCCAGAAAGGGAAAGACTGCACTGACAGGTGTTGACATTGATGTATACATGGAAAGCCCAGGAAGGAAAAGACATCACTGATAGGTGTGTACATTGAATATAAGTACGCAAGGGAGACCCAGGAAGGGAAAGTCTGCACTGACAAGTGTGGACATTGAAGTATGCAAGGGAGAAACAGAAAGAGAAAGTGTGCACTGACCAGTGTGGACATTGAAGTATGCAAGGGAGACCCAGAAAGGGAAATTCTGCGCTGACAGTGTGGACATTGAAGCATGCAAGGGAAACCCAGAAAAAGAAAGGGAGAGTGTGCACTGACAAGTGTAGACATTGAAGTATTAGCCGGGGAGCGCATTTTTCGGTCCCGGTCTGCTGGCACAGGGAGTCATATACCAAAATGTTCCTTGATGTCTATAGTATACAACTTAGGTGGACATCCTTGCCAAGTCGGATGTTACGTTGACCTTTGACCTCAATTTAGGGTCAAAGTTCATATGTGTTTCAATGGGACGTCAACGCTTTAATTTAACATGGGAAAAATGTAAAAAACAAATAGTTGACCACATAAAGTATATCATATTGTTGGACTGACTATTTAAAGCAAAAAGGTTAATCACAACTTTGATTGTCGATCAATATTTTTTGACCTATGACCTTTTGAAAATGAAAGTTATCAAAGATAGGCAATTTTTGGCAATTATTCACAAATCCGGCCAAAATTCCACTTTTTCCTTCTTTAAAAAAGTAATTGTAACTCATTGAGAAATAATAAACCATGTTTTAAGGTTTGTATATCAATTCACTTGATATTAAGATACATTTCGAACATCAATGGTGTGCTGTTGCCATGGCAGCAGACTTAAATGGCCTCCAAAAAAAGTCAAAAATAGGTCAAAAGGGAGTCAAATTTAGACATAAATGGTGGTTGCTATGGAAACTGCATTGCCGGTAGATTTTATAATTGTCTTAAAATCAAAGTAGGTCCATAAACTAGCAATATTAGATGTATTCCGTTCATCCAAGGGCCAATAATATTTTTGAAATATTGATTACATGTCATTTTTGGCCAATTTTGTGAAAAACGGTAACAAATGGCAGTTTTTTGCTGACATGTCATTTTTAAAAGGTCATAAGTCAAAAAGTATTGATCGACAATTAAAGTTGTGGTTGAATTTTTGGTCCTAAACGGTCAGCCGAACAATATGATATACTTTTTTATGGTCTGATATTTTCATGTTATATTAAAGTGTTGACGTCCCATTGAAACACACATGAACTGTGGTCAAAGGTCAACTTAACATCCGAGTTGGCAAGGATGTCCACCTAGGTTGTATGCTACAGACTTCAAGGAACATTTTGGTATATGTCTCCCTGTGCCAGCATACTGGGACCAAAAAACCCTAAAAATGGGCCTCCGCTCCCCAGCTATATGCAAGGGAAACTCAGGTAAAAGACTGCACAGACAGGTGTGGACATTGAATTATGCAAGGAAGATCCAGGAAGGGAAAGACTGTACAGACAGGTGTGGACATTGAAGTATGCAAGGGAGACCCAGAAAGAGAAGGTGTGCACTGACCAGTGTGGACATTGCAAGGGAGACACAGAAAGAGAAAGTGTGCGCTGACAAGTGTGAACATTGCAAGGGAGACCCAGAAAGAAAAAGTGTGCACTGGCAAGTGTGGACATTGAAGTACTGCAAAGGAGACACAGGAAGGGAAAGATTGCACTGACGGGTGTGGACATTGAAGTATGCAAGGGAAACCCAGAAAGGGAAAGACTGCACAGATAGGTGTGGACGGACATTGAATTATGCAAGGAAGATCCAGGAAGGGAAAGACTGTACAGACAGGTGTGGACACTGAGTTGAAGTATGCAAGGGAAACCCAGAAAGAGAAAGTGTGCACTGATCAGTGTGGACATTGAAGTATGCAAGGGAGACCCAGGAAGGGAAAGACTGCACAGATAGGTGTGGACATTGAAGTATGCGAGGGAAAGATTGCACTAATAGGTGTGGACATTGAAGTATGCAAGGGAAACCCAGAAAGGGAAAGTCTGCACTGACAAGTGTAGACATTGAAGTATGCAAATGGAACCCAGGATGGGAAAGACTGCACTGACAAGTGTAGACATTGAAGTATGCAAGGGAGACCCAGAGAGGGAAAGACTGCACTGACAGTTGTGGACATTGAAGTATGCAAGGGAGACCCAGGAAGGGAAAGTCTGCACTGACAAGTGTGGGCATTGAAGTATGCAAGGGAAACGCATGATGATGTGATCGGGGGATAATTTATGACTTGCAAGTGAATCTATTAGATGTAGCAAATCGAAAATCTGTCCTCAATAACCTTACTTGCACACATAAAACTAATTTAGGCTAGAATTCAAAGTAAGCTCAATAGCCAGGCAATGTATCCTTCCAACACTGTTGAATTTTGAAGCTTTATCAATTCAACTAGCCGATATTGTATACCTTGATTCAGCACAAAACTAACTTGAGTCATTGAATAGCTGCTTCGAGGTAGACTTGATCTTAGGTCTCTGGCATTTGGATCTAGACTAATTTTTGTAAGACTGATTTCAGCATGGCTTAAAACAGACACCCACCTGTAAACCACTCAGATTGACCTTGTTTGCAAGGCAATTATACTTCAAGGCAGCTGGTTGGTTGGTTGGTTCGGTCCTGTCATGACTGACAGCTCGTGACCTTACAGATACTACGCCACAAATAACGATTTTCAGCAAAGGAGTAACAATCACGGAGCGGGTGTCCAGTAATCAACTTTATTTGGTCAACTTTATTTGGTCTGCCTCTCTTGCGCTTCCCTTCAATCATGCCTTGCATGATCATCTTCTCTAGGTTGTTACCCTTGCGACGTGAGATATGGCCGAAGTAGCTCAGCATTTGGGTGTTGATAGCATGAAGAAGTCGTTTAGACACCCCTATTTCTTCAATAATACTGGCATTGGTCCTTCTCATTGTCCATACGATACGAAGCATACGCCTCCAACACCACATCTCGAAAGCAGCTATTCTGTTTTTGTCAGCTTTGGTTAGGGTCCACGTCTCACACGCATACATGGCAATTGGAAATACAAGGGCTTGGACAAGCCTGGTTTTTGTTGCTCTGGTTATTCCTCTGTCACCCCAGATCTTACTTAGGTTGATCATTGCTGATCTAGCCATTGCTAAACGGTGTCTAATCTCTTGGCTGCAACCACCCTCTTTGGTGATTAGGGATCCAGGAAAGTTGAATTTTGAGACCAATTCCACCTCATACCATCAATTATGAGAGGCTCTCCAACACCATCTGTGCCTATGGACATGATCTTGGTCTTGCTGACATTTAGACGTAGGCCAAGCTGCTCACTCTCCACCTTGACTTTCTTCAGGAGTTCCGCCATCTCTTCCATGTTTGTTGCAAACAGGGTGGTGTCACCGGCATAACGTAGATTGTGTATTTGGTATCCACCTACTGACAGCCCCCCCCCCCCCCCCCTGGCCAATCATCCAATGCACGTCTCATTATATGCACGTCTCATTATATGCACGTCTCATTATAGACTCTGCATAAAGGTTGAAGAGTGCTGGTGAAAGTATGCACCCTTGACGTACTCCCTGACCTAGCAAACCAGTCACTATTTCCTTTCTCAGTGCGAACACAGGCGGCTTGACCATCATACAGATTGCGAATTAGGTGGACGAGGTGGTAAGGGATTCCCATTTCTTGCAGTGCTGTCCACAATGCCGAATACCTCACACAATCAAAGGCCTTAGCGTAGTCTATGAAGCACATGAAGACCTCCCTCTGGTATTCAAAACATTTTTCCATTATGTGACGTACATTGGCTATCTGATCTCTTGTGCCGCGGCCTTTCCGGAAACCGGCTTGCTCAGCAGGAAGTTCACGTTCAAGATGAGGTAGACGTTCGTTGATGATGTGCAGCAGGATTTCGCTTGCATGTGATATCAGAGCGATGGTACGATGATTTTTACATTCGCTAGCATCCCTTTCTTTGGAAGTGTTAGGAAAACTGATCTCTTCCAATCCTCTGGCCTTACTCTTGACTTCCACACAGTATTGCACAGCTTTTGCATAATAACTGCTACAGAATCATCAGCTTGCTTCAGGAGCTATTTATTGTAATTTGAGCTTCTGATATTTCCGAAGCTTAGTAATGGAATGATGTAGTAAGCTTATAAATAATTTCACTTTTTAACGCCGCTATTGATGATGACAAGACTGCTGAATTCGGTGGGCTACTTTCATCGTGTGATTTGCCTGTATCGTTTGCTTCTGCAATCATGGTGGAATCGAATATTTTGCCCTATCTTACCATAGTTTTGTAGTAGAATTGTCAAATTGGACCTGATCTCAGTGAATTTCAAGCACTTTGGTAGCAGACTTATCAAAATATCATTAGAAAAATGAAGCGAACGATATCTAAACACACCAGTATAGAGCAACTAGCAGATTTCACACCACTTATATGGTTTCCCTATACGTTTTCATGTTAAAGGGTTGATATGGAATGTTCATTTCACTGATCCATTGTAAAGGTACTCACGTGTACGTTTCGGATACGTCTGTGTCCTTTATCAACACTTTTGATTGTGATAATCTTGACGACTCATGACGCTTTTTGCAGTCTTGGAGTTGCCAGTTGATTTATTATCTGGGGATTTTTTGCCAGATGATAACAGTTCATCAAAAACGTGAGTTAGGTAGTACTGCCCCTCGTCGCGGTTCATCGTGGAGGTCCCTCTCTTTCTGATCTCGATAGCATCTCTGATCCATCTTTTATATCGGTCTTGCTCCGTGCCTATAACCCTATCCTCGTCCCATCAGACACATAAAGCGATTGGATTTATCAATTTGACATTTTCCATAAATTTCATGATATCTTTGATCATTAAATCAAACAATAATATATGGTATTCCCGAAAGTTCCGGGAAATTAGCCCCCAGAGTTGGACAACTGTTGTAGCGCCCTCATTTATCAGAAAAAAGTTAAGAAATGTTGCCAGAACATTTATAATCTATAATCAAAATGCATCCACAAAACCTACAAAATGCATTGAAAATATTTCTTTTAATCATTTGGGAGCAATAAGTACCATTTCTGATTAATTCTATAATCATTGGGACACAGGATGCCCAGCTGACAAAAAAAGTTTGATTGACTTCTGCAAGGACTGAAATTAAATACTGGTGTGGAGAAACTGAAGACTTGAGCGCACGAAGTGCGTAAGTCCATATTTGACATTTTGAGATACAGGCATTTAAAGTTTACAAAATATTGTAAGAATCAACATAAAAGTTCAATTTGGCTGTTACTTAGTGAGTATATAGGTTATGTATCTGAGATTTATATTCTGCACAATATTTGTACTTACATTGTTTATTGATCAATTTTAATCAATTTATTGATTTTGGACTTACGCACTTCTTGCGCTCACATTGGCACCATGGGATTTGTACAGAGTATTTTGTGTTACCAATTTATAACAAATCTTGCAAAAAATAATTCAAGCCTTGAACAAGTAATACTAACATTCAGTTTAATAGTAATTTATAGTGAATGTTGTCATTACAAAATACCGATTGATGGTGTGTGTTTGTTTTTTTGTGTGTGTATGTACATGTACATTGTTTATTATATTGTCTTTTTATGTTGAGAGCTTGTAAATAAAGACCCTCACGGGCATGAAATTGAAAAAACATTCAGTTTAATTAGATTTCTATCAATTATAATGTAATTCAATGAAATCTGAAGTATGTGAGGGTGAATTAGCCCCATTTTTACCATGGATACTGATAGTGAAGACAAACAGGAAAAATAACAGGAAAATTGGCTTGATTTTGTGTAGTTACCAGCTGTGTTTCCATACTCACGTATAGCATAAAATATATTTTATGATAAAACGACATATTTTTCCCATTTAAGTTGTTGAATATAGTGGGAAATTAACGAATTAATATATTTTGACTTTTAAGTGCAAACAACCAAAATTGTTTTGTGCAGTAACGTTGATAATTTACTTTGGTTTATGTTTTAGAAACACCATAATGGGTGGACTTACATTCTTCTTGCACTCACATTGCTGACAGTGCTAAATTGGACCCCCTGAAAAACAAGTTTAAAAGTCTCAAATTTGAAAAACAGTAATATTCCCATGTTTCTTGTCCCTAAAGCTGCCCAAAACCATGTTTAACTCAATTTGGCCAAAAATGGACTTATTGACTTCTTGCGCACACGTCTTCATTACTGCACTGACAAGTGTGGACATTGAAGTATGCAAGGGAAACGCAGAAAGGGAAAGTCTGCACTGATAAGTGTGGACATTAAAGTATGCAAGGGAGACCCAGAAAGGGAAAAACTGCACTGACAGGTGATGACATCGAAGTATGCAAGGGAAAGTCTGCACTGACAGGTGTGTACATTGAAGTATGCAAGGGAGACCCAGGAAGGGAAAGACTGCACTGACAAGTGTGGGCATTGAAGTATGCAAGGGAAACGCAGAAAGGGAAAGTCTGCACTGATAAGTGTGGACATTAAAGTATGCAAGGGAGACCCAGAAAGGGAAAAACTGCACTGACAGGTGATGACATCGAAGTATGCAAGGGAAAGTCTGCACTGACAGGTGTGTACATTGAAGTATGCAAGGGAGACCCAGGAAGGGAAAGACTGCACTGACAAGTGTGGGCATTGAAGTATGCAAGGGAAACCCAGGAAGGGAAAGACTGCACTGACAGGTGTGGACATCGACGTATGCAAGGGAGACCCAGGAAGGGAAAGTCTGCACTGACAGGTGTGTGGTCGTTCTATGCACCGTTGCAGTCGTGGAGTGCTGCTCCATAAAACACTTAGAGGAACTTGATCCAGCGTTTAATTTGGCCCTAAGGCCAAGGAAAAAACCGATCGACCAATATTTTATTTTCAAAATTGAGGTGTATTTATTTGTATACCAATTTTTTAACGTTTAAATTCATCAAAATGTTCACGGAAATTAAAAAACAACCCGACCAACCGACCTTACCTTTATTTAAACGCGGCATGCAAAAGGAGGAGGGATTCGTCATGAGAATGGTTTTATAGATCAATCAAAAGAACTTTTCTCGAGGAAAAATATGGGTTTAAATTTTGCGTCTTGAGAAATTCTTCCATTCTATATCCATTAACTAATCTGTATACCAAAATAATATGGTAAGTTTGTAACGATAAAATACTTTAACATACTTTTTCAACAGTGTAAAAGTATGATATCCTCTTTATTGTTCAATACTGTATACCTCTTGTAGGCTCGTACATGTATGTCTTTGTAAAATCAATGTTAAAGTGATTTCACGGAATTTTAACAATTTAAGGGAAATCCGGTTTCAGGTATTTGACGTCTTGTTGAGCAACAATTCCCAATGATTTTGTACTGTAGTTTCGTACCAAATATAAAATAAAGTACAGAAAATCAATATTTCAACATCGACAATCCTAACAAAGGCTAAGTTGTTGTTCCCTACGTAGCCGACGTATCTGAACGTATCGCCATAGTATACAAACAAACATGGCTTCTCCACCACTTCAAAACCACACCAGACATTACGCAATTTACTCCTACTTCAAAAAGCTGAAACTGTCTATATATAATATACCCAGGGCACGTTGCCAAAAATCCTACATTGACGAAACTGATCGTGCATTTGAAACCCGCTTACAAGAACGCACGAAAGAGGTTCAGAAATTTGAAAAGAAACCATACACAAGATCCTCAAAGTAACTATGGTTAGCGCTAAGATTCTTCTTCTACGATGTCTATTTACGTTGGCAATTTGCATGAAATAGCACACCAAGCCCATGACACAGTAAAAAAAAAAAAAATTACCATTACATACATTTATTTCACGTTTACGACATAAGATCAACATCAGTTCTACATCAAATCTTATAAGATTGTGTACATATAAATAGCTCGTCGTAATTCCCACATAGAGTAACGTTATTTTTATTGTGGACACACGGTGATACAAGAACATACATGAATTATGAATGAAACACAATAGAAAATAGCAATAGACAGCGCCATAACATTATTTTCTCTGTTCAATGTCAGGCGTTGCTGTCTTGTCCGTATCAGTCAAATGGTAATTTATAAAATAACACATAGCAAGTTTAAAGAAACACTAAATGGTTCAAAGCCTTAGTTTATAAAAATCACCATCTGAGTAGGGGTCATAAAATTGTTCGCTTTAGCTAAGGGGTTGCTTTGCTTAATTCGAGTTGTGTTCTCGATCTACAATGGCTCTCCACACTTTCCTGTCCTGCATTGTTGTCTTTAAGTCCCCGACATCCAAACCAGTGTCCTGTTTTAGCACATCGATGTAAGTTAGGGCAGGTATCCAGGGGGGTCATACAAAATGACAACGATAAATGACATTTACCACCCCCCCCCCCCCCCCCCCCCCTACCGAAGAAAATGACCTCCCCCTATACGCTGTGATCATGATGAGTTCGATATGTTTCGGATTCCCCGCCAAATTATGCATAGACCAAATAAAATTATTTGGGCAATTTGCCAAAAAAGGTATCTGGTTATTCCAGTTGAAATCCACACACCCCTATAGAAGACATGACCTTAATCTCCCACACGGGGAGTATTATAGATGTCACTTGTTAATCAAGTTTTATAGTTGTAGTTGTTGTAAGCTTTTATTGTAAAGCGCCTAGAGAAGTCTTCGGGTATTGGGCGCTATAACAAGTGCTTGTTTATTATTATTACTATTATATAGAGTCACCCATGAAGGTAACCTCATTTGAAATTCACACTCCCTGTGGGGAACATTAAAGTAAATTCTTCGATAGGTGGTGTATGGATTGTAAATGGAATAGCCCATTACAGTTCCACCTAATCATAAGCAAACGGAACGTTTTCCAGATCAAAAACCAAAAGTATATGAACTTGAACCTTCCACTCAAATGAATTGGCTATTTCTTCATCGAATGAAAATACATTTTCTTTCATATTTTTCAATTTTATAGATTTTATCTTATTAAAACAATATCGTATGGTTTCGAAAATGACTTCCTATCTGCAATTGGCTAATCTACGCGTCATTACGACCACGCACTCATGCCTGACTGCGATGTACTTCTCCACGGTCACGTTCAGTAGCCTACTGTGGTCACGGTCATAATGCTATTGACGAAATTCAAGCTATTTCACGTGAGAGTGTTTTGTTGTTGTTTGCGGAGCTACGTCCAGATACATGAAATTCGCGTACAACTATGCCTCATGCGCGTGACGATTTCATGATAGTCCAATCAGGACGCGCGGTCTTTTTCGAAAGCGCCTGGTACGTACTTTTAATGGATATATTGAATAAGAGAGGGCATAATTTGAGTATGGGTAAAACTCGCGAAATACAATAAATGTACAGTCGGGTGTGCAAAATTCCGCAATACCTCTGTAAGTCGATGCGTGTATATAATAGTGCTTTTCTGTGCAGCCTTTAAAAACAGGATAAATAATGCACTCAATCAATATAACAATCAATTAGCTAGAATCTTTGAAAAAGGTTATAATATAAAACGTATAAGTGATGTTATTGAAAAGAAAAAAAATTCTCTAGTGATAGTAACGCTCTTCGTCGTCTTTCCCTTATTTGCAATATCTTCTCCATAAATAGCCTCTTAACTCGCCCTGAGGCATGTCCGCATCACCTTTATTACCATCGCCTTATGTTTGCTGTTAGTGTAGGCGTAAACAAACACATTAATGCAACTATTGAGAATTACTAATGTATATATTATTTGATGATCAATTTTTGATAAAGTCCATCCAGTCAACGCAGCATACATATTGGTGGCGATGAACGGGAGCCACGTGAAGTAGAAAGCCAACGTCACCAACAGCGTCGTCTTAGTAGCTTTCAGTTCTCGTGATTTCCCGAAGACTGACAACAGACGGCGACAACGACTGCGACGTGTTGGCGGAGGTGGCGATGTAGTCGCTGATGCTGCCGCTGTTGCGGAAGATTCCATGGTAGTGGGGATATAAATTGTGCCGAGGGTCAGTCCTGTCGTCATTGCGTGCAGTTTATCGCTCTGTGATTTAGCAACCAGAAACATTTTGGCATATAAGATGGCGACGCAAGAAAATGGCACAAGAAACATGATGTTGAAAGCCAGTATGTTAGACAAAGGTAGTCCCGAATTGCCCATATCGATCATACAGATTTCCAAACTTTTAAAGTAAACAACGTTGTCAAACGGTGTGTCTATACTGGTCAGAAGAAACATCGGTGTGAAGTACAGTGGTGTGAACACCACCGACAAAATGGCGCGCTTTTTGGTTAACCAGTTTACATAGCGAAGTGGCCATACTATAGCAAGAAATCGGTCTATACTGAGAAAGATGATCAAAGCCTGGGACATACCACACACTAGAGCTCCTAAAAGCCCAAATAGTTTGCAGCACAACTCCCCATAGAAGTACGTCTCAGATGAATGGAACCTATTTGGCATCGGAATAACCTCAAATATTACGCAGACGATTATATCTACCCAGGCAAGAGCTTGCAGATATACCTTTGTAGCTGCGGCTATATCTAATCTTGGACAAATGTAAATGTTCAAAATATTTCCACCTAATGTCAGAAGCGCGATAATTAAGAATGTTATTGTTCTTATAATAGGCTCTATGATATTCCATGAACTTTCATCATCCCCGCCAGTGGCATTCTGAGTGCTATTCGTAAAGATTGTCGTCGTCATTTGGGTAACAATTGCGGATGACATTGTTGTAACAAGGAATGTCTGAAAGCACACTGGAAACCCCTCTACACATCTAAATACACATAACACATAGAAAGCGCTCGGGGAAAAGCGAACATCAAACTTGTTTGGAAATGCTTGTGTTTAGGTGTTTCCAATCAATATTGTTCAAGACGTTCAACAGGAACTATGAATGTCCACGGCTGTTTGATCGCGTGTAAATTGTCCGATTTATAATCGCATCTTCAAAACAGAGGGCAGCACAGATTGATTATCAATTATCGATTATCGGGTAAAACTAGGTAAATCTAACCGTGCCGCTCAGCTCCGTAACCAAGGATTATATAACAAAGGGATATGCACCAGTTAGGACGGGGAGCTTTTAAATACATTTTATCACAGCTAGATCCATTTTAATCACGTTCTTTGTTCATTTACTTTGTTCAGCTATTTATTTCTGACGGTGGCCATTCATACCAGCCCGATTTTATTAGGATATTCAGCTTTTTTAGCCTTGCGCGCTCTAAAAAAGACTTTTTTGGTTGCGGTTTCAACGCGAACGTCAGTTATTCCGCCAAATATGTCGCAGATTGACCAGTTCGATAAAAAAACACTATACGTAACTCAAAATGTGATATAATATCCCAAAAAGCAAATCGTGGGGCACATATTAGGATATTCAGCTTTTTTAGCCTTGCGCGCTCTAAAAAAGACTTTTTTGGTTGCGGTTTCAACGCGAACGTAAGTTATTCCGCCAAATATGTCGCAGATTGACCAGTTCGATAAAAAAACATTATACGTAACTCAAAATGTGATATAATATCCCAAAAAGCAAATCGTGGGGCACATATTAGGATATTCAGCTTTTTTAGCCTTGCGCGCTCTAAAAAAGACTTTTTTGGTTGCGGTTTCAACGCGAACGTAAGTTATTCCGCCAAATATGTCGCAGATTGACCAGTTCGATAAAAAAACACTATACGTAACTCAAAATGTGATATAATATCCCAAAAAGCAAATCGTGGGGCACATATTAGGATATTCAGCTTTTTTAGCCTTGCGCGCTCTAAAAAAGACTTTTTTGGTTGCGGTTTCAACGCGAACGTAAGTTATTCCGCCAAATATGTCGCAGATTGACCAGTTCGATAAAAAAACACTATACGTAACTCAAAATGTGATATAATATCCCAAAAAGCAAATCGTGGGGCACATATTAGGATATTCAGCTTTTTTAGCCTTGCGCGCTCTAAAAAAGACTTTTTTGGTTGCGGTTTCAACGCGAACTTAAGTTATTCCGCCAAATATGTCGCAGATTGACCAGTTCGATAAAAAAACATTATACGTAACTCAAAATGTGATATAATATCCCAAAAAGCAAATCGTGGGGCACATATTAGGATATTCAGCTTTTTTAGCCTTGCGCGCTCTAAAAAAGACTTTTTTGGTTGCGGTTTCAACGCGAACGTAAGTTATTCCGCCAAATATGTCGCAGATTGACCAGTTCGATAAAAAAACACTATACGTAACTCAAAATGTGATATAATATCCCAAAAAGCAAATCGTGGGGCACATATTAGGATATTCAGCTTTTTTAGCCTTGCGCGCTCTAAAAAAGACTTTTTTGGTTGCGGTTTCAACGCGAACTTAAGTTATTCCGCCAAATATGTCGCAGATTGACCAGTTCGATAAAATAACATTATACGTAACTCAAAATGTGATATAATATCCCAAAAAGCAAATCGTGGGGCACATATTAGGATATTCAGCTTTTTTAGCCTTGCGCGCTCTAAAAAAGACTTTTTTGGTTGCGGTTTCAACGCGAACGTAAGTTATTCCGCCAAATATGTCGCAGATTGACCAGTTCGATAAAAAAACACTATACGTAACTCAAAATGTGATATAATATCCCAAAAAGCAAATCGTGGGGCACATATTAGGATATTCAGCTTTTTTAGCCTTGCGCGCTCTAAAAAAGACTTTTTTGGTTGCGGTTTCAACGCGAACGTAAGTTATTCCGCCAAATATGTCGCAGATTGACCAGTTCGATAAAATAACATTATACGTAACTCAAAATGTGATATAATATCCCAAAAAGCAAATCGTGGGGCACATATTAGGATATTCAGCTTTTTTAGCCTTGCGCGCTCTAAAAAAGACTTTTTTGGTTGCGGTTTCAACACGAACGTAAGTTATTCCGCCAAATATGTCGCAGATTGACCAGTTCGATAAAAAAACATTATACGTAACTCAAAATGTGATATAATATCCCAAAAAGCAAATCGTGGGGCACATATTAGGATATTCAGCTTTTTTAGCCTTGCGCGCTCTAAAAAAGACTTTTTTGGTTGCGGTTTCAACGCGAACGTAAGTTATTCCGCCAAATATGTCGCAGATTGACCAGTTCGATAAAAAAACATTATACGTAACTCAAAATGTGATATAATATCCCAAAAAGCAAATCGTGGGGCACATATTAGGATATTCAGCTTTTTTAGCCTTGCGCGCTCTAAAAAAGACTTTTTTGGTTGCGGTTTCAATGCGAACGTAAGTTATTCCGCCAAATATGTCGCAGATTGACCAGTTCGATAAAAAAACATTATACGTAACTCAAAATGTGATATAATATCCCAAAAAGCAAATCGTGGGGCACATATTAGGATATTCAGCTTTTTTAGCCTTGCGCGCTCTAAAAAAGACTTTTTTGGTTGCGGTTTCAACGCGAACGTAAGTTATTCCGCCAAATATGTCGCAGATTGACCAGTTCGATAAAAAAACACTATACGTAACTCAAAATGTGATATAATATCCCAAAAAGCAAATCGTGGGGCACATATTAGGATATTCAGCTTTTTTAGCCTTGCGCGCTCTAAAAAAGACTTTTTTGGTTGCGGTTTCAACGCGAACGTAAGTTATTCCGCCAAATATGTCGCAGATTGACCAGTTCGATAAAATAACATTATACGTAACTCAAAATGTGATATAATATCCCAAAAAGCAAATCGTGGGGCACATATTAGGATATTCAGCTTTTTTAGCCTTGCGCGCTCTAAAAAAGACTTTTTTGGTTGCGGTTTCAACGCGAACGTAAGTTATTCCGCCAAATATGTCGCAGATTGACCAGTTCGATAAAAAAACATTATACGTAACTCAAAATGTGATATAATATCCCAAAAAGCAAATCGTGGGGCACATATTAGGATATTCAGCTTTTTTAGCCTTGCGCGCTCTAAAAAAGACTTTTTTGGTTGCGGTTTCAATGCGAACGTAAGTTATTCCGCCAAATATGTCGCAGATTGACCAGTTCGATAAAAAAACATTATACGTAACTCAAAATGTGATATAATATCCCAAAAAGCAAATCGTGGGGCACATATTAGGATATTCAGCTTTTTTAGCCTTGCGCGCTCTAAAAAAGACTTTTTTGGTTGCGGTTTCAACGCGAACGTAAGTTATTCCGCCAAATATGTCGCAGATTGACCAGTTCGATAAAAAAACATTATACGTAACTCAAAATGTGATATAATATACAAAAAAGCAAATCGGAGGGCACATTTTTTTACTAGTCCTATACCTGCTGCCTGTGTGTTACTGGCATCCATTTTGAGAATCCAAATGACGAATACTAAAAGAAAAACACGGTGTGAGCAGTAAAATGTGAAATTACAAACCAAATATTGGAGGCCCGGATACGAAAATGCAAGCATCTTATGCACAAGAAATTTTTGTATTTAGTGTATAAATAATAAGATTTCCCGCTGGTCCAACGTTAAATAAGAGACTCTAGAGAGAGGCCAAACGAGACAAAAATCAGTGTAAATGGTGCTTAGATTTGCGGAGCTCCGCATGATTGCACGTTGAGATATAGGGAACTGCTGTTTCGTAAGCAAACTTGAAAACGATGTTACCAAAATAATGTTAACATACAAACCAAATATTGGAGGCCCGGATACGAAAATGATAGCATCTTATGCACAAGAAATGTTTGTATTTAGTGTATGAATCATAAGATTTCCCGCTGGTCCAACGTTAAATAAGAGACTCTAGAGAGAGGCCAAACGAGAAAAAAATAAGTGTAAATGGTGCTTAGATTTGCGGCTTGCGCATAATTGCACGTTGAGATATAGGACGCGTACATAGTACATGCACTCAACTGGTTTGCGTGATAATCGAACTATCGAAAGTATTGAGAAACGTTAAGATGACGTCATAATAAATCGGAATGTCAAACAGCCGTGTGTCCGTGCCATAAATAACTTCTAAAATATCCTGTAGCCTTCTTTCTTGTTTCCGTCCATTCGTTATTTATGGTCTGATTGTTGAAAGAAAGTGTTTTCGCATGCTGGTCCTGCAATGCAGACTAAAGACACCTTGTTCGCATTTTGAAAAACGTTCTAGCCGTACATAAAAGTCGTGTTATCGTCTGATAGCTTTCTTTCGGACAATACATATATATACAATGGTCGCTGCACTACGATTCCAGTTCGCGATGACGAGGTTTAAATCATTTGTTATTCAAACGAATGCATTTAATTCAGCAACAGACAGAGTCGTGATTGGTCACTTCTGATCACGTGGCCCAAAACTACCGTTCAGATTGGTAGGCAAGTAGATGGCAATTGGTGTCACTTGAAAAGTCCACTCGGCGCGACCAGCGACTGAAAGAAGTACGTTTTGCCCGATACAGACTGTATCTGTCTACTTTCTGTTTCCGCTTTGCCCAAAAGGCCCGATAAATCGACGCAGTTGACTTCAGTTCAACTCTTCTTATGACTCTTCGTTCGAATGTGCCAAGTAGCTAAAGCAGGACGCTATTGATATTTGACCATTGTCCGCTCGAGCCGGAAACTCGCCGCAAAAGTGTGTTTTACCGCCCATTACAGAAGTTCTCTTTTTATTACCTGTTTCTTGCCTTGCTTGAACAAACAACTTGTTATATGCTTTACTTGACGAAGTCCTGTCGCCCTGCTGTTTTGGTAAAAGAAATCCTTTTCCCATCTAGTCGTATTCCTTTAAAAAGTCTTGTTACCATATTTACGTGCACATCCGTTGAACATGAGAAAAAGTAATGGTTGAAATTAATCGTTTTATGCTCAATACAGCGCAGTGGGTGTAATAAGCATTTAATGAGCTCCCTCCTCTCCAGCAGTCCCGCCACATCATCATGATCATCACCATCGTTTATACGCTTACAAAGAAAAACGTTGATTGACGGAAATGATTAAATTTTCCAAATTTAATGATTATTACATGTGGGAAGCTGTTACTTTGATTCTGTAACTTACATCCGTAGTAGTAGTGACAGGTGTGAATAATTTGCTACATACCTGATTTTACCTTGTCTTCCATAACAAATGGAAATTTAGCTAAGTTGACATTGAATGCTAATTTGAGTGACAGAAACAGCGATGAATATTAAAACCTTACTCAACACACGGGGGGAAGGACGGTCATTCGCATATATCACCGTGTATACAGGTTTCTGTACCCAATACATGCAAGAAAAACGTTGATTCGCAATATAACAGCTTCGACGTCTTTCTGTTAACAATAAGGTTTGTTAGTATCTATCGACATTTGGGGGAGACCTCTGTGTATATTACGCTATTTACGAGTATCAAAATAGTTTTAATAAAGCAAAGGCTCTATATGCGGCGGTGTTTTTTGGCTATTCTGTATGGCGAAAATGTTTATAGGTGTCTGTTCTACAATTGTGTATATACTTTTTCATTCTGGCGAAATATTCATAACAATACACATTGCATGTCAAAATTACAACATATTACAAACAAGATATTTTTAAAAAATTGGTCAAAGTCGGAGAATGAACTTAAAGGGGCGTGTTCCTCTCAAGTGTTTGTCCTGGACAAAAGTCACATGACTCCCTACGTATCTGAGTCTCCGTGTTTCCATGTAATAATACCCATGGTGCAATAGATTTGCCGCGAGAATTTTAATCGACCAAACGTAGTGGTGAAATTTATTTACGAACGAAATAGGTGTCTAGAATCGTTTCAAAAAGTAGTGTTATGCATTATAATGAAATCAGAATTACAATCTCCTTATATATCCAATCTCCAGCATATAATCAACTTTTGGGCGATAACCCTATGTTAAAAATGTACAACAATCGAAATATAAAGCATTTTGGCCTCCGATTTAAGTGATATTTGTATTTTGAACTCTATGTAAATTTATTTTACATTGTTTTCAGATGCATATATATCTTTAAACTCGAGATATTTTAACCCAATCGTTAAAACAATAGCCGCAAGGTACAACATTTAAGTGGGTGTTTCGCAAACGTCATCGAATAAAGAAAAAGCGAATGTTTAAAGGGAACTTAACTTGGCAAAACAGGTTTTTTAATTCAACAGAGATAATAGGAATGGTGTGATGTCATACAATACAATAGCACTACGTGCACTTAAAGCAAAATAACCCTCCCCTAGACTTACATATGGAAAAAGGTAAACACTGACCATGAACAAGTTTAATGGTGGCCATTAATACGGCTATCATTACGTTCCGCCCGGTTCTTTCAGGTCAAATGTTTTACTGGTGTATGAATATTCACGCATGCAACACTGAACAACCGCCGGTTGACTTAATGCCGTAACCGGACCAATTTGCACTATAAATCTGTTACTTTGCGGTCATAATAGCGCACCCTTGGAATAATTATTATGCTCTATAAAAAACCATTCATAGACTTTCGGTATTGATTTTAAAAGTTAATTGAGCTATAAACAGATTGAAAAGCCAACCCCAGCGAAAATCAATAGCTGTATTGTACTGGTTGTCAACTGAGAGTAGAGAGCCCATTACTTCAAGATTTTATTGCTCACGCGTGTGACGAGGCACTATCACCGGTCGTGTTTACTAGAGTGCAACTATTGACCTCATTATGTGTGTATACAGGGTGAGTCAAAAAGACTGCAATAGTGGAAAGAAGCCATTTTGTTTTCAAAACCAAAATGAATTTTAAAACTTTTTAAACGTTGCAAGAATGATGTATTTAATCCTAACTTTGTGTGAAAAATGAAGTCGATCGCATGTTTCGTTTGTCTTTGGTGACCCTCTTTGCTGCACAACCAAATTTACTTGTTTGTCTACGAGCACAGTAATTTTCATAGGAAATGGCAAACATTGCATTTTCATATTTGAATATCCCGCCAACAAAAAAATGGAAAATTTCAGTTTTTTATTAACATTTAGAACATTATACACTTTCATAGCATGGGTATGATATAATTGATTATGCTAACTCACATGTTAACAAGAAAAGGTGCATCAAATTCCAAATTTGAATGAGACACATTTTGCGATCTGATGCATATTTTGGGTATCTCGTGGACAAACGTGTGAAATGGGTGCACTGGTCAAACGATTCACCAAAGGATATCCTTTAAAATGGGACCAGAATGGTGTTTGTAGCATTAGGGGATGACTAATTATGGTAAAAAGAACAAAGCATAGGATTATCCCATTGAGTTTGTACAGGCGGCACCCCTTCCGGCGGCAGCCCTTCCGGCACCACCCCTGGTCCCTAAACTTCAAACAGCTGTAGCTCCCCTTCTATATTAGCTATACCAACGCCAATTTGCAGGCTTTGCGAGTTCATAACGCGTGAACCTTAGTGGATTTTATGAATAGATCCATCAAGAACATAACATACCTAGACCATTCATAGTTCTATTCATTATTTCCTAGATTGCAGATACCACACCACTAAATAGGACCCCTATACTTTTACATGTTAAAGGGGTGTTACAAAACGGATTTTCTCGCTTATAAAGCGACTGGATTTTTGAACTTTACATTTTTCCTTCAAGTTCATGATATTTGTGATCATTGAAGTACAACATTTATATAGGGTAACCCTGAAAGTTCCGATAAATAGGCCCCCGATGTTGGACAGCTGGCGTATCGCTCTCATAATATCATCAACAAATTGAGCAGTGTTGGCACAACATTTTAAGTCAAAATCACACAAAATCCTATAAAATGTACTGAAAGCTCTCTTGCACTGCGATAATAGGTCCTACAATCAATCAGGATTATATTCTCGGGAAGGAAAAGTGTGTGGACGTTGAATTGACGTATGAAAGGGAGACCCAGAAATAGAAAGTCTGCACTGACAAGTGTGGACATTGAAGTATGCAAGGGAGACCCGGGAAGGGAAAGTCTGCACAGATAGATGTGGACCTTGAAGTATTGCAAGGGGAAACAAGGAAAGGAAAGACAGCACTGACAGGTGGGGACATTGAAGTATGCAAGGAAGGGAAAGATGGTAATGACAGGTGTCGACATTGAATTGAAGTATGCAAGGGGAACGCAGGAAGGAAAGACTGCACAGATAGGTGTGGACATTTTAGTATGCAAGGGAAACCCAGGAAGGTAAAGGCAGCACGTACAGGTTTGGACATTGAAGTATGCAAGGGAGACTCAGGTAACGAACTGCACAGATAGGTGTGGACATTGTAAGTATGTAAGGGTGACCCAGGAAGGGAACGACTGTACAGACAGGAGTGGACGCTGAATTGAAGTATGCAAGGGAGACCCAGAAAGGGAAATTCTGCACTGACAGTGTGGACATTGAAGTATGCAAGGGAGATCCAGAAAGGGAAAGATTGCACTGACAAGTATGGACATTGATGTATACATGGAAAACCCAGGAAGGAATAAACAGCACTGATATGTTTGTACATTGAATATAAGTATGCAAGGGAGACCCAGGAAGTGAAAGACTGCACTGACAAGTGTGGATATTGAAGTGTGCAGGGGAGACCCGGGAAGGGAATAATTGCATTGACAGGTGTGGACATTGATGTATACATGGAATGGAAAGCCCAGAAAGGAAAAAAACAGCACTGATATGTGAATTTAAGTATGCAAGGGAGACCCAGAAAGTGAAAGTCTGCACTGGCAAGTGTGGAAATTTAAGTGTGCAAGGGAGACCCGGGAAGGGAATAATTGCACTGACAGGTGTGGACATTGATGTATACATGGAATGGAAAGCCCAGAAAGGAAAAAAACAGCACTGATAGGTGAATTCAAGTATGCAAGGGAGACCCAGAAAGTGAAAGTCTGCACTGGCAAATGTGGAAATTGAAGTATACAAGGGAGACTCAGGTAAAAGACTGCACAGACAGGTGTGGACATTGAAGTATGTAAGGAAGACCCAGGAAGGGAAAGACTGTACAGACAAGTGTGGACATTAATGTATACATGGAAAGCCCATGAAGGGAAAAACAGCACTGGTAGGTTTGTACATAGAATATAAGTATGCAACCCAGCGAGTGAAAGTCTGCACTGGCAAGTGTGGAAATTGAAGTATACAAGGGAGACTCAAGTAAAAGACTGCACAGACAGGTGTGGACATTGAAGTATGTAAGGAAGACCCAGGAAGGGAAAGACTGCACAGACAGGTGTGGACATTGAAGTATGTAAGGAAGACCCAGGAAGGGAAAGTCTGTACAGACAAGTGTAGACATTGAAGTATGCAAGAGAGACCCAGGGAGGGAAATTCGGCACTGGCCAGTGTGGACATTGAAGTGTGCAAGGGAGACCGGGAAGGGAAAGACTGCACTGACAAGTGTGGACATTGAAGTATGCAAGGGAAACGCAGAAGATTTCACACCACTAAATGGTTTCCTTATACGTTTACATGTTAAAGGGTTGTTACAAAAAGCCCATTTTCTCGCTTATAAAGCGACTGGATTTTTCGATTTGACATTTTCCTTAAATTTCATGATATCTTTGATCATTTAATCAAACAATTATGTATGGTATCTCCGAAAGTTCCGAGAAATTAGCCTCCAGAGTTGGACAACTGGTGTAGCGCCCTCATTATTCAGAAAAGGTTGAGAAATGTTGCCAGAACATTTATAATCAAATTGCATCCAAAAAACCTATAAAATGCATTGAAAATATTTCTTTTAATCATTTGGGAGCAATAAGTATCATTTCTGATTAAATCTATAATCATTAGGCCACAGGATGCTCAGCTGACAAAAAAAGTTTGATTGACTTTTGCAAGGACTGAAATTAAGTACTGGTGTAGAATCAGAAAGGGAAAGTCTGCACTGACAAGTGTGGACATTAAAGTATGCAAGGGAGACCCAGAAAGGGAAAAACTGCACTGACAGGTGAGGACATTGAAGTATGCAAAGGAAACCCAGGAAGGGACAGTCTGCACTGACAAGTGTGGATATTTAAGTATGCAAGGAAGACCCAGGAAGGAAAAGTCTGCACTGACAGGTGTGGACATTAACGTATGCAAGGGAAACCCATGAAGGGAAATTCTGCACTGACAGGTGTGAACATTGAAGTGTGCAAGGGAGACCCAGGAAGGGAAAGACTGTACAGATAAGTGTGAACGCTGAATTGAAGTATACAAGGGAGACTCAGAAAGAGAAAGTGTGCACTGACAAGTACGTGTGGACATTGAAGTATGCAAGGGAGGCCCAGAAAGGGAAAGATTGCACTGACAAGTATGGACATTGATGTATACATGGAAAGCCCAGGAAGGAATAAACAGCACTGATATGTGTGTACATTTAATATAAGTATGCAAGGGAGACCCAGAAAGTGAAAGTCTGCACTGGCAAGTGTGGAAATTTAAGTGTGCAAGGGAGACCCGGGAAGGGAATAATTGCACTGACAGGTGTGGACATTGATGTATACATGGAATGGAAAGCCCAGAAAGGAAAAAACAGCACTGATAGGTGAATTTAAGTATGCAAGGGAGACCCAGAAAGTGAAAGTCTGCACTGGCAAGTGTGGACATTGAAGTGTGCAAGGGAGGCCCAGAAAGAGAAGGTCTGCACTGGCAAGTGTGGACATTGAAGTGTGCAAGGGAGACCCGGGAAGGGAAAGATTGCACTGACAGGTGTGGACATTGATGTATACATGGAATGGAGAGCCCAGAAAGGAAAAAACAGCACTGATAGGTGAATTTAAGTATGCAAGGGAGACCCAGAAAGAGAAGGTCTGCACTGGCAAGTGTGGACATTGAAGTGTGCAAGGGAGACCCGGGAAGGGAAAGATTGCACTGACAGGTGTGGACATTGATGTATACATGGAATGGAGAGCCCAGAAAGGAAAAAACAGCACTGATAGGTGAATTTAAGTATGCAAGGGAGACCCAGAAAGTGAAAGTCTGCACTGGCAAGTGTGGAAATTGAAGTATGCAAGGGAAACGCAGAAGATTTCACACCACTAAAAGGTTTCCCTATACGTTTACATGTTAAAGGGTTGTTACAAAAAAGCCCATTTTCTCGATTAAAAAGCGACTGGATTTTTCAATTTGACATTTTCCTTAAATTTCATGATATCTTTGATCATTTAATCAAACAGTTATGTATGGTATCTCCAAGGGAGACTCAAGTAAAAGACTGCACAGACAAGCGTGGACATTGAAGTAAGTATGCAAGGGAGACCCAGGAAGGGAAATTCTGCACTTACAAGTGTGGACATTGAAGTATGCAAGGGAAACGCAGAAGATTTCACAACACTAAAAGGTTTCCCTATACGTTTACATGTTAAAGGGTTGTTACAAAAAAGCCCATTTTCTCGCTTAAAAAGCGACTGGATTTTTCAATTTGACATTTTCCTTAAATTTCATGATATCTTTGATCATTTAATCAAACAGTTATGTATGGTATCTCCGAAGTTATGAAAAATTAGCCCCCAGAGTTGGACAACTGGTGTAACGCCCTGATTATTCAGAAAAAGTTGAGAAATGTTGCTAGAACATTTATAATCAAAATGCATCCAAAAAACCTATAAAATGCATTGAAAATATTTCTTTTAATCATTTGGGAGCGATAAGTACCATTTCTGATTAAATCTATAATCATTAGGCCACAGGATGGATGCTCAGCTGACAAAAAAGTTTGATTGACTTTTGCAAGGCAAGGACTGAAATTAATTACTGGTGTGGAATCAGAAAGGGAAAGTATGCACTGACAAGTGTGGACATTAAAGTATGCAAGGGAGACCCAGAAAGGGAAAATCTGCACTGACAGGTGAGGACATTGAAGTATGCAAGGGATACCCAGGAAGGGAAAGTCTGCATTGACAGGTGTGTGGTCGTTCTATGCAGTATTTACTCCAGTCACTTTGCACTGTTGCAGTCGTGGCGTGCTGCTCCATAAAATACGTTTATTTTCACTCTAAAACCGTGATTTTGAAGTAATTAAGAATCGTATCGCCCTGCAACTTGGAATGTATGCATAATTTATGATCAGAAATGTAAATCTGCAAGAAAATCTGCTTTCAATTTTTTTTCGATGTTGAGGGAGTTCCCTGGAAAGATCACATAATATACCTTTAACTATGGGTAGCGCTAAGATTCTTCTACGATGTCTATTAACGTTGGCAATTTGCATGAAACAGGACACCAAGCCCATGACATAGTAGAAAATTTAATTAGTTACCATTATATATACATTTATTTCACGTATACGACATAAAGATCAACATCAGTTCCACATCAAATCTTATAAGATAGTGCACATATAAACAGCGCGTGGTAACTGCTACATAGAGTAACGAGGAAATTGCCACGAGGAAAGTCGGGCTATATATATGGGACACACGGTGATACAAGAACATACATAATTTATGAATGAAACGATAGACAGCGCCATTGTTTTCTCTGTTCAATGTCAGGCGTTACTGTCTAGTCCGCATCAGTCAAGACGTAATTTATATAATAATACATAGCAAGCATAAAGAAACACTAAATGGTTCAAAGCCCTAGTTTCTTTAATTAGTAAAATAACTTAGGGGCTGTCATTTTCTTCGGTAGGGGGTCCCACATATCCTGGGGTTCGTAGTTTTTTAACACAGAAAATAGGGGAGGTCATGAAATTGATACAATTGTAATATGGGGGTCAAAGACAAATTATAGTTACAATACTGCGCAGCGTATAATACATTTTAGTTAATATACTGAAATTATTTGAGCGTTCGCACGCATTTATTCTAGATTTCAACATTGTAAAACAAACGTTCTGCTCGGCATCCCTTATTTGTTCTAATAGTCAATGTCATAATGCTATGGACATAATTCCAACTATGCGTGACAACATGTGTGCAACCATAGACGAACTATTTAGAGACTGCTCATTACGTATACTAGTACACGTAATTTGTTGAAGCCAAAAATAGAACCGTCGCCATGGCGATTTTCGGGGCGTACCATGGTGCCGTGAATTTCTAGCGCAGCTTGTGCGACGGGCGTAAATCAATACCACCAATCAACGATACCGGAAATTGAAGCGCGGCACGCGGAGAGGCTGCACTAAAGTGACGCACTAGTAACTAAGTACGCTGGGTTTTTTCCGAATAGCGTATTTGTTGTTGTCATGGTGCGACTATCCGTTCTTTGGCTGCATTGTATAAGCGTCGTGAACAGGCTCTGTTATGTGTGCAACCCAGAAATTGACCGCGCGTCAATCGTGAAAACGTCACTTGCATGCTACACTATAATAGTTAGCGCATTCCATGCACGCACGCCTCGTACGCACGCATTATTAGAATTATGTCCATATCATTATGATGCTAACTATATGATGGTTACGCATGAATTGGTAAATGCCATGCGCATGATGTGTTACGTACTTTGGGATCGCGTATGCAATTGCGTAAGGGCAATTCCTTTTTGACGAATGTCGAATAGCAGGGGGTAGTATAAAACCCGGGAAATACAATAAATGTACAGTCGGGTGTGCAAAATTCCGCCATACCTCTGTAAGTCGATGCGCAATAGTTTTTTTGTGCAGCCTTTAAAAACAAGATAAATAATGCACTCAATCAATATAACAATCAATGTGCTAGAATCTTTGAAAAAGGTTATAATATAAAACGTATAAGTGATGTTATTGAGAAAAAATAAAATTCTCTAGTGATAGTAACGCCCTTCGTTGTCTTTCCCCTATTTGCAATATCTTCTTCATAAATAGCCTCTTAACTCGCCCTGAGGCATGTCCTCATCACCTTTATTACCATCGCCTTATGTTTGCTGTTAGTGTAGGCGTAAACAAACACATTGATGCAACTATTGAGAATTACTAATGTATATATTATTTGATGATCAATTTTTGATAAAGTCCATCCAGTCAACGCAGCATACATATTGGTGGCGATGAACGGGAGCCACGTGAAGTAGAAAGCCAACGTCACCAACAGCGTCGTCTTAGTAGCTTTCAGTTCTCGTGATTTTCCGAAGACTGACAACAGACGGCGACAACGACTGCGACGTATTGGCGGAGGTGGCGATGTAGTCGCTGATGCTGCCGCTGTTGCAGAAGATCCCATGGTAGTGGGAATATAAATTGTGCCGAGTGTCAGTCCTATCGTCATTGCGTGTAGTTTATCGCTCTGTGCTTTAGCAACCAGAAACATTTTGGCATATAAGATGGCGACGCAAGAAAACGGCACAAGAAACATGATGTTGAAAGCCAGTATTTTAGACAAAGGTAGTTCCGGATTGCTCATATCGATCATACATATTCCCAAACTTTTAAAGTAAGCAACGTTGTCAAACGGTGTTTCTATACTGGTCAGAAGAAACATCGGTGTGAAGTACAGGGGTGTGAACACCACCGACAAAATGGCGCGCTTTTTGGTTATCCAGTTTACATAGCGAAGTGGCCATACTATAGCAAGAAATCGGTCTATACTGAGATAGATGATCAAAGCCTGGGACATACCACACACTAGGGCTCCTAAAAGACCAAATAGTTTGCAGCACAACTCCCCATAGATGTACGTCTCAGATGAAAGGACAATATTTGGCATAGAAATAACCTCAAATATTACGCAGACGATTATATCTACCCAGGCAAGAGCTTGCAGATATACCTTTGCAGCTGCGGCTATACCTAATCTTGGAATTATGTAAATGTTCAAAATATTTCCACCTAATGTCAGAAGCGCGATGAGAAAGAATGACATTTCAGTTATGATTAGGCTTATGATAGGCTCTATGATATTCCATGAACTTTCATCATCCCCGCCAGTGGCATTCTGAGTACTATTCTTAAAGGTTGTCGTCGTCATTTGGGTAACAATTGAAGAAGACATTGTTGTAACAAGGAATGTCAGAAAGCACACTGGAAATCCCCTACACATCTAAATACACATCACACATAGAAAGCGCTCGGGGAAAGGCGTTCAAGAAGAACATGGAATAGCTTGTGTTTGGTGTTTCCCATCAATATTGTTCAAGACGTTCAACAGGAACTATGAATGTCCGTGCCATAAATAACTTAAATATCATGTAGCCTTCTTGTTTCCGTCCACTCGTTATTTATCGTACGATCGTTAAAAGAGAGTGTTTTCGCATGCTGGTCGTCCTGCATGTAGACTAAAGACACCTTGTTCGCATTTTGAAAAAAAGGTTCTTGTTGTGTTATCGTCTAATAGCTTTCTTTCGGACAATACATATACAATGGTCGCTGCACGATTCCAGTTCGCGATGACGAGGTTTACATCATTTTTGTTATTCAAACGAATGCATTTAATTCAGCAGCAGACAGATTCGGGATTGGTCACTTCTGATCACGTGGCCCCAAACTACCGTTCAGATTGGAAGTCAAGCTTAGATGGCAATTTGTGCAATTTGTGTCACTTGCCACTCGAGCTACTAAATTCGGCGTGACCAGCGACTGAAAGTAGTGCGTTTTGCCCGATACATTATAATGTAGCTGTCTACTTTGTCTTGCACTAGTCTCGTCATACGATATGTGTGTTCCATAGTCAACTCGAGCTCAGGGGATGGACTAAACATTCCCGACTGAAATTATGTTTTAACCATTACCAGATTACAGAAGTCCTGTTTACGCTTTACTCCACCAAAGGCCTATAAATCGATGCAGTTTACTTCAGTTCAACTCTTCTTATGACTAGTTTCGTTCGAATGTGCCAAGTAGCTATAGGAGGACGCTATTGATATTTGACCATTGTTCATAGTGCGCTCGAGCGGTCGAGCCGAAAAATCGCCGCGAAAGCGTGTTTTACCGCCCATTACATAAGTTCTCTTTTTGCTACATGTTTCTTGTGAACTTGCCTTGCTTGAACAAGAAACTTGTTAAATATGATTTACCTGATGAAGTCCTGTCGCCCTGCTAAGTGAGAAGTTTATCGTATTGGTAAAAGAAATCCTTTTCCCATCTAGTCGTATTCCTTTAAAAGGTCTTGTTGCAATATTTACGTGTACATCCGTTGTACAGGTGAAATAAAGTAATTTTATAACTAATTGTGTCTGCGGCGTTTTTGCTCAATACAGCGCGATACCGGGTGGGTGTAATTAATAAGCATCTAATCAGCTCCCTCCTCTCCAGCAATCCCGCCACATCATCACCATCGTTTATACGCTTACAAAGAAAAACGTTGATTTACGGAAATTATCAAAATTTAATGATTATTACATGTGGGTAGCTGTTGATACGTCATTTAGATAAGATAAGCCGCACAAAGTACCTTCCGCTATATTAACCGTTCATCGTTTACGCATTTTGCGTAAGAGGAAAGGGTTTTTTTTCTAATGAAGAAAAGACAGTGAGTCTTCAACAAAGATTTTGTAACTTACAGCCGTAGTAGTAATGACAGGTGTGAATAATTTGCTACATACCTGATTTTACCTAAGCAAAAAACCACTTGTCTTCCATAACATATGGAAATTCTAGCTAAGTTGACATTTAATGTTAATTTGAGTGACAGAAACAGCGATAAATATCAAAACCTTACTTAAAGGGGCATTGAGAGATACGTATGGGAGTGCGCCCTCAATTATCCTGGAAATCAGTTCTTTTGCATCAAAGTAATACTTAGGCATATACTAACTACCATCTGAAACAGTTTAATACCAACATTCGCCGTTTATCATATAAAATGTCATGATTTTCTTAGTTTCGATATGATCATATCGAAACTAGGTGCTGAATTCGGAAGTTATGCGATCGTTTTTCATGCGTATTTTCGCGGCAAATCTCAACCCGGAAGTGCCGTTATTTGCTTATTTTGCATGAAGGCGATGTCGGAATTGTATGACATTTTGGATTTGGGCTATGCTGATGATTATCTTTACGTTATTTGCTCATTTAGTATATCGATACATCTCTCAATGCCCCTTTAACACCAGGGGGAAGGGCGGTCATTCGCATATACAGGGTGTATAAAAAAAATAGGACTCTGTTTCATGACGGTGTAATTCTTATTGTAATCATTGAACCATGACCAATTTAGTCTCAATGTAAAGCCCAATTAATTATTATGATATCCTGAAAATATAAGATCAATCCGATTCAAAATAAGAAAACTAGCGTACTTTGCGTAAACCATGTCATTTACTGGTTTGTACAATGGGAACTACATACAGACCAGTAAATAACATGGTTTACGTTTCAGTACGTTATAACAATTGTCAACATAGTAAATAATCTATCGTCAATAGCAAAGTTTAGTTTTGTAATCCATTTAATTCTGGCACAAATCAATACTGGTTAAAAATATCCGCAAAACAAATGCATGCATATTCTGTGCAAATTAAAAAAAGTTTTGTTAAACAGTTCTCGAACCCACTATGGATGGTTCATTGAGTTACAAATCGAGTACTTTTGTTACTTGACGGTTACTGTGTGCAAACTGTTACTGTGTGAATTCCCATTGTACAAACTAGTAAATAACATGTTTTACACAAAGTACGCTAGTTTTCTTATTTTTCATCGGATTTATCTCATATTTTCAGGATATCATAATCATTAATCGGGCTTTACATTGAGACTAAATTGGTCATGGTCCAATGATTATAATAATAATTACACCGTCATTAAACAGAGTCCTAATTTTTTTGATACACCCTGTACTCGTATCACCGTGTATACAGGCATATGTACAGGGTGTCTCAAAAAAAACCGTGCACGTGTTTACCCAGCTTATTGACCATGAACTTATAAAATTTGGTGTAACAATTGTATACATATTGATAGCCATAACGGTTAGCTTTCATATTCCGTTTATTTCATCTGATTTGGTTTTGTCAATCTTGAGATATGACCAATTAACTAAAGCTACCTAAAGTCGACGTTGTGCCACTTTACAGTTTGCAATGAATAGAAAGGGTTACTCCGGAGAGGGGGGTTGTTACCACCGGGGTTACCACCCACTAAAAAAATCCAATCCGAAATGCAGAGTATGCTTATTTTGGTACCATGTTATAGCTATAGCTTTCCTCTGTCCATACGTACCAAAACAAGTACAAGCATTCCACGCATGACGTCACAATGACGTCACCAAACATGGCCGACCTCAAAATCCCGCCGTATTCGCTGGACAGTGAAATATCATAGAAATCTTCGCCAAAAAAGTTCTAAATATCGGAATTTCACCCTGTTTTTGCTTATAAGTGATGAAAATGGTGTTTCTAACATTGGCCCATGCTAAAGTATTTCAGGAACACACAATAAAAATATTTTTCAAAATGGCGATTTAAAAAAGTGGCAACCACCCCCTACTATCGGACTTTGACGGCATACCCTACCCTCGGGTAAGGTGGCAGCCTCAATTTGTTTTCGTCAAAATGAGCACAGGGAATGTAAAAGCGATCACCCAGACGCCCTAGGTCACTGTTTTGCGTTCTAGCGCAATCGGCGATCACCCTCCCTTAAGAGGACGAGGGTTTTAATGCTTATCTTAAGCATTTTTTCCGTAAAAGTGGCACAACTTCGATTTTAGGTAGCTTTAGTTAATTGATCATATCTCAGGATTGACAAAACCAAATTAGTTGAAATAAACGGCATATAAAAGCTAAGTGTTTGGTCTATCAATGTGTATACAATTGTTACACCAAATTCTAGAATTTCATGGTCAATAAGTTGGGTAAACACGTGCACGGTTTTTTTTGAGACACCCTGTACTCAAGAAAAACGTTGATTCGCAACATAACGGCCTCGGGCGTCTTCTGGAAACAAATACAGTTTTCTTAGTATCTATCGACGTTTGGGGGAGACGTATGTGTATATTACGCTATTTACGAGTATCAAAATAGTTTTAATAAAGCAAAAATTCTATATAATATTATGCGGCGGTGTTTTTTCGGCTATTCTGATGGCGAACATGTAAGGTGTCTATTCTACAATTGTGTATACACTTTTTCATTCTGGCGAAATATTCATAACAATACACATTGCATGTCAAAATTACAACATATTACAAACAAGAACTGTCTTTAAAAAAGACAACGCGGTTTAGGCATTGTGAGTAAAGAAACAGTACCATACAACACAGAAGTAAATATCTATCAAGGATGTTTTAAATAGGTACAAATGAAGCGATGTACATGATTGGAATAAACACACTATAAACATTACTTACAAGACAATGTAATGCTATGAATTGAATGTGTGTATTGGAGACTCTTTGTCTCAAAACAGTCGTAGGACTGATGTTTGTGAAAGACTGTTTTCATTTAGTTGATTAAGTATGGGTGACCTTTGTTTTTTATTTGGAGAGAGTACTCACGGAAACAATAATTATAAAGGGTCACTCGTAAATAAAAACAGCTTCAATTAATAGTATATCGAAGCCAAACACTGTTAGCCTTTGTAACTGGTAGACATTTAAAGTACTCTCTCCAAATAAAAACAAAGGTCACCCATACTAAGTAAAAGTTAAGTAAAGTGAAAATAAGGTAAAGTGAAAATAAAGTTAAGTGATAATAAAGTTAAAAGGTGTATGTTCCGATCACTTTTTTGGGGCTATGATTTTTTTTTCACCTCAAGATATTTTTATATCAGGAGAATCCCATATTTTTCTCATTATGTCTGTCAAATCTTAGAGGTCAGAAAAGTTCCATTTATAAATGTTCCATTTAGAAATGATAGGCGAAAATGTGATGAATTACTGCCAAAGGTGATTAACCACCAACCAGTTTCTCAATGGGCAAATGTTTTGTGACATTGCGCTTCTAAAAATTGAACTATTGGAGTTATGCAACTCAAACTTTGGAATGTGCCAATTTCAAGGATGACCTTTGTAAAATAGAAAACATCAAGTTGAAAATCGTGCCAGCAATCGGAACATCTACCTTTAAGTGAAAATGAAGTGAAAATAAAGTAAAGTGAAAATAAAGTAACACCCCCGATTACCCCCCCCCCCCCCCCCCCATAAAACCTGCTAATTGTTTCATCAAGCGAAGATTTAATTGCGCGAAAATTGAATTGCCCGAAAATTAAATCACCCGAAAAATGTTATTAAATATATTAAATATTTTGGTAGCCCTGTCTTATTACACCCCCCTCACCCCCCCCCCCCCCCCGATATCCCCCTCATAAAATCTGCCAATTGTTTCATCACGCGAACAGGTAATCGCGTGAAAATGTAATTGCCCGAAAAATTTAATCCTGCGAAAAAATGTAATCACACACAAATGTAATCACACGAAAAGTACAACATTTATTTATTGAAGTACATGTATTATATTGTATTAAATATTTTGGCACCCCTACCCTGTACCCCTATACCCCCCCCCCCCCCCCCCCCCCCCCCACACACACACCCATAAAACCAGTTAATTGTTTAATCACGCGAAGATTTAATTGCGCGAAAATTGAATTGCCCCAAATTTAAGCAGACGAAAAATGTTATTAAATATGTTGAGCTGTACCTCTCTCTTAAAATTGAATTGCCCGAATGACAGTCCATGACAGGTGTTAACACTTTCTATGCGGCAGGTTGGTCTACAGATTATGACATGTCATAATCTGTCATGACAGTTGTAAAATTTCATAAAATATTACAAAGAGTGTTACATAATGTGGAATCACCATAGGAAATGCATTTGAATAAGTACAAATATGCCTAGTGTAAGGAAAAGTTTCTGAAAAATCTGTTTCGTACATGGTAAAACTAATAATAGCAGCATGTAAGGGGTTACTATACTTAAGTCCTGGGGAACTCTGTGAAAAGACATATTGAAATCACACAGGGTATTTCTTGGATTTCATCTTGCTGGGAATAGACTATCAGTTAGCCCAATTACTCTGTCAGTAAATACTCTATCTTTGAGCGATAAACGTGGAGGCCAAAGGTTACTAATTTGTTAAACCCTTTGAACCCGAAGTTATTACAAGGGTTCGGTACACCCACCCTGACTTCTCCGGGGTAAAATGCTAAATATAGTACACCTATATCATCCGTAATATATGTTACCGATGATAGAGGGCAGTATGCCATTGTACTACACGTATAACGTAACCTATTCATAACATAAAAACGTCCGATTTTATCGCCAAAATTGCCAATCATGACCGTAAAACAATGCATCCCTGTCTGCCTGAGAATCATCTGCGCCATATTGGGTTGCATATTCATCCAATTTTGCGCTATTTTTGACTGTTTTCTTCAGCTAAATGACATCAAATCACAACGAAAACCTTGTGAAACAATGTATTTCACATCGGGTGAACATCACATGACTTTCAAGTCACATGACCACTCAGTCATATGATAAATGTGTCACCTGATCGCTCAGGCCGATTTATCGGCCTATCGGGTCACAGCGCGTTCTTAAATAGGCCGATTTTTCGGCCTTTCGGGTTCAAAGGGTTTTAAGAAACAAAGGAATGGGTTTTTGTCAAAGCACCTAAAAGGTGTATTGACAATAATTGATGGCTTCTAATTTGTTGACTTTTGCTTCTTAAACGCGGGACCGCGAAAAAGTACTATATCTAAACAGAAGACTAACCAATCGGTACACTGCAAAAAGGTTGCTTAAAATACGTTGCTAAAAGTACTTTTATCATCCGTTGGTTGACGTGTTGATTAAAATTCATTCAATATAATTATGTAGAAAGTTAGGCGTTGTATAAAAGTAAAAAATCCCCAGCGTTGAGCAATTCGTCGAAAACAATGTCCTTATAATGTTGGTGGAAACTGTTTCTGTTGCTAAAATATGTTGCGTACAAATATTCCACTTTGGCAACTGTTGCATGAGCATTGAGGACAACCACGCAACAGTTGATGCAAGTTACGCACATGTGAATTTTAGGCAACTGTTGTCCAAAAAAGCCAATTTCGTGAGCTGTTGCATACTTGAACAACTGTTGAGTAAATATAATTGCCTAACTTTTGAGTAAATAGAATTGTTCAACTGTTGGTGAAAACATGTTATCCAACGGTGTTGGGCAAATTTTACTTAACAGTTGAGCGGTTGCATACTTCAACAACGTTGTGTAAAATGTTGAGTAAATATTTAAGCAACCTTTTTGCAGCGCAGGACCACAATTAGATTTATTCTGTCTTGGCATCCAAAACGGAATACACTGACAAATAGTTTAAAATTGCCATCCTTGTTTGACATATATTTGTTTATGAATATCATTTCAACGGTGTTATAGCGACGTCACTAGCGATGAATATTGAATAGTCGATTTTTATAGTCAAAAAATACACGACATGGACATATACTGAATAGTTCATGTCATGTGATCTATTTTGCACCAAAAGAATCACATAAATGTGTTTATGTATACTGCTCACAAAAAGTATCGAAACACTTAGAAATGATCCAATATATAACGGCTCGAAAGGATATGCATTAATCGAAGCAAATAACCAAGTGCATAATTTTGTTCTGCGTATTTTGACACCTCGATCGATAAGATACGATGTTGAGGAGCGGAGTTATTGTCATTTCAATGGTCGTGGGTCCAGTTTCAAAAGTGACAATCATCCTATAGAAAGAGTTTTGCATTACTGTTTAGAATGATCAGATTCGTGCTTTTCAATAGGGATGAGTGTCACTTTGAAACTGGACCCACGATCATTGAAATTACAATAACTCCGCTCCGCAACATCGTATCTCAACGATCGAGGTGTCAAAATACGCAGAACAAAATTATGCACTTGGTTACTTGCTTCGATTAATGCATACACTTTCGAGTCGTTATGTATTGGATCATTTCTAAGTGTTTCGATACTTTTTGTGAGCAGTTTATTATATAATATGGACTATTTATACTTTCATACCCAGATAGCAAGACTACGTTTGGCAAACGTTCACAGTAAAAACACCATTGATAAGAGATGTCAGATATTATGTATAACCCTATAGATTAATAACATGTTAAAATAAATTACAGATTCACTACCGAACGGGAATAGTGTATGTAGCTGCTGCATCGCCTAGAATTCCCATTACAAGTTACAGGTTCACTACCGGGAGGAAGTGATGTATGTAGCTCTGCTGCATCGCCCAGAATTCACATTATTTTGCCTACCGCGTGTTGCTATACAAAAATGCTCAATATATAATAAAAACTTGACACAAATAAAATACCCAACATATGGCTATATTTGATAAATTAAGCAACAGTTGCTATACAAAAATGCTCAATATATAATGAAACAATTCACAAATTAAGCAACAGTCACAAAATGCCCAACAAATGGTTAATTAATAATACCCAACTGTTGTGTAAAACTGTGCAACTGCTGAGTAACTGGAATTGTTCAACTGTTGGTGAAAACATGTTATCCAACGGTGGTAAATGTTACGCAACTGTTAAGCGGTTGCATACTAAAACAATGTTGTATAAAATGTTGAGTAAATATTTAAGCAACCTTTTTGCAGTGTACAAATCAACGATTAGGATAAATATGCATCTTTTTCAGTAATGAATGATAATAATGACTGCTTAACATCTGTTTTTGTGAATTTGTTTTGAAATCCTTGGTTGTGGTTCTGGTCATTCGGAATTGCCCATCAGGGGCTGCGCCCCTTTGGTACAGATCCTCAGACCCGAACAAAAACCTCTGATTTCAAACAAATTCACGAAAACAGTTGTTACGCAGTCATTATTCTACAAATATATGACCAATATTATCTTTCAAAATTGCAGACGATAATGGAAACGCCATTCGCCTAATTCTGCATTTCGTATCGGTTTAACACTGTAATCGCAGACAGCCATTGAACATTTCCAATATATTACATTATGTACCGGTAGCACTTACTTATTACTTACCATTAGAGTTCGAAGGTCCATTCTAAAATGGTACTCCCCTATTGATGAACTTTAGAAAAGAAAGGATTACTACACTTCGCCTATGGAATGCAGCACCATTTAGACAAGAAGAGTGTTAAAAACACAAACATCGCTTAGAGGGGGTTGAGTTTGAATGCAAGCAGAAATAAAGGAAGAGTATCATGAAGAGAATTGTGTCATAACGAAACAAGCACTTTCAGTTTTCTTGAAATAAAGTTTCAAGGTCTGTTTTTATAACATTGAGTTATATTGTACTTAAGGGGGCTGTGCACCTTCAGGTACAGCCTCCGTAAAACTGTCGTAACTTCGTCATTATTCATTTAATCCATATAAAAGTATACATTTTCTTGAAGTAAAGGGTTCAATAAATCTAACCATGAACATGATTTTTTTCGAAAAGTGAGCTTTTTGGTAAAAATGATAAAAAACACGTATTTTAGGTTTTGTCAAGATAACTAAAAATATATTTTGTCAAAAGTTATCGTTCTAGATGTATTGTAATCTTTTAATCTTGTAATCCTGCCATTATCATCATCATCGATACGCGTACCGTCCTAATTAGACATTGCGTGCCCCACCAACTCAATCCACACCCTTATCACTAGCCAACTTAATCATATTGCATAAATTAAAATCAGTGTTCAAAATGGGATTGTCTTTTAAGTCTTTCTTGATTATTGACCACCAAGAGGTTGGTATGTATATGTCTGCAAAAATATCACAGGCTGTGTATAGATAATTGGAAATAGTTATGCTTCAGCTGTTATGATTGGTTGACAAGATCGTGCGTTAATAGTGTGGGTGGCCTCTATGAACCGATGTAACCAAGTGTACTTGACGTTTAGGGTGGCCCTATCTAACACTATGCTGAAGTACCAAATACATACTGTTTGCATGATATGACCTTGCTAGAAAATAAGTTGATCTCTGCAACGAGTGTAATGAACAAGTACCGGTAAAAAAATTGGGTTTTAGATCAATTCGGTTTCATACGCACTTCCATGATGTGACCTTGCTAGAAAATAAGTTGATTTCTGCAACGAGCGTCATGAACAAGTCTACCGGTAAAAAAATTGGGTTTTAGATCAATTCGGTTTCATACTCACTGCGCGAGAAAAACGACGGTGGACACGGGCTCCCGTTCATGAATATTCAAAGTTGAATTATGCCTACGACGTTATGTTATCAGTGACAAACGGTTAATGACGAAAATAATAGTTACACTGGGGTTTGACTGGAGTAGGTTTTATGATGAAATGATTAAAGGTATGTTCCGATTTTCAACTTGAAGTTTTCTATTCTACATGAAAGGTCATCCTTAAAAACGTCGTGTCCCAAAATTTGAGATGCATAGCTATTATGGTTCTTATTTTAGACGCACAAGATGCTGTGAACTGTACCCATTGAGTAGTACACAAACAATATCGGTGGAACCACCATTCGCGGTAATTCAACGCTATTTCGTCGATTTCTCTGTCATTATACCGAATTAGGCCGTCAAATTTCAGTATGATGATGAGAAAAATACGAGCTTTCATATGATATGAAAATCTCCGTATGTTTGAAATAATTCTGTGTTACGAAAATGTGATCGGGTCATCTACCTTTTAAGTATCAACCTGTGATGATTTTTGTTTGTTATCAAAATCCACATTGACAAATTTAAACCAATAGAGATTCAAAATGGGCGGACAATCGTTGCCATCGTCGGCTGTCTTTTAGTGAACATTCTTGTATGATACTACAGGATGGCACTGTTACAAAGCCAGACATATTAAGAACATATCTAAATACTATTTGTGGCGTTTCTGTCTGTCCAATGACTCCGAGTGTAGATTCCTGCCCATCTATCCGTGCAATCGCTATGCGCAGGGATCTTCGCCCCACGTAGCAACCAGTGCCACGCACACAGTAACGAAAGTGTCACGCACGGCCCACTACCGAAATTTTGATTTTCTTTAACCCCGGAAGCTACTATTTGGACTCAAATTGTGGCTTACGGAGTGAGAGATGACATATGGTCTTCACCCAAAATATTTTCATTATGGACATAGCTACATTCCTGTATATGTAGCTGTTTGTTATCCTTAAAGATCGCATCGCGATAAGCATTTATACAAGACTATACGACCGCCAAATAAAATATTTTTACGAACTTTTCTATGATGTAAACAACAAACACTCGCACTGTTGCTACGCGCGCGAGTATAAACAAAACATGGCACACGCGTAATGGCGCAGACCGTAAGGTGCGTACGCGTTCGTGGCGCAAACTGGGTCTCACGGACCGTGTCTCCGGCAGTGCAAACCGTTCAGTAGACCTACAAAATGGCGCACGAGGACTGACGAGAACAAAAAGTCAATCACAGCCAGGATAGAGAGAGGACTCCAATTAACTTTAACTCCCGGGCGTGTTTTTGTATGAGTTAAACTAGCCTAGGTATATAATCAGGATGAAAAGGGGTGAAATGAAGTGGGGCTGGGGGGAGTGTCAGTCTTTATGCGCCGGGAATCAAACCCAGACCGTGCAAGTGTGTATAGTGTTGTAGTTTAACACTAAAGCAATTCCGATAGGCCTAGGCCAATCATGGGATGTCTGTTATATAAATGGGAATGTTACATGGATATCGGTGTGCGCAACTTAATGCGTGGTTGAAATACATTACGTTTAGGCATGCCTATGGAGGAATAAGTAATGTCAATAGGCAGAAAAATAGCTTACGGATATTGCACGCACGGTTCTCAAGACTGTGATAACTGGATTTTAAGAGTAATAGTACACACCGCATGAACCCCCAACCCGAGAACCGACCAACCCACAAACCGCGAAATCTAGTATACATATAAATCATGATAAATACAAAAAGACAAGTGAAGTAAATAACACATAATATGATCTTCATATGAGAACTGGATTATTTTCTTTTTTTAAACAATAGTCCAGGTTTCAAAATGCATTTAGCAGACATTTGTTGAACAAGTGCCTGTATCTGAAGATGGAGACAAAGTTAATTTAACTGAAAGTAGGGGAATATGGGGCAAATGGTCCATGGGGCAACTGGTCCAAAATGAAGGATTTTGTAATGGCATAGGTAAACTGCTTTCTTTTGAATGATACGACTGATGTTGAAACTTTACATATATCCTTACCTTTTACATGCACAAATATTTGCAACTTTAGAGTAATTTCACATGCGATATTCTCCAGGTCTTTGAAGCCACCTCCTTCAGTGACTAATTGAAAATTCACAGATAGTAAGGTCGATTTATGAAGATGAGTTTAGATCATGTTTGATGTACTTTAAAATCCAATTGATATATGCAACCGTAATATGAATATGCTACGGGCATATTGCAGTTGATTAGTGCCATTTTGTAGTGTATTAATGTGATTAAACCCATACCTCGTGGTTGTAACGATCGGAAAATGGCACATGTTGCTGACTTGAGACATTGGTGGTTTGGATGTGTGGCAAATATTATTATCTAAAGAAAGCTACAAATCAAGTAATTAGTGTTTGTATTTGCAAATAACAAAGTAAACCAATCCTCGTCTATTGTAGGACACGAAAGCCGTAATAATTGTGAACTCAAAGATGCGGCTGGCTATAGAAAACGTTACAATGGCTAAAACCAAACATGCAATTTTGCCTTTTTTCTGAAAGGTTATGGAATTATTAATTATTGTGACAAATTATAGTCTGTTTTGAAACATTTTGGTGTAAAATTTATTATTTTTTTATTATTATTATTTATTATCTTTACCCAGGGTTGCCCGAATCAGCTGGCCGCTGTTCTTACTCGGGGCCCTGCACATCAATATAATACATGCTTAAAAATAATTACTTAATATAAAATACACGAGACATAATAATAACAATATGATTATGTATAGAGTATAAAACCCAATGGACAGCACTCGTAAATCTATCACATAATGCATACAATAAAAACATATTAAAATTATTTGATTACATATACATTTCATAAAAGCTAGCTAATTCCAATGATAGGATTTATACAAAGCCTTAAAAGATTGCACGTTCACAGAATTTCTGATTGCAGTTTCAATACAATTCCATACATTTACACCATTATAGCTAAAACAATACTTATAACACTCAATGTCATTGCCATTTGTCAATAGGGTAGAGCCAACAAACCTGCTGCGGATTGTCTTGTATCGCGCTCGTGGTGTTCGCGCACATACCTAAATTTACTTTGTAAATACGATGGTGCCAGACCATTTAGACATTTAAAAACCAGCAAAGCAGTGAAATAATTTCTGCGGTTAAAAAGTGTTTGCCATTTAAGTTCATGGAACATTTCATTAGAGGGAGTAAAATAATTAACACCAAGTATAACTCGAGCACATCGCTTCTGTAGCACGTCAAGTTTATGCATATCATCACAGTAGCGACCATACCATGCCACACTACAGTAGTCGAAATGTGGTTGAACCAATGCTTTGTAGATAGTGTTCAGGGTGCTTGGATCAAGAAAAACTTTAAGACGACGTAAAAGTGCAAGTTTTCCAAATATTTTTCTCATCACATTATTTACCTGGCTATGCCATTTCAATTCATTGTCAACTATAACACCCAAACATTTGAATTTATCAACATTCTGTAGTACCTTTTTACGAACTGCAACACGAAAATCATCATTATTTACATTTTTGAGTCTTGCACCTGTACCAACTAGCATTACCTTTGTTTTATCTGTATTGAGAAATAATTTATTTTCACTCAACCATTTACAGAGGGACTCAAGATCAGACTCCAGTTTCATAGAAATAGCTTTCACATCGTTGCTACTTACAGATAAGGTAGTTTCATCTGCATAACTAAATATTTTACCATGTTTAATCACACTACTCATACTGTCAATAAAGATAATAAAAAGCAAAGGCCCTAAAATGCTGCCTTGAGGCACACCAGTATTTACATTCAATGCATCAGAAAGAGATTTTTTAAAACAGACTTTTTGAACTCTCCCCGTCAGGTAAGAATTAAACCATTTCATTGTAATATTGGTAGCACCCATATCATGCAATTTCTGTAACAAAATTGAATGATTTACAGTATCGAAGGCCTTACGGAGGTCGATAAAGGCAACTCCCGTCATTTTGCCTTCATTCATATTGCCCAACCAATTATCAACCATATCAGTAACGCACGTTTCGGTAGAATGTTGGGGTGGAAACCAGACTGATTGGGGTTCAGGAGATCATTTTCAATAAGAAACGAGTACACATGTTCATGAACTGCTCTTTCAAGTATTTTACTTGCACAAGCAAGGATGGAGATGGGTCGATAGTTGTTAGCATCGTTCAAATCCCCACCTTTGTGAAGGGGCACTACCTTGGCAATTTTCCAATCATTTGGAAAAACATCTGTTTGTAACGACATGTTCATTATACAAGTCAAACTGTCGACAACTGCTGGTCTTGCAATTTTTAGTATTCTAACACTTATATCATCAAGACCAGTTGCTTTCCCTGTGTTCATTTTAAGTATTTCGTTATTTACAAATTCACAAGATACATGCGGAAGATTCATCTTTGGATTTACTTCACTTACATCGTGATTACAAATATCAACATTGGAGTTAAATACACTGCCACTTCCGCAATCACTATTTTCGATCAAAATTCGAGCAACATCGACAAAGTGTTTATTTATCCCATTTGAAATTTCATCATCACTCTCAAGAATCTGACAAGAATTATGTCACGAGCGTGCTTGTATACTTGTCTCATCTCTGGGGGGGGGGGGGGGGGTAAGTGGTCCAAAGGGGTATGGGGTAAGCTGGTCCACCTACAAAAACTAATTCAAAATTGCAAAATTAATTTTGAAAATCTTTCTAGGTCTTAGACATTTTTGGGGCATTTTGGGCCTAATACCACAATTTCTGCTATTGAATAATTACAATATGACATGAGCTTGCTTTAAAATGGTTTTAAAAACTTCTATTTTATGAATGATATCTTTATTATATTATGAATTGTGTCTGTAAAGTATTTGTAAAGAAGAAATACCACGATTTATATATTGTTTTCACTGCCTTTTGTCCGTATTAACCATTGGGTCATCTTGGTTTAATTGACTAACTTCCCCAGTGACATGACAAGCTCGCCAATTAAATGATGATTATATGAAGTTATTAAAAACATCAAAGAAAGATTTATATACACTCGGCAAAAGAAGTTCTTGGACACTTAAATTAAATTAATATTTAATAGAATATATATAATTATATATATGATTATATATTTATAATTGTATATCAAAATAAGCAGAAAGTAATCCTCTAACAGCTTAACATGGAATTTAGACATGATCACTCATGCATGACAGATCCCATTCACTTGACAATGGCAAGAAGATTGCAAAAAATTGGATAACCACTCCATTCAAATGACTGTAAATGCTCATTTCTTGCAATTTCCTTTAACGCACCTTACCATTGCTTAATGGATGTGCTCAGCCATGCATGAATGCGTACATCTTAATTTCATACAGACATGATAGAGAATTATTGTCTGCTTATTTTGACATGCAATTGTTTAATTTATATTAAATATTTATGTGAAATATTTGAACTTCAATGAGTGTCCAGGAACTTCTTTTGACGAGTGTATATAGACAAATGTATGGGTTATCTGACCATGACAAGCTTGCCAATTAAATGATGATTATATGAAGTAATTAAAAACATTAAAGAAAGTGTTATACATAGACAAATGTATGTGTTATCTGACCATCGTAACGTTTTATCTAAAAAAAAGTGTGAATAATAAAAAAGTGAAGGCGAAAACTTCGCTTGCTTGATACAAGCTTAGTATTACTGCTATTAACACATTAAACACGAAAAATTGTATAAAACATGGGTTTCATGAAACATGTATCGTTTTTACACATTATATAATAAAGGGGTAAAAAAAGTAGGGCTCCCATAAAATTTGATCACGTTTGTTTGCATAAACTCTACACATAATTAAACGTTTTGAGAGATTGAAACACTTATGAAAACGCAAAAACACTTGGCTACCCATAGAAAGTTTCTCCATTTCAATATCATTATTACTTTTCCCAAAATAGTCACATTTCACAAAAATGATGTTTTCAAAAAAACGTGGTACTTTTCAAGATTCTATACGAGTTTGTGTGCATAAATCCACACACAATTAAACGTTTTGAAAGATTGAAACATTTATGAAACGGGAGAACTCTTGGCTACCCACTCGAAGTTTCCCCTTTTCAATACTAAACTGCTCAAAAAAAGTTTGGAATATTTTTTCAAGCACAGGATTTTTAAATATCGCAGGATATATTCATTAAGTGTTATATATCCATGTAAAGCTGATGTGTTCATCTTTACAATGATACCAACTTTGAAGCAATCCCTTGCTCCAGTGCTCAGCTACTTGCTTGAGAACATGGGGAGGTCACAATCTGAATGTGCCAAAATCAACACTTTTTCGTGCTCAAAAGAACATCTTTGTCGTCTGTTCAATGAAGTGTTACATTGACCACTACAGTGTAGTGTGATGATCTATTGATTTTTAAGGGGCCGTTTCATATAACCAAAAATGTATATAAATCAAAATGTTGGTATGGATGTTTTGACAAGCCTGTCTTGTGTAAAATAAAATGATGCTGATTAAAATCAATCACTCTAAATGTACTTTTAGACATCTTAACTATTTGTGGTGAAAATTTGTTAGTGTTGATCATATTTAGAGTAAAAATCAGAATCTTGATATGGGCATAAGTCTACTTGTAGGTAAAAAGGGGTCCTGGTTCAATAAACAATATTTGAGTTGATATCTCTTTCGAAATATTGACAAATCTGATCCCATTTTAGCCAAAAATATAACTTTTGACTGTATTTGAGTTAAAAAATCAAAATGTTGGTTAGGATGTTTTGACAAGCCTATATAACATTCATTCCAAATATATTATAATGAATGAGCTCACACGTGACATTTTGTTTGTTTTGGCAAATGTGTGTCCAAATTGTCAATGTTGACTATATTTCTTTGGTATATGAGTGGTTAATAAGACATGTTTTCAAAAAATCACACTTTTAAAACCTTTGCTGACTACCATTCAAATCACAGTGGTAAATTGGTTGAAAATAAAATGTTGTTTAATTTTGTTCTTTAACCAACATGTCTTTACATAAAATATGCTGGTTGAAACATTATTGACAGGCGAAAACTCATTTTTGGCAAACAAATATCCTAGATGAATATAAAGTCTAAACCAAAGAGTGACGTTATAATGATTTGGATAAATATGAGAAGGTTTTTTTTAAATAAGCATCTTCTATTACATTTGGAGAAAAGAATTACACACAAAAAAGAAGACTTTTACCCCATTTGTGGACTTGTTTGACACTTTCGCCTGAAAGAATGAACAAAACCTCCAAAATATCATAAGATACATCAATTAAATAGGAGATTCTTTGTATGGAATAAGCATGCTTTTTTACATGCAATGGACTTGTTGATACCAATATTCTGATTTTTAGACAAAATATGGTCCAAATTTTGGTTATTACAATATGGCCAAAAATGCCAAAATGTCTCAAGAGGAGTCAATTAGAGTAATGATTTTGGTATAATAAACACCATTTTAGTTGGGATAGGTTTGTGAAAACATCCATACAAAAATTCTAATTAGTATCTGTAAATCTAAAATATTGGCAAAATTTACATTGTGTGGCCCAAAATGTCTCAAACAGACAAAATGTCATAAGTGTGGTCAATAAGAGAAAAAGAATTTGAAAACAAGACTGTTTTTCACTCAAATAATCTTGACATCCCTCCCATCAATCTCATTTCTTGTCCCAAAATTAACATTTTTGGGGAAACAAATGGCCAAAATAACCAACATTTCACAAGTTAGGTTAATAAGAATATGTTTATGGAATATGAATCCATTTTACCTTAGACAGGCTTATGAAAATGTGGAGCAAGATAATGATTTTTTTACCACTAATATGATCAAAATTTACATTTCTGGTTTTTATAAATGGACGTATTTACCAAAATTTCACAAGTTAGGTAAAAAAGTTTTTTGATAAATGAGGTATACATATATAAACCCAACACAATTTCTCTATTATTATTGCTTGACATGTAATTGGCGGTGATTGACAGAGGCAGTGATTGCCTTATGACTGCTAGCAATTGTCTGTTAATATCCCGCAGTGGAGTTTGTTGCAGTATTTGACAGATACAGATGTTCTGCCCCCCTCCCCGGAAAATCAAATCAAGAAGTCTCCCATACAAATTTGATAGAACAAGGTACGTGAAAGTCACTTTCTTGTCCTAAAATACAACAAATTCGCCTGCAAAGTTGAGCTTGTTAGCTTTAAATCATGAGATGAATACCTTTTTGCGATAAAATCTGTCAAAATACGATGCAAGATACAGCGTAATTCCCGTTCTGGACCGACAACACAGCGTGGTATGAAAAATATTATTTTAACAACTTGAGAGTCTGACATTAGGTTACAAGGCCCGCTTAGCAGCGCTATAAATTGATGCCCTAAAAACCGTCAACAAATTTAAATATTCGCCTTGCTTCCATCCAAGCTGGTTGCTATGTATGACATAATTCTCGTGTGCAACCAACCGGCTGTATATACAGTATTGCAACGCCCATTGAGTAGTTTACACGCATGAGCGTAGATGTAATTTGCAACATAATGGAAACCTACCCATGCAGTTAGCCCCAAATTTAAATATATGCACTGAGTAATCCTCTCGTAGTATTGATAACAATAGGTTTACAAGAGCGAATTAATAGCGCTTCTAAGCGGGCAATTTATGTCATGACCAACTGGATCCCTTTTCCCTAGTATAACGAAAATTAATCTATTAAACGATGTTAAAGCGTTATCGATTGAGCACAACCAGTCTAGCTAGCATGCCTAGTTGCATGGCTCATGCATCTTGGGCCCGGGGGTGTACTTAGTGGTATGAGGTCACAGGGATGTGCCGCCAAATAGGGTTTCATTTTCACCCGTCTTGTAAATCAATGACCCCTTTTCATATCATTTTTTTAATAAACTTATGGGTCTAATTTCTTAAAATTTGCAATTTTTTCCACAGAATTTTGGCAATGTGTGAAAATCGGAAGATCTAATATCCTTAAATTTGTTGGAAAATTATGGGATTCTGGTAAATACATGGGTCCATTTTCCAAACAAAATTGCTAAATGTTTGGGTCAATTTTCATTTTGCTTGCGGCACATATATCCCTACCATAAAAGTATCTAAGTACCCCCCCCCCTCCCGCCGGATCACGTGCCACCCTTGATATAAACACCACCCCAAACAAAAACAAAACAAAAAAATAACCAAATAAACAAACTGACAAATGACATCAGATTAATTATAAAACAAACATGTCAGAAAACTTGCATAATTATATTTATTCATTTTATTAGAATGTTCTTACAGTTGTAAAACTCAATTCCAACAACAAGCAATTTCTTTTATAAATTATAAAGATAATATACCTGATTTTGACCTGTGACTTTTTCAGACAAATGCATGAGCAACTTGTTGAGATACACGCAATGATGTATAAGTACATTATAAATCATTTCCTCCAATCAATTGCAATTGTATCAAGGTAGCATTTTCTATGACCAGCAAAAGGGTTGAAGGATTGCTTTACACAAATTAAACAATTACCTGAACCATTACTTGATTTAATTTTACATAATTTAAAAAGTATTATAGATAAGAGTACCGCTTAAAGAGAGAACAGGCAAATGCAATGGCCTAGCTACATTTTTCATATGGGGGAGGAAAAAATATAAGTTAACAAGTGAACCGATGGACTTCAACCAAAAGGGTTGCCCCCATATAAAATTTAGTCACTTTGAAAATCTGAAAAAAGAAAGAAAAAAGGTTTTCATATGAAGCCCTGTTATTCCACCTTTGTCAGAAGCCTTTTCTTTAGATTAACACCTGACCCATGTCAAATGCAACGAAAGTATCGACGGACTACTGATAATGATCAACAGACTCCTGGTTGGGGTGGGGGGGGGGGGGGGGGGGGGGGGGGGGGTGGGGGGGGGGGGCAATTTCTACACTTGCCCCCCCCCCCCCCCATAACTCATAGGTGATACTTTCTGACATGCCTCACTTGGACGAAGTGTATCTCAAAAGGTTGGTGCTGAATATGCATGAAGTTAACACTTTAATATATACCAGGATAAGGTGGCGGAATTTTGTTTACTATACATCATAAATATTCATTAGCTAATCGCGGTTTCCTATTGGTCTATTCCGTTAGTTACGTACTTCAGTATTTAGCCTACTTCCTCGCGTACGGAAAAGACGCAGACGCGGGGAAAAAATAAGGGTACTATCGCACCCCTTGGAGGCTACTACCGCACCTTAGTCTCATCCCCTGAGACAAACGTATACACGTCACATTGTATAGAACTTTGCATTCTGGCGACGAGCATGGTTATATTGTTGTTGTCAAAATGGCGTCGTCTGCTGGTCGTTTCGCTGAACTATCAGAGAAGGATTTGCAAGCTGTTGTTGATGGAAAAGACGCAAAACAAACAAAAGCTGTTATACAGAAAGCAGTAGGCATCTTCTCCACGTATTGTAGCACCAAGGATCTCAACATTGAAGCTGAGCAGCTTGAAACTCATGATTTATGCATCATACTTCGTAAGTTCTACGCTGACATCCGTACCAAAGGAGGTGAATTCTACGCTAAGAAATAAATGCAAACGATACGGTATGGTCTACAGCGTATTTTCTTCAAACTTTGACGTTTTATTGGAACTTTGAATGTTGACATCGTTTATATTGACTGTTTACTACTGTTTACGAAATTTAAATTCCATTGGATTTTTGATGATTGGAAACACCAGCCGTGTCATTTTGGATTATCTACAAACAAGGTAAGTTGTAAGTTTTTATAATTTTGTGATGAATATTTATGATGTAAAGTAAAACAAATACAACCTGGTTTATATCGGGAAGTAAGTGTGAATTACTGGCCCCTCGGTGTTGGATGAGTGCGTCACTCATCCAACACCTCGGGGCCAGTAATTCACACTACTTCGACTATACCATGTCGTATCTGTATACTACGGACCCGATTGACCTTTCTATTCTTTTTCTTTTCTTTTGTGGAATTTGAGATTTTCTGATTGTTTTTTACACATTTTTATTAATTTGTTTGAATTCAAAGGGACCTCTCAGATTTTCACAAAAGTCTGAGAGGTTTTCTTATTTTCATCGCCGAAATGCATGTATTTTCTAGCAATAAGAAATGATGAAAACAATTTACATTATTAACAATTTATCAACTTTCAACTGCACACAATATTTAAGGACCTGAATGATTTTTTAGATTTTTAAAATAAATAAGATGTACTCTTATAAGTTCCTTTAATATTTTTCAAGTACATAACATATGATTATTGTCTTTCATATCAATTTTGCCAGTCGCAGTGATGTCACAGAATGGCATACTGGCCCCCGTTTGGTCAGTTATGGCTGTTCAAAGTTACGCCTGCGTGAAAGATTGCTATTGGAGTGAATGGTAAAAATAAAAATAGCATCTTTGTTCAATATATTAACAATAATTATATTCTACAGCTGTATCTAAAAACAATAATGGTATCTGATCAAATACAAGTAATACAAATCAAATTTTCCAGCACTCCATGATTAGAAAACTTCTGTAAGATTTGAAAGTGAAATAAGTAATTAATGATTATTTATGTTTATAGATGATAATTAATATACTGTAAAAAGTGGAGATTTGTGTGTGTTTAATTTTTTGCGCTTTGCATATTTTGAACAATTTTGCTTGTTTATATTTTTGCGATTTTGAGCTTTCTTACATAGACCTACATATTGAATTTGTGTTTTATTTTAGCGCTTGCTGAATTTAACGCGAAAAGTGCGAAAAATAAATAAATAAATGTAGCGCAAAAATGTCCACTTGTACAGACAAATTATGCCCCTATGCACAGAAACGCACACTTTTATACCCTGTCATTTTGAAAACCAAAACCTGTACATCCTGTGACCTGTGCTATATAGCCAGTTTAGTAGCTGGGTTAAAAATACACTTAACCAAAAGAAACTGGCAAAAAAAAAAGGTTTCTGATATCATGAATTAAAACAAAGACTTTCATTTCCCACTTGGGTTTTGAACATGCATGATAGTGTGACAGGTATGTGTATAGCCCAAGGGTGGCAGGTACTCTGGTATTTTTGGACCCATATGTTTACCATAAATCTATACTTTTCCTATATAAACTGCTCAAAAAAAGTTTGGAATATTTTTTCAAGCACAAGATTTTCAGATATCGTAGGATATGTTCAATAAGTGTTAAATATCCATGTAAAGCTGATGTGTTCATCTTTACAATGATACCAAATGTGAAGCAATCCCTTGCTCCAGTGCTCAGCTACTTGCTTGAGAACATGAGGTCACAATCCGAATGTGCCAAAACCAACACTTTTTGTGCTCAAAAGAACATCTTTGTCGTCTGTTCAATGAATGGATGATCTATTGATTTCTAAGCACAGAATAGTGTTAATTTTTTGCACTTTTTGATTGCGACCTCCCCATGTTCTCAAGCATGTGGCTGAACACTGGAACAAGGGATTGCTTCAAATTGGATATCATTGTAAAGATGAACACATCAGCTTTTAAATGATATATTACACTTAATGAACATATCCCGCAATATTTTAAAATCTTATGCTTGAAAAAATATTCTAAACTTTGTTTGAGCAGTTTATTTGACAGATTTTGCTAAAATAGCAATATTATGGATTTTAGACCCATAAATTTACCAAAAATGGATTTGAAAAGGGGTCATCCATTTACCAGAGGGTGAAAAATGGGACCCTATTTAGTGGCACATCCCTGTAACCTCATATCCACTAAGTAATACCCCCCCCCCCCCCCGGATGTATAGGCTGCATTGACTCAATTTCATCTCGTAATACATTCAAGATACCATGAAAACCTGTCTGCGCAAACGAAAACTTACAAAACCGCGATAATTTAACACATTTCAGTTGAAATATTGCTATAAAACACAGCTAATGATGATGCAAAATGTTATGCTAGGTATGCCAGCTATGGCCGATGATGAAATGAGTATGAGTGGTGACTATGGTCCAGAATTGGATATTAACACATTGAATAGTCTCAATATGCTAAGTACTATCCAGGATCACCCAGTTTCAGATAGTGAAGAATCAGTGGCCAGTATGAATGTAGTGTAAAGCCTACTGGGGCAGGCATAGGGAGTAAAGATACCACTGCCATAGTCTGTCAATCATCATCAAGTGGTGAAGCCTACTGGGGCAGGCATAGGGAGTAAAGATACCACTGCCATAGTCTGTCAATCATCATCTAGTGGTGAAGCCTACTGGGGCAGGCACAGGGAGTAAAGATACCACTGCCATAGTCTGTCAATCATCATCAAGTGGTGAAGCCTACTGGGGCAGGCACAGTGAGTAAAGATACCACTGCCATAGTCTGTCAATCATCATCTAGTGGTGAAGCCTACTGGGGCAGGCACAGGGAGTAAAGATACCACTGCCATAGTCTGTCAATCATCATCAAGTGGTGAAGCCTACTGGGGCAGGCACAGGGAGTAAAGATACCACTGCCATAGTCTGTCAATCATCATCAAGTGGTGAAGCCTACTGGGGCAGGCACAGGGAGTAAAGATACCACTGCCATAGTCTGTCAATCATCATCTAGTGGTGAAGCCTACTGGGGCAGGCACAGGGAGTAAAGATACCACTGCCATAGTCTGTCAATCATCATCAAGTGGTGAAGCCTACTGGGGCAGACACAGTGAGTAAAGATACCACTGCCATAGTCTGTCAATCATCATCAAGTGGTGAAGCCTACTGGGGCAGGCACAGGGAGTAAAGATACCACTGCCATAGTATGTCAATCATCATCAAGTGGTGAAGCCTACTGGGGCAGGCACAGTGAGTAAAGATACCACTGCCATAGTCTGTCAATCATCATCTAGTGGTGAAGCCTACTGGGGCAGGCATAGGGAGTAAAGATACCACTGCCATAGTCTGTCAATCATCATCAAGTGGTGAAGCCTACTGGGGCAGGCACAGGGAGTAAAGATACCACTGCCATAGTCTGTCAATCATCATCAAGTGGTGAAGCCTACTGGGGCAGGCATAGGGAGTAAAGATACCACTGCCATAGTCTGTCAATCATCATCTAGTGGTGAAGCCTACTGGGGCAGGCATAGGGAGTAAAGATACCACTGCCATAGTCTGTCAATCATCATCAAGTGGTGAAGCCTACTGGGGCAGGCATAGGGAGTAAAGATACCACTGCCATAGTCTGTCAATCATCATCTAGTGGTGAAGCCTACTGGGGCAGGCACAGTGAGTAAAGATACCACTGCCATAGTCTGTCAATCATCATCAAGTGGTGAAGCCTACTGGGGCAGACACAGTGAGTAAAGATACCACTGCCATAGTCTGTCAATCATCATCAAGTGGTGAAGCCTACTGGGGCAGGCATAGGGAGTAAAGATACCACTGCCATAGTCTGTCAATCATCATCTAGTGGTGAAGCCTACTGGGGCAGGCACAGTGAGTAAAGATACCACTGCCATAGTCTGTCAATCATCATCAAGTGGTGAAGCCTACTGGGGCAGGCACAGGGAGTAAAGATACCACTGCCATAGTATGTCAATCATCATCTAGTGGTGAAGCCTACTGGGGCAGGCACAGGGAGTAAAGATACCACTGCCATAGTCTGTCAATCATCATCAAGTGGTGAAGCCTACTGGGGCAGGCACAGTGAGTAAAGATACCACTGCCATAGTCTGTCAATCATCATCTAGTGGTGAAGCCTACTGGGGCAGGCATAGGGAGTAAAGATACCACTGCCATAGTCTGTCAATCATCATCAAGTGGTGAAGCCTACTGGGGCAGGCACAGTGAGTAAAGATACCACTGCCATAGTCTGTCAATCATCATCAAGTGGTGAAGCCTACTGGGGCAGGCACAGGGAGTAAAGATACCACTGCCATAGTATGTCAATCATCATCTAGTGGTGAAGCCTACTGGGGCAGGCACAGGGAGTAAAGATACCACTGCCATAGTCTGTCAATCATCATCAAGTGGTGAAGCCTACTGGGGCAGGCACAGTGAGTAAAGATACCACTGCCATAGTCTGTCAATCATCATCTAGTGGTGAAGCCTACTGGGGCAGGCACAGTGAGTAAAGATACCACTGCCATAGTCTGTCAATCATCATCAAGTGGTGAAGCCTACTGGGGCAGGCACAGTGAGTAAAGATACCACTGCCATAGTCTGTCAATCATCATCAAGTGGTGAAGCCTACTGGGGCAGGCACAGTGAGTAAAGATACCACTGCCATAGTCTGTCAATCATCATCAAGTGGTGAAGCCTACTGGGGCAGGCACAGGGAGTAAAGATACCACTGCCATAGTCTGTCAATCATCATCAAGTGGTGAAGCCTACTGGGGCAGGCATAGGGAGTAAAGATACCACTGCCATAGTCTGTCAATCATCATCAAGTGGTGAAGCCTACTGGGGCAGGCGCAGGGAGTAAAGATACCACTGCCATAGTCTGTCAATCATCATCAAGTGGTGAAGCCTACTGGGGCAGGCATAGGGAGTAAAGATACCACTGCCATAGTCTGTCAATCATCATCTAGTGGTGAAGCCTACTGGGGCAGGCATAGGGAGTAAAGATACCACTGCCATAGTCTGTCAATCATCATCAAGTGGTGAAGCCTACTGGGGCAGGCACAGTGAGTAAAGATACCGCTGCCATAGTCTGTCAATCATCATCAAGTGGTGAAGCCTACTGGGGCAGGCACAGGGAGTAAAGATACCACTGCCATAGTCTGTCAATCATCATCAAGTGGTGAAGCCTACTGGGGCAGGCACAGTGAGTAAAGATACCACTGCCATAGTCTGTCAATCATCATCTAGTGGTGAAGCCTACTGGGGCAGGCATAGGGAGTAAAGATACCACTGCCATAGTCTGTCAATCATCATCAAGTGGTGAAGCCTACTGGGGCAGGCATAGGGAGTAAAGATACCACTGCCATAGTCTGTCAATCATCATCAAGTGGTGAAGCCTACTGGGGCAGGCACAGTGAGTAAAGATACCACTGCCATAGTCTGTCAATCATCATCAAGTGGTGAAGCCTACTGGGGCAGGCACAGGGAGTAAAGATACCACTGCCATAGTCTGTCAATCATCATCAAGTGGTGAAGCCTACTGGGGCAGGCACAGTGAGTAAAGATACCACTGCCATAGTCTGTCAATCATCATCAAGTGGTGAAGCCTACTGGGGCAGGCATAGGGAGTAAAGATACCACTGCCATAGTCTGTCAATCATCATCAAGTGGTGAAGCCTACTGGGGCAGGCACAGTGAGTAAAGATACCACTGCCATAGTCTGTCAATCATCATCAAGTGGTGAAGCCTACTGGGGCAGGCACAGGGAGTAAAGATACCACTGCCATAGTATGTCAATCATCATCTAGTGGTGAAGCCTACTGGGGCAGGCACAGGGAGTAAAGATACCACTGCCATAGTCTGTCAATCATCATCAAGTGGTGAAGCCTACTGGGGCAGGCACAGTGAGTAAAGATACCACTGCCATAGTCTGTCAATCATCATCTAGTGGTGAAGCCTACTGGGGCAGGCACAGTGAGTAAAGATACCACTGCCATAGTCTGTCAATCATCATCAAGTGGTGAAGCCTACTGGGGCAGGCACAGGGAGTAAAGATACCACTGCCATAGTCTGTCAATCATCATCTAGTGGTGAAGCCTACTGGGGCAGGCATAGGGAGTAAAGATACCACTGCCATAGTCTGTCAATCATCATCTAGTGGTGAAGCCTACTGGGGCAGGCACAGGGAGTAAAGATACCACTGCCATAGTCTGTCAATCATCATCAAGTGGTGAAGCCTACTGGGGCAGGCATAGGGAGTAAAGATACCGCTGCCATAGTCTGTCAATCATCATCAAGTGGTGAAGCCTACTGGGGCAGGCACAGGGAGTAAAGATACCACTGCCATAGTCTGTCAATCATCATCAAGTGGTGTAGATTAATCAAAACCAATAAAACAAAATTACCGTCCCATTAATTTAATTTGTATTTACTAAGGAACAAAGCCGATGTGTCGCTCTAGTGCCACCACAGGTCTGTGTCCCCCCTTTTCACCGAGTCCTTCTTAGCTTGGCATCCGATATATTGGGAGCCTTAGACATCGACAAAAATCATCATATTTGAGGACCACCCACCAATCCCGCGACTGCCGTATTATTTCCATGGACTATTACCGGTGACGGAGCCTTCAGGCCGTTGAAGGTGCGCAACTCCAACTCCTTGGCCACAATAACTTGGCTCACCTTGACTACCATTTGATGGAATTTCACCCAATCGGGGGAATTTCAGGGTTTTACCAATTTACTATCCAATCGAAACCAAATTAGCACACTTGTTTTTGTTAAAACTCTATAAAAAAGGGAGGGATGTTGCATAGTAAAGACTCTTATCACCCTATCCATCACACATGCGGAACAGGGTCTTTCTTATTGGAGCAACGTCAGATTTAATATGTATCATAAATAAATATCATTAGTTATATAACGCATGAAAATATTCCTGTCATTTTATTGGTGGAAACTGCATCACGTGACATAAAATAGTTTCATCTTTTCACCCAAATAACGGGTCAAGCGATCAATAGTACTTTTGGAGCTTTTGGACCTGGCGGTCAATAGTACATTTTGATGGGAGCTTTTGGACCTGGTGGTCAATAGTACATTTTGATGGGAGCTTTTGGACCTGGCAGTCGCCCACTTTTTCCCCGACTCGCCCACGCCCCCAACCTACGCCCATCCCTACCTTCATTTCGTGAGACGGTGAGAAAGTAAACAAAACACGTCGTCTGCTGTTGCTGGGCTCCCGGTTGCACTGTATATTTATAGTACAGTTGTGTGTAACTTTTCTAGATAGAATGGATCAATTAGGATTTGAATTACTTGATGAAGATGCCATTAACGAGCTGTTGAATGCGTAGACAGCGAAAATACGAAGAAGGCAATAAGATTCGCTGTACATCGATATGAGGAGTTTGAGAATGTAGTCGGCGAGCAAGCACCGGTTGCGGTAGATCAGCTCGACATTTTTCTGAAGAGATTCTACTCTTGTCTTCATTAGAAGAATGGTGATCTCTATCAAAAGAAGTCTATGCAAGCCTACAGCTTCGGAACTTTGACATTATTGAAGGACCCAAGTTCACGCAGAGTAACAAAATGTAACAAAAGTAACAAAATGCCGTGCTCGTCAAGTTGAAAAATGTGGCAAAGGCAGCGTCAAACACAAAGCTGCAATCTCGCTAGGAGACATGGATAAGCTACAACAAAGCGCTGATCTTAACATAGACACACCCAAAGGCCTACAAAATAAGGTCTTTATTGATCTGATGTTGTATTTCGGAAATCGCAGACGCAAGAACCTGAGAGGTATGTCGCCTGGAGATTACTTTCTTGACGAAGATGAAGATGGGCTCAGCTACATCTCCCGTGGAGACATGATGACAAAATCATGCCGTGAAGGAGATGACGAGTCGTACAGTGGTGTTATGTACGAAATACCTGGCTCAGAACGATGTCCAGTTACAACATATCTGGAATATGTGAGCAAGCTTAACCCTAAGCTTTCAGGCATACAGTGGCAGAAGCCAAGAAAGATGGAAGATGCCAGAAATGGATCACTGTGGTACGATGCTGTCCCTGTGGGTAAAAAAAACTGGGCAAAAAGATGAAAGTGCTAGCCGAGTCAGCAGGATTGTCGAAACCGTACACCAACCACAGTCTCCGTGCTACTTGCGTAACCGTGCTAGACACCGCAGGCTTTGCTTCAAGGGATATCATGTCTGTAAGTGGTCACAAATCTGAATCAAGTCTCAAGCACCATGTCCAAACCAGCGATGACAAGAAAAAAGGCATGTCGGCAGCTCTAGCAAAGCAGATGAAACAGGAAAGAGCAATGCCTAGCCCTACTACTAGCATCCCTAGGCCAAAGCCAGAGGATCTTCCGGGCCCCAGCAACGCCGCGGCTGATGTTGTTCAGTCGATCAACCTCAACGACCAACAACAACAGCCTTAGTTGAGGGAGGCTCCGCCCTGTTGACCAGAAGTCAAGAGCAGGTGATACTACAAGAGATGAGTATGACATCAATGACATCAACCACGAATGTGTCCAATTCTCCATCAATTAGTGGATCAACCATCCAGAATTTCAACTTTCATGGATCGGTTACATTCTATAACCATCCTAATAACTAGCTAAAACTATAGCTTGAAGAATAACTGTAAATATGTTGACATTTTCGCTATTTAAAAGCCTACATTTCGTGTTCGGACTGATTATATAAACCTAGCCTAGCCCTAGGCTAGGTCCAGCAGCTTGGCTTGACCCACCGCTGGGCCTAGCCTATAGGACTACATCATTTGCCAGTTGAATTATTTGAACTTGAACTGTTTCGCGTGGAATAATTACATGATAAAGACAGTGTTCGAAATACCACCTGCACGCCTGCATGTATGCAGGTAACTTTTTGGCTGTGCATGTAAGCTTTCATTACTTACCTGCACGCGTGCATGTAGACCTACTGTACTTACGGTCATAATTTTGTACTTTACTACTTGAGATTGAGAAGGATGAATGCATCAAATAAAATAAATATTCTATTCTATTCCATACCAATTGTGAGTAACAATCCTAAACAATAATTCCATAATTTCCTTGTTTACAATACAACATCCCGCAACGGGAAATCCCGCATGATTAATTACACCTGGGGTTCATTAGCGTAGCCCCTGCTCACTTCATCGTTGCCTCGTGCGCAATCCCTTGTAACACAATGGAGTACAGCGTAGCCATAGCAATCACAAACTGCATTATGAGACTGTTGCACAATTTTTCCATTCATAAAAAAAAGTTTTATAAATTTCAATCGTTGCCTCATTACTACAGTATGTTGGCTAGTACTGTAGAGTACAGCGTAGCCATAGCAGTCACATACTGTATTATGAGACTGTTGCACGTTTTGTCCATTCATAAAAAGTGTTATGAATGTCTGCCTTTTACATCGCTCAACATGGCAGACCATTCTTAGAATTTGGACCACTAATGCAACTACAATTGTACAATTTTGCAGAATCAAAAATGGCTGATAAATACACTAGTTACCAAAATGATAAGCAGTGCAAGTACTTTGTAGACTATATTGCTGCAGATCTTCTAGAGAAAAATGTCACTACGAAGTTAGACCAAGACTGTTTTATCAGTATTCTTGCTGATGGAACCACTGATCGGGGTATAGAACTAAATATTTGTTTCAATGCAGTTACACAGTATGTGGCACTAGCCTCAGTTACAAAAGCTAATGCAGAAAACATTACTAAAAAACTTAAAGATACTAAAACTAAGTAACTGGAGTAATAACTTGGTATCGTGCTGTTCGATGGCGCTTCAGTCATGCTTGGATGCAAGTCAGGAGTATCAGCACGGCCTGGCCAAAGAGGCACCCCATATTGTACTAATACATTGCTGCGCACATCATCTTGAACTTGCTATAAAGAACATAGACAGTCCCCTAATCACTGAAGTAGAACATGTTGTACAGGAATGTTTTAAGTTTTACAAGTGGTCCAGAACAAATTGGGAAGAGTTGCAGGAAGCAGCAAAATTGCTTCAAATTAAAGTAAAGAGGCCTGTAAAACTTGAAGGAGTCAGATGGCTTGCCCACCACCACAGAGCCATAGATGTTGTGAGATCCAACTGGCCAGCTATGGTGATGCACTTGAACAATCTAGCATGTAGTACTGCTGCAGAAGCTGGGCTGAAGAAGAGAGAACAAGCCATGGAGTTGCTAGACATGATACACGCACTTACATTTGTATTCATGATGAACTTCTTGTGCTCATATTTGACAATCATGAAGAACATGTCTCTGACACTACAAAGGAATGATATTACTGTAGACCGTGTAGTAGACAAAATGAAAAGCATCAAAACAAGCCTCAAGAAACTTAAAACTGAAAAAGAGCTTGGTTGTCATGATAGGGACTATTTGATCGGAGACCAAAGTACCGCCAAGGTACACTTCCAAGTTACCTCGTTATCATGGCCGACTGAGTTGTTATTATGAGTGAATAAAGTTGCTATACAAAGTAATACATGGTGGCAACCTACACGGCACAAGGCGGACCCGAAGAAAGTCGAGGACATCAAGGAAATGCCCACACCACAGAACAAAGATGACCTGCAGAGATTCATCGGTATGATGACATACCTGTCAGCATACATACCTAACTTCGCTGAGAAAATTAGTCCGATCAGGGAACTCCTGAAAAAGGATACACCCTTCGTATGGCATGCCGACCATCAGCACACATACGAATCCATCAAGCACGCCATAACAGAAGAAGCATGTCTCGCGTACTTCGACCCAAGCAAACCAACTACTTTGGAGGTCGACGCATCGCAGAAGGGGCTCGGCGCTTGCTTGATCCAAGAAGGCAAACCGGTCGCCTTTGCTTCAAAGACCCTAAGCTCGGCACAATCAAACTACTCCAACATCGAACGGGAAACCCTGGGGATGGTCTTTGGGATCACCCGATTTCACACGTTCCTGTTTGGAAGTACCTTTAGCGTGGAAACTGATCATAAACCACTTGAGATGATATGCAAGAAGCCGCTTACAAGCGCACCACCAAGACTCCAACGTCTTTTAGTGAAAGTACAAGGATACAACTTCACGGTCATATACAAGCCAGGAAAAGACATGATCATCTCCGACACCCTGAGCAGACTACCAAACAAAAAAAAAGCTGAAGATATACCTCTGGACCTACAGGTGGACAGCATGTACCTTACTGTTGACTTGGTCAACTTCGGTCCGCTGAAGCAAGTACAACTAATAGAGAACACCAAGCAAGACCCGATCTTGAGACAGTTGGAACAGTTCATCAATGAAGGGTGGCCAGAAACGATTCAAGGACTACCTACCGACCTCAGACCATACTGGTCCTTCAGAGATGAATTAGGAAAATCCAACGGAGTTATTTTCAAAGGACAGCAGGTCGTGATTCCGGAACCCCTCAGAGTAGATATCATCAACCAGCTGCACCATGGTCACATGGGTATCGAAAAGACAAGACGTCTGGCACGACAGTCCGTCTACTGGCCCAACATAAACAAAGACATCGAAGATGTGGTAAAGACATGCGAAACATGCATGGAAAACATGCCAAACCAAAGGAAGGAACCGCTTGTGCCTCACGACATTCCGTCACAGCCTTGGATGAAGATCGCAACAGATATATTCACCCTCGAAGGAATAGACTACATTGTACTGGTCGACTACCACTCCAAGTTTCCGATCGTAAAAAAACTAAACAGCATCAAGAGCGGCACGATCGCAAAAATTTTCTCGGAGATTTTCAGCTTATTTGGAAAACCCAGGGAAGTAGTTTCCGACAACGCCACCCAGTTTACTGGAGAACCGTTCCAGAAACTGATGGAAGACTGGGGATACAACACACCACGTCATCACCCAGATATCCAAGATCGAATGGCATGGCAGAGAGGTTCGTGCAGACCATCAAAAGCACCATAAAAAAATGCATAGCGACCAATGGTGACATAGACATAGCCATGCTGCATTTGAGAGCAACTCCGATTGACTCCAACCTTCCCTCACCAGCAGAAATCTTGTTCGGGAGACCAATAACAACCCTACTTCCTAGTCACAATATCGTGACTAAGAGTAATATCAACGAGAATCTTCTAAATAAGCAAGACCAGATGAGGGATCAGCATGACCGTAGAGCCGGACCAGCTCTTCCACCACTGTACCCTGGACAGAAGGTATACATGCAGGACACAGATAAGAGCTCATGGTCACCAGCAACCATTCAAAGGGTTGCAGACGAACCACGGTCATACGTAGTTGAAACCCCGAATGGAGGCTCCTACAGACGCAACCGATCACACTTAAGAGAGCTCGCCCACAAACGCCCAACAAGTGTGTCCTTCGCTGATCCTGGCACCAGCCCGTTGCTGACACAAGACCTACCTGAGAAACCACATGATCCACCAGCACCCACACCTGGACAACCGAAGCCATCAGCGCAGGATACGGGTGCAACAATTACACGCTCAGGAAGGGTTAGCCGCCAACCGTCCCGCTTCAGGGACAAATATAATTAAAAACGCGTGCGCTGCGTTAATGTGGTAATGTGTTAATTCTCCTGTGCTATTACGCGTATCATAATCTAAGGCGTTCCAAGACACAATAATCACACAGGCACTCTTTGATTACTTTTTTGCCACTTTTATTGCAAATTTTCACACAAATTCAATGTTACTGAACCTTTATAACAATGTCACTTATTTGCGTGGAATAATATTTTTGTGGAAGCAATATTTTACTTTTTTGTAAGGAAAGGGGGATGTCATGATAGGGACTATTTGATCGGAGACCAAAGTACCGCCAAGGTACACTTCCAAGTTACCTCGTTATCATGGCCGTCTGAGTTGTTGTTATGAGTGTATAAAGTTGCTATACAAAGTAATACAAATGAAACTCTGGACAGTGATATACAAATCAGCAGCAATGATGATGAAGTGACAGTCAAATACAGAGGTGAGACAATTGGAATCAAAGCCCAACAAAGCAGAGGGACAAGATCAGCTTCAGGTCAGCCTGACGAAACAAGTGCAGAAGCAGTGAACAAAGCCAAAGAGCAAGTCAAGATTGCAGCTGTAGGGATAATAAATTAAACAATATGGAACATAGATGAGAGGTATGAGTCATTTGTATCGCATAAAGTAATACAAGCAGCGTACATTATCAACCCTCAAAATTGGCCAACTGATGCTGATTTGCTGGACAACTATGGAGATGAGCAACTTCAAGATCTTTATGTACACTACAAGTCACTACTTGAAGCAAGGCATGTGGACCTACCCCTTGCCAAAATGCAGTGGTTAGAACTGAAACAGCACATAAGAAGAACCTCGCAGAACCAGAAACCTGATGATTTGTGGGCATCGATTCTTTCTAATGATGATCTTGCAGCAAGTTATGGCCATATCCTTCCCATGGTTCGCATTTTGTTAGTACTTCCAGTTCATACTGCTGAAGTGGAAAGAGGATTTAGTCATGTGAATGTTATTAAGAGTGAAAAGAGAACAAGGCTCCAAAGAGAGAGCTTAAGTTCACTACTTGCAATCAAACTGAGTATAAACATGACTTTAAAGGTTATGATCCTACAGGGGCCATTGTGGAATGAAGCCCCTTGACCCTTCCTGACAAGAAGCGACGTCGCCCTGACATCGGACCATATGGAACACGGAAACCAAAACGTCCAAAAGCTGCTGAAGAGCCTGAAGTTGATCATGAACACCATGCTGCCATTGGTCTCCAAGACGAAGCTCAGTCACGTGACAGCGACATGCCTGATGATGAATCAGAAGATTTGGCATATTCGGATTCAGACTCTGGTGACCCTGATATGCATGTACCCTCAACCTCAACCAATAATACTGGAGGACGGCATGGACGTGGTGGCCTAGCAAGACTTGAAATTGAAATGCAATTGCAAGCATCTGCATCTCAGTCTGATTTGAGTGATTCTGCTTGGTCAAGTGACGACAGTGACTTTTAACTAAATCTTAGAAAGGAGGGTGGAGGGGGAGGGGACAACAAGGGGTAAGTCTCAACTCTCAAAGCATGACACTGCAAATTATGAATGTGTAGTTTTGGACAGCGTGTTTGTGTGTACTATTGACACTCGAATGGGGGAGGGGGTGTACTATTGCAATAGTACCACACAAAACTACACACACACCTACAAGCTGTCCAAAACTACACATTCATCATTTAAAGTGTGATTTGTCAATTATTTTGACTTATGAATGAAATGTTCTGTGCATGCAAAAATTATTTTGTGCAGGTAACTTTTAAAGGCTACATGCACAGGTGCATGTGGCATTTTTTTGTATTTCGAACACTGGATAAAGACTTTTTGACGAGGAATCAATTTGTTTTGGATTGTTTTATGAACTTGGGGAACTAATGATTTCGGACTGATGGGGAGCTTAACTCTGCTAAATTAGGTGAGTATCACTATCACTGATGGTTGATGAAAATGTGTAAAATGACAGAAATATTTTCATGCGTTATATAAAACAAAGGTCGAGGGAAAATAGTAGGCCCACGGCCTCCAGTCACCTCAGGGCCAATAGTTTGTACCATTTCCCTCATGATCATTAAATATTTGTATAATATCATCTTTGTAAGCCTTCAATCAATAGCAATCATTGAAAAATTACACCAATGTAGAGGAAACTCCTTTCTGTAATATATGTGTTATGCAACTGGCAAAATAGTCTATGATATAATGAGCCCCGTAATAAATGCAGATGTAAACACTCTGTCTTGCCACATGACAGAAAATGGGTCAGAAATACACCCATTTGAACCCGAAGCTTTCTAAAACTGTCGGAAAACAATGCAACGAAATGTAAAGCATCGCTACACATGCAGCGAGCAAGTTGTGTCAACAAAAGCAGCAAATAAGCCGTCTCAAAAATATCAAATTAAGCCTGCCAAATTTTGAAACTCTCTGATAAAGAAGAAAAAGTTAAAGTTGCCTATCTAATGACCTATGTTGGGGATAAGGGAAGGGAGATTTACCAAAGCTTCCACTGGACTCCGACAGAAGAGGGACAAGTAGCCAAGCAATACACTCTAGTTGGTGTAGCCAATAAATTTGCTGGATATGTGCAGCCTCAAAGAACCAGATTCGCGCTACAGTGGATTCAACAACAGCGTAGGCAAACCTCTACGGAGAAGTTGACAACTTTGTGACATATCTCATGATACTCATCAAAGATTGTAGATTCACAGCCAACATAGAAGATAGAATGGTAAGAGATGCAATAGTTCTTCGAGCCCACCATGAGCAGGTTAAAGAAAAGTGCTTAGAAAAGGGTGATGAGCTTACTCTCCAAATGGCAATTATTTTGGCCCCAATTATGAAACCTCCCATAGTAATCTTAGAGTAATCAACAAGGACTCTAAAGTAACAGCCACATCAGGGGTCAACGCAGTCATTAAAAGAAGGACATCCACGTCTACAAAGGAAGCCAGGAGCCACACCTTAAAGACAAGACAAACGTCACAGTGAATCTAAGTGCAACAAGTGTGGATACAAAAGACATCAAAGAGGTGAATCCTGCCCAGCAAAAGGTATGCCATGCGACTACTGTAAAAAGCCAAACCATTTTGCCGCTGTCTGCAGAATGAAAAAGAGAGAGGTCCAGGTGGAGGATCCAGAATCATCCAATCATGAAAGCGATCCCGATGTAGATGATCTATCTACTTGCACCAAGTATATGAAGTTGAGCTAAAGCAGAAAGGTGACAATAAGACCACGGGCCCCAGCCATGTCCTTATTCACCCCATTTTATGGTACACAAACTGGCCGGGTGACATTTAAAAAACTTTTCCCATTTTTGTCCCTATTTACCCCCATGTCCCTATTCACCCTGTTTACGGTACTGAGAAAGATGAATGGTTTGAAAAAGTGAACGTCAATGGCACCACCGTATGTATGCAAATAGACACTGGTTCCATATATTATGCACGCTGCCGTTCAATCTCTATCAAAAGCTGGCAAGCAAACCAAAAACTCTAAGAAACAAGACACTGCTTAGAGACATATTCTGGTCATGAGCTGGACATTACAGGAACAGTGACACTCATACTTTTAAGCATCGTCAAAATGAAGTACCAGAACAAGCCACTACTCCTGTCTGGTGAAATATGTATCAGCCTTGGTTTGATAGAAAGGATCCATAACATCGAAGATGAGTATCCTCAGCTGACCAAGTTCATCGGCACACTATAAGGTATCTATCAGATAAAGGTTGATCCTACTGTCAAACCTGTTGTTAACCCACCTAGAAGGCTACTGCAAGCTCTTCATAAACGAGTATGCGAAAAGCTTCAAGAAATGGAGGACTTGGGACAGATCATTAATGTAAATGAGCCAACCGACTGGGTCAATTCAATGGTCAGGATAGTCAAGGGCAACAAAGTATGCATCTGTCTGGACCTGAACAACCTCAACGAAGCAGTGAGAAGAGAGCATTACTACATACCAACTATGCCACCTGATGCAACTGTGTTCTCAGTAAATCTGGTTTTCTACAAATTGCGATAGACTACGATTCAAGTCTGCTAACCTGCTTCAACACTCCTATAGGAAGATACCGATGGCTTTGTCTGCCATTTGGCATGAAATTCACGCCTGAGATGTTTCAGAAGATCATGGATACCATGCTAGAAGGCACAGGCACTAGAGCCATCGTGGATGACATCTTGATCGCAGCAAGGAACAACAAGGAGCATGATACTGTCATGAAAAAGGTCATCGAAAGAGCAACAGAGTACAATCTAAAACTCAATTTCGACAAATGCCACCTCAAGAAACCAAGCATGAAATATGTTGGTCATCCGATCACCCGTGAAGGCCTGAAAGCAGACCCAGAGAAAGTGAAGGCGGTTGCCGAAATTCCAGCACCTACAGATAAAAAAGGGGTATGACGCTTCATATATCAGTTGCATCCTGTATCTTTCCAAGTTCATTCCAAATATGAGCGAGATTGATGTTCCCCTGAGAGAACTCAAGAAGAAAGAAACACTCTTCCACTGGAACAAACTGCAACAAAAAAGTTTTGAAAAGCTTAAAATTCTATGTACAAAGCACCCCATCTTGGCCTACTATGACTTCAACAAAGATGTCACCCTCCAGTGTGATGCAAGCAGTTACACAGTAGGAGGAGTTTTGCGCCAAGAAGGAAAACCAATTGCATACACGTCCAGATCCATGATTGCGACTGAGAAGAGATGCCCAAATCAAAAATGAGATGCTTGCAATTGTGAGTAGTTGCAAAAAGTTCCATCATTATATCTATGGAAGACCGGTGAAAGTGGAAAGTGATCAAAAGCCTCTCCAAAGTATCTTCAAGAAACCAATGCTTGCACCAATGAGACTATAGAACATGTACACATCTGCATCCATACGTTCTTGAAGTGCATTCATCAATTGTCATCTACAAATCATGCTGTGATACAATATGAGTAAATGTGTCACACAAAAAAAGTGACGATGGTCAGTGGTCGCATTCTGACGGGTCTGGGTGTCCTGGACCTCTCACTTTCTTGTTTGACACGTCAGGTTTCAAATTGTAAAGACTTGTGGGTCCCAATCAAAATTGAAGGGACCCCTTAAATTTGACGATGTATGGAAATGGAAACCTTTAGAAATTCTGTAAATTACATATCCATCCTTTGCTCACAATATAAATTCATTAAAACTGTCTGTAAAAAAGTTAAAATTTTCAAATACCCAAACTTCAGGACCCCTCAATTTCTTGGGGGACCCCTTAAATTTGTTTTTTGAAGTCCTACGGGGTCCTGAAAAATGTCATGGGACCTCTCACATTTTTGATCCAGTGCTATCCCTGACAATGATGCACACACATTCACAATACCAAAGAAAAAACTTTCCGTGTAGAAGAGTATATATATATATAAATCATGCTTGTTATAAGTGCACTCCGTCGCAAGACCCTGGTGCGCTGAACAAAAAAAAGAGTACAGCTTCAATCTCAGCCTCCGGTAAGAAAACAGATCCAAACCTCAAGATGACACCAAATCCAGCCAGTGCATCTCAAGGCCAAAGCCAACCAGTGTATAAACCTCAAAAAAATTCAATTATGTCAACATGGGGCTTCAGAGAGATCAACCAATAGTACAGCTGTTACATGAGAAATTGAATGGTTTTCTCAAAGAGATCAAGCTCCGATTTGTGAATCCAGCTGCAGTCATCAAAGCTTCATCCAGCCTGAAGGAGTGTCAGTATAAAGACAGAAATAATCAAAGAGGTGATGAAGACTTAATTCTGGGACAAGCAGTTACAGACTTCATTCAATGTCATCAGTTTAATGCAAGTCAATTGGAGGAGTTCTACATGGCAGTTAGGAAGTACTTTACTTCAGTGTGTGATTATGTCATCAGCACATTTCCTTTTGAGTGTTGAATTGCTTAAACATGCAAGAGTTGCTGATGTGCAAAGCAACTCGAAGTTGATTTCTCATCGATTTCTTACTTTGTAAAGGGATTAAATTTCATGGAAGATGATTTGGACAAGTTGCAGGTCGAATTTGCACCCTACCAGGTTGAAACACTGGATATGGAGGGAAAGTAAAAAGGGGAAGATGAATTTTGGGTTAAAATGTTTTACGCAGTAGACAAAGCCAGTGATGAGCTTAAGCAGTAGAACAGCACCCGGCCGAATTTACCATTAAACGACACAATTTTACCAAACGCGCGTCGAGGCGTGCAAATGCACGTAGCTCATTTTGCGGTGAGGAACTTCTAAATTTGTGTTTTGTGTGACCACATCCACACATATCAACTCTGGAACCTAACTCCATCTTTGGAACCACTGATGCATGCCCATATAGATAGTCATAGCCCTGCGATGCCTGCTCATGATGAAACCTGCAGCCTGTTATCCAACACAATTTTGGACCTACTCCAGCAAAGTTTTCCGGTTCTAGTTCACCCCGACCGGGAGAAGTAAATTATGAAAAATGGAGGAGAAATGCTACTCAACTTCTGAAGGATGCACCACACTATCCTATCAGCAGATTACGGGAATCCTTAGTTGACAGTGCCTCGCTGGTGGTACAACATGCAGCAACCTCTGAAAATATCATCAAAGCGCTGGATGAAGTGTACCTCCTCCAGCTGATTTACTAACAGCAAGGCAGGCGAAAGGAGACACTACCCAGGACTTCTACATACGGCTTGAAGCTCTTCTGGTCAAAGTCCAGCAGCTGTGTTCCACCTTGCAAAGATGACCAGGTCTATGAAATATTTTGGAGAGGACTTCTTGATCCCCAAGTCAAAGCGGCACTGCACTATAAGTATGATGGAGACTGCAACACCACTAATCTGATGAAGGCCATGAGATCTTACGATCACTTGCCTCCTCTACCGATCAACAAGCCTGTGATGCAAGTACACTATGCAGAGTTGAATGGGCCAACAAATAAGCATGTCTCCTTTGATGCACAAGCCGAGGAGTACACCGAAGTGAAAGTTAAGGCCTGCAGTTATTGCAGGAATGTGGGACATGGTTGGTCACAGTGTTGGACATGGGATAAGAGCTTGAAGAATGAGAGATATGACTATCGGAACCAACAAAGACGGAGAAGTTATGCCCCGGGGCAAGGATATCGGGCTAAACAAAGCTTAGCGGCACAGACTGAAATTGACAACCATTTAAACCACCAAGAGCCACTGTCAGGGGGCGGACAGCGGGCCTAGGAACATCCAGCCTCGATCCTCAATCAATTAGTTGGCGACAGCAATGAAGCTAACGTAACTGTAAATAGCTTGCCTACCAACGCACTCATTGACGCTGGATCACAGGTGACTACTCTCTCATCATCGTTTAAACAGCAGTTTTAACCGGATCTTGAAATTCACCCTATCAAGGATCTCCTTGGACCTGAATATCCCACTGAGAACATGCGGTGTTCTTATCTGGATATACATACTCAACTCTTTTTTTTTGGTAGGGGTGTGCCGCCCAGGGTCTCAAAAAGGGGAGCATCGGAAGTGAACTGAGAGAATTTTATGACGAAAAATAGAGTCTTAAGTACTGGCTTGATTTTCAAATAAGTTTAGTAAGAACACACATTTTCGAAGAAGAGGGTAAAAAGGAGGTCTTCAGGGCGGCACATACCTATACCCCTTTCCAATGTCAGTGCCCCCCCCCCCCTGGTTTGGCGGCCTGGCATTGACAAATATATTGAAACTATTGCCAAATAATGCGCTGGCTGTAGAAAGAGCCAGAACATGCCTGCTACAACACCACTCCACGTATGGGAATGACCCGCAGCCAAATGGGACTGGATCCACATCGACTACACAGGACCGTTTCAAGGACAAATGTTCTTGATCATAGTAAAAGCCTACTCCAAATGGCCATTCGTAGTCGCTACGCAATCTACAACTTCAGCACGGACCATACGCATTCTTCAGTCAGTTTTTGTGACTAAAAGGTTGTGTAAACAGCTCGTGAGCGATAACGGTCCGCAATTTACTTCGGATGAATTTGCGACATTTCTGCGGAAAAAATGGTACTAAGCACATTACTAGAGCCCTATCACCCAGCAACAAACGGTATCGCTGAGCGATTTGTGCAAACATTTAAGAACGGACTCAAATCTGCTGAGGGGGAGAAAGGAAGTGATCATACAAAGCTGATGAACTTTCTTATGGCTTATCGCAACGCGCCACACTCTATAACTGGCGTTCCACCATCAGTGTTATTTCGAGGCCACACTATAAGGTCTTGATTTGATTTGATGAAACCCCAGCTGAGAGACACTGTGAACAACAAGCAAGCAGACCAAGCTGCATTCAAGAAGTCCGGCCGACAACGCAACTTTCAAGTTGGACAAACAGTCTCTGTTATAAGGACTATACAGGGTTCACAAAAATGGATCCCAGGGCTAGGGTTAGAGTAGGTGCAGGAGCCAGTAAGATAATTAAAGAAAGAGGAAAGAAAGACAAGCTAGTCAACGACCTCCTGGTGGCCACTTCTTCAGCGTACAAAGCATGTGGGTCAGTGGCGTAGCCAAGGGGGGGCAAGGGGGGGCAGCTGCCCCCCCTGTGGGGTTCTCTGCCCCCCCTGTTGCCCCCCCTGTGGGAAATGTCAGTTGAAATAATTTGGGACTAACCTATTGGCATTCAAAATATGTAGCAACCCCCTCGTGTGAGCTGCACCCTTGTTGAAATGGATCATCCAAAAACCCGAGAATATCCCTCATTAAACATGTTAAAAGAGTCATCAATCGCCACTGCACACTTCCCTGAGGACTCACTCTATTTTGACACAGATGGCGTTCCATACTCGAGTCGCGTGCCAGGCGCGAGCCACAATCCACTCAGAACACCTGTTGTGGCGATATCAAACTTTTAAGGTGTGACTCGAGTAGTGGGCGAGGTAGGGAGAATTAAACGACTGAGGCGAAGTAAAGCGATTCTGTGTTTCACGCCGTACCGAACGTTCTAAAAGTAAAATGGATCGTTTCTTGGTGAAAAATGGAGCGAAAAAGCTCAGGAAAGGTGATGATTTTGAACCAATGGATTCCCAACCAAGTACTAGCGAAATAGAGACCATGAGCGATGATGAAATTCCAGAACATGCACTTAATTCCGACCAAGACGTGTCTCCGGATTTATTAGAAACAGAAGACGCCATAAATGAACAACCTGGCTGCAGTAGCACCAATAGGCGTACAACACCTACGGCTATCAAAGAACCAAGAGGTGAGATTTTCAGACGATTCTTATTTGTAATGTTAACATATTTAACTACCATCAATCAATGTTTATGATGGAAGTAGCATTTTTTCCCCAAACTGGTTGTGAGTTTTCGAGAAAGTTGTTGTTTTCTTTGGAAAATTACGAGCTGTACGAGAAAGAACATGGGTGATTAAGTTACTGTAGACCTTCATTCCACGTTACACTGGCAGATTCAGTATGCTGCAAAAATTGGAAATTAAACACTTTTCTAAACACATTTTTTACTTCACTTTGTCACACTTTAGAGGCTATTATAACATTTTGGTCAAAGTTTTAAACACTATCAGTCTATATAGACATTGCGTATTTATAAGAACCCTGCCTTCACTTTCCAGTTGCAGTATACACTATACAGGTCGCACCAAGACAGTTATTTTAACATAGGTATTAAAGTAACCTCTATAGAGTATTTATTTATCTTTTTATTTGTTTCTTTAACACAGATATTTCACAGTTATCGATCGATGAACCAACACAGCCCATCCTCGTTCGCTATCCCAAGAAGATGCAAGCAGGATTCAATCGATCGTTTAACCGTGAATGGTTTAAAACCTACTCCTGGTTAGAGTATTCACAGTCCATGGATGCAGCATTTTGTTTTCCCTGTCGACATTTCGCACCTCACCATTCTTTGAAAAATCATGACCCTTGTTTCACAACGGTTGGTTTTTCCAACTGGAAAAATGCCAAGGCAACAAACAAAGGCTTAGTTGCTCATGCAAAGTCTGACCATCATGTGTATGCTCTGGTGGCTTGGACAGAACACAAACGAATGGAAGCGGCAGATACAAGTGTTCAACAGATGGTTAGTGAAGCACACCAAAAAGCTGTGGAAGAGAATAGGCACTTCATTAAAACTGTTGCCGAAATTCTTTTGTTGACTGCCAAACAAGACATTGCCCAAAGAGGACATAGAGAAAACGATGAGAACACAAACAGGGGTAACTTTCTTGAAATTCTGAAAATTATAAGCAACCATGATCCAATTATCGCCAAGAAATGCGCAAATTTGCCGAAAAATGCAAAGTATACAAGCGCTCAAATTCAAAATGAAGTCCTTGAAGTACTCGCTGAAATGATAAGAAAGCAGATTATAGAAGAAGTGAAAAGCAGCGGTGAGTTTTCTTTGATTGTTGATGAAACAAAAGATGTTTCAAAAACTGAACAAATATCATTTGTTTTGAGATACTTTTACAATGGCACTGTGTACGAGAGCTTTCTACAGTTTGAAGCGGCAGAACAACTGCATGCAGAAGGCCTGACAAAGACAATATTATCATGTCTAGATGCCTATGGTCTTGATTACAAGACCAATTTAGTAGGACAAGGTTATGACGGCGCGGCAGTAATGAGCGGTATAAGATCAGGTGTGGCGACCAGAATCAACGCAGTTTGTAAACATGCGATATACATTCACTGCTACGCACATAGACTGAATTTGGTTCTGGTGGACACGGCAAAAGCAGTTCCAGAAGCTGCCGATTTCTTTGCTTTGTTGGAACGCTTATACGTCTTCCTCTCAGGATCTTACGTTCACAACAAGTGGAAGGCTGTTCAACTAGAACTGTATCCTGATCAGAAACAGATGGAACTTCAACGGCTGAGTGACACACGGTGGGCTTGTCGTTTTTTTGCATGTCGCACGATTATTAACCGCCTTCCAGCTCTTATAAAGGTCCTTGACGATATTATTGATGAGACTAATGCAGATAGAGCCATTGATGCTCGCGGTTTGAAAGCACAATTGGACTTCCGCTTTCTGGCAATGCTCTCATCATTTTACATAATTCTGATAGAGTCAAAATCGGCCTCTGATGTCCTTCAATCCCCCATCCTCGATCTTGCCAAAGCCGTTGACGTTGTTGAAGTTGTCAAGGACAGAATGCAGGCCCTTCGTAATGAGCAGGTCGGATTTGACAATATTTGGCAACAAACCACAGATCTGGCTAATCACAGCAATATACACGTACCCACAGATGGTGAGCAGATATCAAGAAGAAGGAAACGTACATCAGCAGTGCCTGCACGACTTCAAGATTCGGTGCTCACATCTCCAAGAATAGAGAGTCGAAGTGGGCACACAAAAGATGCCTTTAGAGTAGACATTTTCTACCCAATTCTAGATACAGTTATCGGTGAGCTCGACAGGAGATTTTCACAGGCAAATATAGACATAATGCGAGGAATTCAGGCTTTAGGTCCAGAAAGTGACCATTTCTTACAACTCGCCAAAGTCAAGCCGTTTGCTGAGAAGTTCGAAGCAAACATTGATGACCTAGAACACGAGCTTCATCAGGCAAAAAGACTAATAGAGCGCAAGATCGAACAAGATCTACCTAACCCAGCAACACTCTTAGAATTGAGCTCTATGCTGGAACAATACAAAGAGGCTTTCCATGAATTGTATCGACTTTGTAAAATTGCAGTGACCATTCCTGTATCTAGCGCCTCCTGTGAGAGAAGTTTCTCAACGCTGAATCTGGTAAAAACATATCTGCGTAACTCCATGACAGATAAGCGACTGAGTAATCTTGGTATTCTTCACATTGAGAGAGCGCGTTCAAACAACTTAGACTTCGATGAATTTGTAGACATATTTGCAAATAAGCATGACAATAGAAAAATCATTCTGTTGTAATCAGATCGGCTGCTAAGCAAAATCATATAACTTTGTTGCTGACATCACCATGATCACATACTGTTGTATCTTTGTCTTATCTCATGTTTAAGTACATCACATTGAACTATAATATATCTAACACAAGACTTTATTGCTTGATATATTTGACCTATAATACTCTGTTCATCTCCCTCTGGGCAGTGACGTCAGAGTGTATTCTAGTAAACGCACCTTATTGTCGCGCACGTGATTCGAACATGCTGGCGTAAGCATCCACGCATTCAAAAACGAATTCTGACACTCGTGTGTAAATGCTGCGTCGATCACCCAAATACGCTCTGACCTCACTGCACAGAGGTAGATGAACGGAGTATATACACTTGCTTGTTTGTTGATTTGTGTGAATAGATCAAACCTTAACGCCAAGGACGCACTTTCCAAGCATAATAAAGAGACAAATTCAGAGGTACACTTAATTGTGCAAGTCTTCACAACACAAGGAAATTCAATCCTCAATTTGGTTGTTGCCCCCCCCACCAAAACTCCCGGCCCCCCCCCTTTGCCCCCCCACTGAGAAAAACCTGGCTACGCCACTGATGTGGGTTGTATCTCCAGAAAAAACTCCCTTTAACCAATGGCAATTTGCAGGCACTTTCATCTCTAGATCCTTTGGCTAGAGGACATAACAAAACCTGTAAGCTAATGAAGAAACTTGGACACCTTCTACCAGTTGGGCTAACTGAAGAACAACAAAACAACTATGAGTTGGAGGTTCAAAGCTTCAATACTGACAATCGACTTCCTGACTTTGATGACATTATCAGTGTTGAGGTGTGGTATAAAGTGGTCTTTAAGAAATACCCAACCTTAGGAAAGGTAGTAAAAGCAGGACTCTCAATATTCCATGGCAGTACAAAGGAAAGGCTAGGGAAAAAGACAAAGCGTCCTTAAATCAGTTCACATCAAAACGGAGGAAGCTGGCAAGAAAGAAAGCTCTGGAAGCACTTGTTGCAAGGAAGAAAGCTCTTGCAGCAAAGAAGCAGAGGTAGAAAAGTGTAGTGGAATTTAAGCAGTGTCAATAAATTGTTGAAAATGCAGCTCATTTTACCCTCTGAAAAAGGCCTTCCTGGGCCTCCAAAACGTGTCAATTGTGTGTTTATTTGCTGTTTAACAGGTAACACCCCAGGTGCAAAATGTCCTTGAAAATTCCTTGGAAATGCTAGTTTTAAGTACTTAAAATGCCAAAATGTGTAACTTGAATATGAGGTGAATTATAATGAATTCCACACATGTTATAATCCACTGAAGAAGTGAAAATAATATATAATGTATCATTGGGTAATTTGTAATTACAAAGTGATATATTCTTAAGTGTATCCTAAATGTCAATTATGTAAATTTCTGCTGTTTAATATGGACATTCAGATCTTAAAATAACATACATAATTGATTGGAAATGTGTCTTTTGAGTACCTAAATTGTGAAAAACTTGAAAAGGGGGCGCTGCCCAATTAGACCCCCGCCGGGGGCTGCCGCCCCCAGGAACCCAGCAGACGCCCCACCTTCGGTTCGGGCCAAGCCTACAGATTGGTTTGACAATTATTATAATTACAATTAATTTTCTGTTTTTTTCTTTTGGACCCATTCTCATGCCTGTATCATACATGAAGGATAAGAAGTCCCCTCCGGAGGTTTTCCATAAGGATTGGGAAGAGTCCCTCCGTGCGGAACAGGAAGAATTTGCACACATCAAGAGATTCAGTATCTTTCAGATGACTGTGCTTAACTTATTATCCATGGACCTTCAGCCCCCTATTCAGGGTGAGTTGTCAGCTGGTCTTCAGAGATCATACGCGGCGGCTCGTCTGGCGATGGATGTGTCAGGTAGAATCCTGCGGTCTTCTACTAGAGCTCACTACAGGATCGAATTTCTCAGACGCAAGAATGCTTTAGCGGGCATTAAGGACGGGTTATTAGTACTTGACTGATGCTCTTCGCGAGGCTCCTTTTGATAAGGATCCAGCCTTGCTCTTTGGTGGTGTTACTCGCAGGACCACGAAATCAGTCTCCAAGCAGAAACTGGCAGACGCTACCATTGAAAAGGTGGTCAAGAAGGCAAAGACTCGTCAGCATCGCAGGAATAGGAACATCCCTCATAGTCAGGGCTCCTTTTCTGCTCCCGCTTATCAGGCCCCGAGCTTTCAAGCTCCAGTTCCTTTGGCCCCTCAAGCTCCAAGAGGTAGGGGCGGGCGTTCGAGAAGATCCAGAGTTAGACGTCCTCAATCTTCAGCGCCTTCCACCCATGGTAGTGGCACCAAAGGTCAATCCCGAGGATCTTCCTCCAAGAGATCACGCGGCAATAGTCGGGGCCGTGGTGGCCAAGGCTTTTGAAGGTCCCTCGGCCACAGTGTGCCACACGAGCCTCGGTGTGGCACCACCACTTCTCAAGGTCTTCCAACTGGGATACTGGGAAGTGGGTGGCCGCCTTTACCACTTTGCAGAAAAGTGGTCGACGATAGGTGCAGGCGACTGGGTCGTCAACATCGTGTCTCAAGGATACAAGTTTGAGTTTACAGACCCTCCTTCTTACGGCAGATTAAGGGAAACTCCCTTACCGTCGGATGTCCCAAAGAGGACCGTACTGTTGGAAGAGATTTGCAAGCTCAACGCAAAGGGAGCAGTTCATGCCATCTTCCCCCCATTCATTCAGGGGTTTTGGTCAACGTTTTTTCTCACGACCAAGAAAAATGGAGAATGGAGGCCAATCCTGCATTTGAAACCACTGAACGCCTTCTTAAAACCGCCGAAGTTTCGCATGGAATCTCTGTCGGTCATTCGGATGTCTCCATCTCTGGGCGAGTGGGCGGCTTCTCTGGACCTCAAAGATGCATATCTTCACATCTCCATCCACCCAAGTCACCAGCGATGGTTGAGATTCATGGTGAACAATCAAGCTTACGAATTCAGCAGTCTCCCATTCGGTTTGTCCACGGCTCCTCGGGTCTTTTCTCGAGTTGTTCAGGAGGTCGGTGCATATCTCCGGAGAATCGGCGTCCGCCTGTTCATGTACTTGGACGATTGGCTCATCGTGGGTCCTTCCTTAGAGGCCACGACTCGATCAGTTTCACTGGTGATCAGAGAGGTGACCAGTCTGGGGTTCATTATCAATCTCAAAAAGTCTTGCCTCACTCCGTCTCAGGAGCCAACTTTTCTCGGGGCCAAGTTAGATCTTATCGAACGTCGGGTGTTCCCAACTCAGGAAAGAATCTTGAGTCTTTCAGCGGCTGCCACTTCTCTCATGACAAAGATCTCAGCCCCGGCATCGATTTGGCTTAGGCTGCTCGGCTTGATCGCAAGTATGGTGGATCTTATCCCATACTGCAAACTCCGTATGAGAGTCGTTCAATTGCACTTCCTGGAGTCGTACGACGCAGTGATTCACTCCCAATATCACCGCGTTCATCTCACCTCAGCCGTCCGGTTGGAACTTCGCTGGTGGAGCGAGGTGGACAACTTGTCATCGGGGGGGTCACGTTCCCCAAACCCCCTTATTAGGTCACCCTTACCACGGATGCTTCTCTAGCGGGTTGGGGCGGCTTCATCGCGGAGCGTACCGCCAAAGGGACATGGTCTCGAACGGAGTCTCATTGTCACATCAACCTTCTCGAGTTATGGGCGGTCAAGAACTCTCTCTTGTTCCTCCTGGATCTGGTTCTCGGGAAGAGAGTCTTAGTCAGGTCAGACAACTCCACAGTGGTGTCGTACATCAACAAACAGGGGGGGGGGGGCGAAGTCTCCGTCTCTCTGCCGGGAGACCATGGACATTCTCCTTTAATAATAACACACACTTATAGAGCGCTTTACTTTAGTGAGATCTAAACTCAAAGCGCTGTACAACATATAAATACAAGATTAAAGCAAAAATACAACAATGATCATAAAACTACAGAGATAAACATACACAGAGTCAAATGCATATTTAAACAAGAGATATGAATGTGTATGACATGAAAAATGCATTATGAATGAAATGAAAGATCATGAACAAAAACACATCAATTAGATTGCCAAGTTAAATAAGTAGGTCTTAAGTCGCGACTTGAACTCCTGAACTGAACCTGCCTGACGTATGTCCATTGGGAGAGTGTTCCATAATTTAGGGCCCGCGATGGAGAAAGCTCTATCACCGAAAGACTTCATTTTGCTTTTTGGAACAACAAGAAACTCACGGGAGCCAGAGCGAAGGTTAGCCGTGGGAATATAAGGTTTCAGCAATTCAGACACATAACTTGGACCAGCATTGTTAAGTGATTTATACACAATGAGCAGGAGCTTGAACACGATTCTTTTCTTAATAGAAAGCCAGTGGAGATAGGAAGCCTTTGGTGCATCTTAATGGACATCACTTAAAGGCTTAATAGGAAGCCTTTGGTGCATCTTGATGGACATCACTCTCTCAGCTGTTCACATCCCTGGCGTTATAAAAACTTATAGTCAAATAAAAATAATACATTTGACAATTGATTAATTAAAACTTAAAAGAAAATTCTGAAAATTCTGAAAATTCTGAAGAGAGCTAGCATAGCATTCCAACATCATGAGCGTAATTGGAGGAGGAGTCCCTCCACCACCTCCTGGTGTGGACCCACCCGTACAGCCATCTCAACCTCCGCTACCAATTCTACTACCACCACTAGATCAAGTGCCACCGCCTGTTCTACCACACCATCAACCTCCATCTTTTGAGGAAGCCCTGAAGGAACTGATGGCAAAAGACGATAAACAGACTGCTGACATGGGTCAATTACACATTCCTCCATCAGTGGTGGAGCATGTCCACAAAATACAGGATCCATCAAAACATTATACGAGACTCGGACATTTCTCGGGGATGGATCCACCACAAGGAGGAGAATTGCCATTCGATACATGGTTTGAATTAGCAGATCAGATGATCAAAGAGCCCTCTATAACTGACCATAACAAGAAAGTTCGTATAACAGAGAGTCTTCTACCACCTGCCTTAGGCGTTGTTAGGAAGCTTCCATCCTCGGCCTCTGCAACGGATTTCCTTAGACCAAGTGTTCGGATCAGCAAGTGATGGTACAGACCTCTACACAATGTTTCAGGAGGTTCATCAGGAACCCGGCGAGATTCCATCAGCATTCCTGACACGACTGGAGGCCTTCTTGGATCGTGTAATCCAATACGATGGAATACACCCAGTTTATTTGTGGCTGTATTTACCATGAGACTCTAGTTACTGCTTTGCATCCTTGTCAACAGCGATCTCAACCACCCGACTACCTCATCCTCCTTTGAGAAGTGAGAGTAGAAGAAACAGCACAGTTGGCGAGAGTTAAAATGAGGCAGCACGGAGTAGCTAGGGTCATCAAAGTTCAGCAGACGGTGAACCCTGAAACAGCGGTGAATGATGACATGAAGAAGGAGGTAGCGGACATCAAGAGTCTGCTGCAGCAACTTCATGTTACACCTGCTCCAGTGCAGGCCCAAGCCATGGTAGCTACAGCTATAGTCCACTACCACCAGCGATGCGGAATAGACCAGGAAACAGGACATACGGATCAGGACGTACCACCAGAGGACCCCTAGTATGTTTCCAGTGTGGAGAGTATGGCCACAAACTCAGTGAATGTCAGAACCAGTCAAACGCTTTCCTTGTACAGCAGAGATTAATAGAGAAATACTGTGATGATTCGGGATCGGGAAACGGCAATGGGCACCCACAGAGGAGCACTCCGGTGCCCGAAAAACGTTAACTAGCTCCATGACATCAAGAAAGATAGATAGAGAGGAGAGTCGACGGGAAGCGTCCAATAGGCCCCTACCCCCTGGATTAGTTGGAGAGCCACTCATCGCGACCATACTGATAGATGGACATGCGTGACGGATTCATACCACCATAGTTACCTTTCCCATCGCCTGATTCTTCCATTAAGCGATCTACTCGTCATTGGCGCCAGTGGACATAATGTACAGGTACGTAGGCTACATCGAAATTGAGCTACAGGTTATGAAGGAGGAGGCTGGTGTTAACAAGAGCATGGTAACACTTGCCCTTGTCTCCGACACCTCAAGAGAGCGGTCAACCTGCCATCATAATCGGGACCAATTCCGGCGTCATGCGACACCTAATCCGAAGCTGTCGTGGAGAAGGAGGACCAAAGTTTATGGAGACTTTGAATATCAATATGACATGGGCAAAGGATATAACACTCATATTATGTATAAACCCCAAGGATGTCAAGACAAGATAGTGACCGTTAAAAAACACCTAGAAAGCGCCATGTCGTCATTCCTGCAAAGAAGAAGATGACCATTACGGGTTTCACCAGGAACAAACTAAGACAAGATACAGATGTTTTAATAGCCTACTTAGAAGATACCAATCTCCCATCTGGAGTCTGTGTACACGCAGGAGTGGTATCCATAAAAGCCAGAAAGAAAGCCAAGGTTCGATTTGTAGTGGAGAATGTTTCGGTCAGAGCGTGACGTCATCATCAATGCGGGATCTCCAGTTGCAGCACTCTATCCTTTGGATTAGCATCCAACCCTTCAACCAAAAAACGAAGGTGTTCAGCAAAGCAGCCCAAGTTCCCAGTCAACCATCCGATGAAGAGGACTCTACACTTAGTTTTGACTTCGGGGATTCACCGATAAACCAAGCTGGAGAGAGCGCTTCACCAAACTTCTTCATAGTAGACAGCAAAGTTTTCTCAACCAGCGACCTTGACATCGGCTACACTTCTAAAGTCAAACATAGGATACAGGTGAATGATGAGAGTCCATACAGAGATGGACGACGGCGCGTTGCACCAGGAGACTATGAGGATGTGAAGAAGCACATAAGGGATCTTCTGGACAAAGACATTATCCGAGAGTCGCAAAGTCCATTTTCATCGGCAATAGTAGTAGTTCGTAAAAAGAATGGAGATGTTCGTCTTTGTGTGGACTGTCACCGTTTGAATACCCGTACTATTTGCGATCAATATATTGTTCCGAAGATCGAGGATGCATTTCATGCCCGTAACGGATCCTGTTGGTTCTCCTGCCTTGATCTGCGTGCCGGATATTATCAGATAGAGTTGGAAGAAAGCGATAAAGAGAAGACAGCATTCTGGAGTCCACTTGGCCTATTTGAGTAATCGTCGCTGTATGTCAAGCCTATAGAGTCTCGCCAACACTTCCTGATCGGTGCGATGTACAACAACCAATCAATATTACACCTACGGATGCAGTGGATGAAGAAGAAAATGAGGCGACGCTCATAGAATGTATCACAGATTCATCTGATGCCTTCCCTTCAGAATTTGTCAATCCGACTATGCCTGGACAGTCTACCATACCAAGCTTACAAATTAACAACTGGACAGAAGCTCAGATGGAAGATACCGAGCTCATCTTGTAAAACAACAGCAAACAAGCTTCTAAATGTTTCCATTGAACATGGTCTTGAGCAGTTGGTCACTAAACTAAAGAGAGGAGAAAATATTCTGGACTTAGTGATGACAAATAATACAAATAGTAATTGTACGCTCAAGGTTATGATTTCAGCTCTAGAGACACTTTGTTTACAGTGGAATTATTGGCCATATTCGCTTGTACATGATCCATGTACCTGTGTTGATGTCAAACAGACACTTTGTTAAATACCCTACCACAATGAACAATCCACATACAATTTTTACCAGGTGAATTCAATGGTTGGGTAATTCTAATCTTAGCCAAACAAACCACTAGACATAGGGCAGGAGAAGTGATGACAGATATGCCTGGCCAAGGATCCTGTAGATATACACACTTAAAAAATAAGTAGTTAATAAAGACTCCTTGTCAAGGTTCAACTATGCACCAACTGAAAGAAGGGTTAAATATGACCATTTTCCAGTTAAGTGTGTATTTATTATGGTAGTCCACAGTTGGTAGTCACAAACCAAGAGAAACATGACCCCTCATTAATCAAGGTATCATTCCAAAATAATTGTTTTTAACATGGGTCTATTAACAATGTCATCTTCTTGGGAGGCCCTTATAGAGCTTTCACTTACACTTAACAAAATTATGAAACATATGCAGTAAAAATGGTATATAGTGGGCTAAAGGTTGTACAACTGTTTATAGTGAATACTGTTACCTTCAGGGGTTGTCCACTGAGGAGATGACCGGCACATCACAAACTAGCTGAGGCAGTCCATATGGCTCATTCCATGAAGTTGGGGCATTTGTTAAAATAGCAGAATTTGGTACTTTATGCAGCTTATAAACTGTTTTACTCTATGTGTATATCAAAAAATTTTAGTGTCCAAAAACAGTACTAGGTAATAGTATTGAGCCATGAAAAAAAAAAAAAAAATTGATCCTTCCTTGAAGAAAAAATAATAAAAAATGTGGTGGTGTCCAAGACTATTTTTGCTAAAAAACGTGACATGGAAAACACAACAATTAATATGAGTTTTATGTAAGCAAAACTATCATAGAATTGCTTGGAAATCGATTTGATTAATAAAAGATACATGTATTTATAGTTTACTGACCAAAACTTTTCGTCACGCTGGACTGATTTTTCACCCAAGCAACATGAAAATTGCCTTTCCGATGCTACACACGGTGTCCACAAAATATACACGTGTAGCATCGGGAGTTTTCATTGCTGAATGGGGGTAGTTCTCTATCATACATTTTAAAATTATTTTCCAAAATTAAGAGCATTTATCAATTGAAAACTATTGCAAATGAGAATAAATTTCATGAAGACCATTCCATATATTCATGAAAAAGTATACCGTGCCGTGCGCATGGTGTCCTTACCATAAAATGTAGCATCGTGATAAACATCCTATGCAATTTGTGGGAATCCCCCCCTGGAGATAAATAAAACATTCCATATTTCTTTTGTAAGGATAGAGGTCAATAGCTATCAGGTTTGTTTGGAATTTGCCACATGTGGGCTAGTTTTATCAAGGTTTTAGTCGCTGGTGTCCAATGGTAGCATCGGGACTTTTATGTAGCATCAAAATGTAAACATTGGATAGTTTTGTGAATGGTAAGTGCGATTGTAATTATTTCTTAATGTTGCTTGTATGTCTGTATTTATTAATGCATTTTTATTGAAAGGGAAACACTGAATCAGAATTTCTTTTCATGTTATGATATTAATTTTGAGTCAGACGCCATAATAATTTGGCGTCCATGTAGAATCGGGCATAGCATGGGCAATATTTTGCATTGGGTATCGTTATAGTTCGTTGAAATTGTAATTTTTTTGTAGAATCACATCATTAATAAACTTTGAAGTTAATAATGAATTAGTTTTTGCTCTTTTAATGCTAATAATATAGCTTACTAATACGATGCTACATGGACACCATATCCATGTAGCATTTCATAAAATTTGCCTAATTAGACTAAAACAATTACCCCATTCGAAATTATCCATCACCCAAAACATTCAAAACATTGCCTACATTTTACTACACTTTACAGAAAAAAAGGCATATTATGAGAGATGTATATCTAATGAAATATATTAATACACAATGCTACATGGACACCATTTCCATTAGCATTTCACTGAATTCACAATAAACATTCCCTTATTTTAGTTTTATTTACTATAAATAAAACAAATAATTGTAAATCATTTAAGTTCTCTATCCTTTGCTATTCTTTTTCATGTTAAATGAATAATAAATAAAATACTCCAGCATGATTTTAATATAAATATTTTCCTGCAACACAAAAAGTGCAACATGAATAAATAATCTACTCCAATATCAAAACACAATGTTCCATGAAGATACTAAGCCATAGGGTTTATTTTGTTTTGCTTTGCAGGTTCTTGACATTAATTCAGAAGACAGTTCTATCGTCCTGGAATTTATGGAGATGAAGACAATTAAGGAACCCATCATTTTCAAAAACTAGTACCTTTCCAAAGAAATCCATCATGGCAATTAAATGATTTTTTTTGCAAACTGACTTTTTAAGTGATCAAACTTTTTAATCATCTTTATCAATAATAGAGGATGATTCAATCAGAAACGAGCAAAGAGACTAAGATCACAAAGGGTACTTTTAAGAACAACACTGCATGAAGTTTGTTTCAGTGGACATCTTAAGTTTCTCTGATCAATGGTGTATTGTTATTGTGTAATTGTAAGAAATGGTGTATGTATATCATAGGTAATTATGTTTTATGCTTCATGGCAGGTTATCTTTTTGTGTGATTTGTAGTTTTACAATCCATGTTGTATGGGGGGGGGGGGGGGGGGGGGTCACTGCAATGTTATTAATTTTATTGTGTGCTTATAACATAAAAAGTTAACATCATAGTACATCCTCTCTATTGATCTGAAAAAGATGCACCTGTTCAAGCTGTTCCAAATATTTTAGGGCACAGTGTCCATGTAGCATCGTAATACTTAAGTACACAGAAAAGGTAAATTTTACATGAACAGTCTTTAGATAAATTTCAAGCAATTCACTCTATGTATCTACTTGATATGATGAACAAGTAGACAAACCATTCACACTCAAATAATTGTAACAGTATGAATAGTCTTATTATTAACAATGTTACAAGACGCGGTGTCCATGTAGCATCGGTAGTGCATTTTATAACATTATACAGGTAAATAATACTTCATATACTTTCTTTATGACTATAATGTAATCAATGTGCATGGTTTATAGAGTACTTTACATCAAACAAATATTGATATGTACTTTATTTAAATTCATTATACAAATTGCAAAATAAAGAGTAACTTTTCAATGAGTTTTTACATAAAACAGTTAATCTACGATGTCTTGTTCGTTAAGTTATGTGCAACCTAGACAAATCTGGTTTCTTTTCATGTATTTGTGGTTCGAAGTAGTTAATTGAGGTATAGAAACTTGGCCCACATCTTCAGCTAATTTATTAGAAAATGATATGGAAATGGGAAATGGTGTCCATGTAGCATCAGGATTTTTGGAAATGTCATCCAACTGTTGAACATGTGCGATTATTTTATACCAAATGTTACATTAAAACAAAAAGTTCTACATTGGACTTTGGTAAATGTAGAACCTAAAAAAGAAGAAAGAGTTGGAAAATATCCATTTTGAAAATTTCACTTGGATGTCACGTAATATGCCCCAACTTCATGGAATGAGCCATATGCGAACTTGCAATCATGGATACTAGTAACAGATTCACATTTTTGAGCAAAGAAGCTCTAGATATTAAGATACAGCAACGTATCCCAATCAACACAACCAAAAACACTAACTATGCAACCAGGACATGGAATACCTGGGCTACAGCACGAAATGAAGCTGTTACAAATAGGTTATTCTCAGGGACATTTGTTCCTCTTGCTGACAGGCTATCAAGCAAGTCAGACAAACTTGGACGAGGCAATTGCTTTTTTCGTCCAGGAGATATGTAAGGCTGACGGTGACCCGTACGTCCCAGATACAATCCGTGGACTTGTTGCAGGAATTCAACGCCATATGAGGGAAGACTTACAAATGCGCGTTAAACTTGTTCCAAAAGGATAGCGCTGCATTTGCTCAAACACAAAGAGCACTTGAGGCCCGCTGCAGGGAACTAACTAAAATCGGTTTTGGCGTTGTGAAAAAACAAGCACAATCGATCTCAAAAGAACAGGAACGTAAACTTTGGGAACATGGAGCACTTGGATTCGACACAAGTGTTCAATAACAACACACTACATATTTCTATATATCCAAATGTTTTGGTCTTCGGTCTGCAGACGAACATCAAAATGTAATGAGGGAGCAGCTATGTTTTGGCAGAGCGGAACTATTCCCAATTGGATCGCGAAGGGCTGGCGTTAGTGTTTGGAGTGAAGAAGTTCCATACTTACCTGTATGGCAGAGATTTTACGGTGAGCACAGATCACAAGCCGTTGTTGGGCCTGCTGGGCGAAAACAAACCCATCCCAGCATTGGCATCGTCACACGTACAACGCTGGGCTTTGACGCTGTCAGCGTACCAGTATAAGCTCATACATAAAGCAGGTTCTGCGAATGCAAATGCAGACGGTTTCAGTAGGTTGCCACTTCCACTTACAGAACAACCTCCTGCACCTGCTGACTATGTTCTAGTCATGGACCGTTTGGAAGCGACACCGGTGAATCCAGACAAAATTCGCCAGTGGACAAATCGAGACATATCACTATCTAAGGTGAAAGAGTTTGTGATGAATGGCTGGCCACAGACACACGGAGATGAGCTTCAGCCATATTACAATCGCCGAGATGAGCTAAGCTTACATGATGGCTGTCTCATGTGGGGCGCACGAGTTATTATACCTCCACATGGACGTCAATACTTACTTGAGGAGTTACATTAGACGCATCCAGCATAGTCCGGATGAAAGCGTTAGCCCGGAGCTACATTTGGTGGCCAAAATTAGATACTGATCTTGAAAACACATGCAAGAACTGTAATGATTGTCAGTCGCGAAGGAAGGTACCAGCCCTTGCACCGATGCATCCATGGATGTTCCCGGAGAAACCATGGTCACGTCTACATATTGACTTTGCGGGCCCTAAAAATGGTTACATGTTCTTAGTGGTGGTAGATGCATGCACCAAGTGGTTGGAAGTTATTCCAATGAAGACGGCAACTTCATTGACTACGATTGAAAAGCTTCGCGCGATGTTCGCAGCACATGGATTACCTCATATCATTGTTTCGGACAATGGAAGCGTATTCACAAGCATAGAATTTGCAGACTTCCTAAAGCGTAATGGAATCAAGCATGTGAGATCTGCCCCTTTCCACCCAGCAAGTAATGGGTTGGCTGAGCGGGCTGTTCAGACATTCAAAGACAGTTTGGACAAAATGAGTAATGACTCATCATCAGTGGAGACAAAAGTCTCCAGGTTTTTGTTGAAATATCATATCACACCACACACAACCACAGGGCAATCACCAGCTGAAATGCTGATGGGGCGTAAACTTTGTTCACGCTTAGATCTGGTAAAACCTGATCTGGAGCACAAAGTCCACAATAAACAGCAGGAGCAAAAGAGTAACCATGATAAGAAAGCTAAATCGCGTGAGTTTTACATTGGTGATGCTGTTTATGCGCGCAATTTTGCACGTGGGGCAAAGTGGCTTCCCGGTCAGATTGTTGGTAAACTATACGAGATTGAAATGCTGGATGGTCGTGTGTGGCGTAGACATGCAGATCATTTGATCTGTCGTTCAGGTAGTAATGTTGATGATCAGGTTAAAAAAACATCAGCAGATAACCCTGTAATTCATCCACATGATGTTGTTGAACCAGAGGGGGAAGGGATCAATGTTGAACAAGAAATTAATGTTGAACAACCAGTGGCACAAATTCAACAGCCACAGCAAATGGTGCGTAGATCATACAGAGAAACAAAACCACCAAATAGATATGGTTTTGATTAAAAAGACTTTGTCACACTCACATAAATGGCTAAAGACAAATTGGGTTAGTCTAAACAGTACAAGTTTATTTGTTACTTGATACATGCATACAGTTTTCCCAGTTATCATGAAGTCACATAAAGTGTTTGTTTTGTAAAATGTACAGGTTGATTTTACAAGTTGGATTGTTGGAATGAATCCTAAATTTCTTTTAAATCAAATCACGTTGACTAATTGAAGTACACAACCTGGAAGTTATGGTTTTGTTTTGATTGCAGACTCAAAAAAGTTGATGCTTCACTTTAGTTCTGTGATGCTAAAATTAGTAGATTGTAGTAACTGATTTTAAAGGTTGCATGAGGTTATTGCTAAACTGAGGGGGAAGAGTGTAGTATTCTATATACGATAAAAGGTAAACACCAATCAGCTGTTTACATGACCCGCTATAGACAGCTCGTATTCCATTTCCATGTTATGATGTATTGTGGGATAGGGTCAATTGCTTGACAAAATGGACCTCGTTGTAACCAGACGTAACAATAAATAGTGGTTAATATAAACCTAGAGTTTGCCCTATCTTGGTGTTATTTAGACGTGCAGTATACCACAGCAGCAGAAGGGCATAAAATTGTTCAATAGTTGGGACCTGTCAGACGTTGACAAAAAAGACGCAGATAAGGTATGGGAACGGTTTATTCAGCATATACAACCACAATCCAATTTTAGGGTAGCAAGGCTGTATTTACAAAAATTTATCCAAGGACCAAACGAGTCCCTTGATTCTTTTGTAGCTCGTCTAAAACTGCAAGGCCAAAAATGCGCTTTCCGTACCGATATTGAGTCCAGCGAGCGCGCACTAGAACAGCTGATCGCAGGCACGCGACATGACCTCTTACAAAAGAGTTGCTAAGCAAAGATGCTAACTACACTTTGGTCAATGCCATTGATCTTGGGCGCACACACGAAGCAAGTATTGAGCACATGCAACAGCTTGCAGCAGTTCAAGCAAGATCGGTAGATGTTCATGCCATTAAACATACTTCCTGTGGCAGGTGTGGATTACAGCACCCCCCCCCCCCCCCCCCCCCCCAGAGAGAGCAAAATGCCCAGCCGTCAATAGCAAATGCGACAAATGCGGCCGGCAAGGACACTGGTCTACAAAATGTAGAACCAGGAGTGACAGCAACAGACGTCACAACAATTGACGGGAACGTCAACGTGGAAGAGGCAGCCTTCATAGAGAGCGCCCACCGACCCCAAGAGGGTGACATGTTGATGCCGTTACTGAGTATGACTATGAGACGGAGGATGAGACAGGGTCGGAGGATGAAGTACGTCAACAATTTGACGACCTAACATTCCACGACATAACAATTGGCGTGCACTCCACGAGTGTAAAGGAAGTGTATACAACACTACGGGTCAAGCGTACGACAAATACTTCTAACTTAGTTGTGAAGCTTGACACAGGCTCGGAAGGAAATGTGTTACCCATACGTACATTCCGGCGTATGTGGCCATCAAAATTAGATATGGATGGATTTCCTAACCCAGAAGCGACCATCGCCAACCTTCATCCAACTTATGGCGCCATAGACGTCAAATTGAGGGTTCCCAACCAGTCCCAAAAGCCATCTTGCGCATGGATCAATACACGGTTTTATGTCGTCGAGTCGGAGGGGCCAGTGATCCTAGGGTTACCGACTATAAAAGCGCTGAACCTAATCACATTCCACGCTCCAATCGTGATGTCTCCACCCCATTTTCAACTGAATGGTTTTGCGGAAAGCCAAGTTAAGACGGTCAAAAACACGTTCACTAAAGTGAAGGATAGCAAGCGAGACATAAACGCTGCACTTCTATGCATCCGCACAACACCGATCGATAGCAAACTACCGAGTCCAGCAGAGTTGTTGTATGGTAGGAAGATCCGTGGTAACTTACCTGTCAAGCTAGAAAACACAGCACACGACAAGGACAAAATATACAAACAACTACAAGACAGACAAGAAAGCCAAAAGAGGTATTTCGACAAACACGCTAAAGATCTACCACCATTGGATCCTGGACAACCAGTGAGAATTCAGGACAATGCATCTGGCAAATGGACACCAGCTACAGTCACTGCTACTCGCCCAGAGCCAAGATCGTACATGGTAAAGACCAAGAGTGGTAGCATCCTGCGCAGAAATAGGAAGCACATCAGTCGCGTTCCGCCAGATCCTGCGAGTGCAAGCGAGCATAGCGGCGCGTCTGCCAGCGAGCAAAACTGTACGCTACGCAAAAAAGTGCGTTTTAGCCTTACAACAAAGGTACAGGGCGACTCAGACTTGGGGGGCCCTAAATCAGATAAACATGACAAGCACACCATGCAAACCTCAAAATGTGGTAGAGCAATTAAGAAACCCAAAAAACTAGATTGTTAATGGCACTGTTTGAACACATTGGCACACATGACTTTGAACAATTACAGTACCAAACAGAATAAACTGGTCACCTGAACAATTACAGTACCAAACAGAATAAACTGGCCACCTGATCAATTACGGTACTAGCCAGACTACCACTGACTGATAAGGTATTTGTACATCGCGTTGGGACGCGAAGAATTAACTTTCACAGTTTTGAAAGAGGAGGAAAGGAGATAGATCCCTTCATGTAACTTTTATGAATCATGTTAACAGAGCTAAATTGCTGAACTTTGTTAAGTTACAATTGTTAGCCTGTTAGGAACATTGCAACTCATGTTGCTACGGTAACACCTGTGTCAGCAATATCTTATGCGTGAATGAACCCGCAACTTGCCAGACTTCAATGGCACAGCTGTAGACAGTGTTCCAGTAATATTAACTGTTCTGGAGTTATTAGAATTGTAGTGGTTTTAGTTGACAATTTAACTGAGAGTACAGACATGCATCATCATGTGACCATCATATGGACCGCCATTCTTATGTGGACAATTAGTATCCAGTACGGATACCATTCTCTGTGAACAATTATTATACATCGCTATCCTGTGTGGATCATCACCAGTCATTAAATGCCGAACTGATTTAATGAACAACTATCAGATGTAATGATGTCAGTAAACATTGGAGTTCAACCTACGTTAAGCACGATACAGCTTTAACAGAATGAACATTCGGACTATCATCATTTAGATTTATTGATCCAGTTATAAAAGATACCATCAAGTTCAAGAACAATGAAAAATGACACTTAAGACAAATTAATCTTTCCTCTATAAAAGGGGGATGTCATATACCACCCTCTGGGCTGTGGTATTGTAGAGGGCGCTATTTCAATAGGTCTCTTCTCTACACGCTAACCAAGATGGATGAATAAAGTAAAGTCTACTCTCCGTAAACCTTGTGTGTCCGGTCTATAGTTAATAGCATCACCACGCAATATAATACACTCATGACAATTTTTATAATATAAATCTGTATTTCCTTTATTACTTTTCAGATGGTTGTCATGCTATGACAGAGCTGTAAGCACCTGCGACTTTTTGATGCATACCAATTATTCTACTATGCCTTCTTACCCGACAGTATGCAAGTGACGTACAAGGCAAAGCAAGTAGAGCTTTTCCGCAAGTATAATTTTACAGCAGAAGCCAGAGCAAAGCTGAGGGAAATACAATCAAGACTGAAGAAAAAGAGACTGACTGACGACGGCAAAGCGAGAAAGAAGAGAATCTATGAGTCGATCATTTACAAATGGGTGACGATCAAGTAAACACTTGAATTTTATGTTCTTCAGTTCTTCCCATGCTCAAAGCCTATGTGTGCATGCTTCAAACAAATCAGCCACTTGTCCACAAGCTCCACGATAAACAGTTGGAACTTTTCACGAACTTTCTTACATGCTACATTAAGTCTGAGTGTCTGGTAGGCAAGCCATCTAAAGAGCTTAAATCGCTGAATTTGGAAGATGTAGTCATTCACTTAAAACCAGCAGATGTATTCCTTCCTGCGCAGTGTAAGAAAGTAATGAAAGAGCGAGAGGCAAGTATTATAGGCCAACAGTTTATCAAGTCAGCAGCTGAAGCGTACAAGAAGCGTGGTGCTTATTTGCAAAAGAAACTGCCCTTGACCAATCCCGTATTGAGAGCAATGTCAGCCCTGGATCCCATCGGACGAGGCCACAGCCACAGTTGCAAGCTGATGAAATCACTGCAAAAGTATGTCAACATTCTAGGAGAAGAGCTTGTAGATAGCTATGAGTTACAGGTTCAACAGTTTCAAGTGAAACCTTTCCCCTTATCACGAATCAGATAGAATTGATGGATGGTATGGGGAAACCTTCTCCAAATATCCTGCTGTTGCAAAAGTGGTGAAGGCATGCCTAAGAAAACATGCACTCTGGTCGCTTCGCTCCCTCCAACAGCGAAATTAGTGTTCCTTTCTAGAACATTTTCAGGCAGTTTTCTTTTAACCCATAATCATGCCTGGTATTGTAAGAAGGGGGATGTCATGTATTGTATAATCAGCATGGACTGTAATGTTTAATACCATCTTAATGTAATTAGCATTGATAACCAATAAATAATCAATTACATGTCAAACAAAATGGTGTGTCTTTGGACCTAATTCCAAGTCAGCGCTATTACCCCTTTTTCAATCCCATAATGATTTACTTTTTTTATTTACAATAAGGCCTTTTAGTGATAATTATTTTGATGCTACACAAATCATTCAATTTCTGTACCTTTCAAATGATATTGTTATATAAAGATATCTCAGAAGAAACAGCAAAAGCAAAGGAAACGGTAGTGAAGAATTTTCTTGACAAGGAAAGGTTATCAGAACAGATAAGTGCAAGAGGCTTTGTTGGACACTATTTTCTAAACGGTGTTCAGCAGTGTTGTTTTTGATTCATGCCATCATTTTATATGACTTTGCTCACTGTTTGCAACTGGCTAAGAGAAAAATCCCTAGAGGCTGGACTGAATGGTGATGACAGGGCACATGTGCTATTTTGACATCAGATTTGGGAAGAAGTTGGAAAGGGTGCGACAATGGAGCAATGCCCTGCTCAATGGCGCAATTCATATGTGCTCTGGGTGGTCGCGCCCACTGGCACCCGGGCTAAGTAAGAGGCACCAGGCCTGGATACCCTTTTAAAACGATAATAATAATAAACAAATTATAGCAAGGAGAGTTTTTCTAGGCTATTCAGACATGCTAGCCCCCCAACAGCTCCAGGGGGCTCCTTCCTCTGAACCCCCGCCAAAGGCTTCGTCCTTAGACCCCACACAGATATGTACTCAAGCCCATGGTCATGATAGTACCACCCTGTGCACACCCATGACCATGCACACCCTAAAGGAAATGAAGAAAAAAGTTGACTTGCCCTTTCCGACCGACCCACATTTTCGGAAATCTAGGGTCGCTATTTTTTTTTTTTTTTTTTTTTCAAAGTAAAATTTGTTTTAAATTTTTAAAAAATTGAAAGAAGCACATAACAATAAAGACAGATGAAAACGGGTTTTTGAGTAGTATCTGCTTGTTTAAAAAATTTAAAAAAATCAAAACAAACAAAAAATCATTTTTTCTTCTTCTTTAAAACGTGTTTTTGTGTAGTATATCTCCCTGTTTATTTTATTTTATTTTTTTAAAAATCTGACCGTCCGACCCAGACTCTGGCCCTGAAAGGGCAAGTCAATTTTTTGTTGTTGGCCTAATCAGGGGCACCCGATCCACTTTCGACATGGGGGCACCCTGACCAAATGTTACGGCACTCGCCCTAATGAGAAGTTCTAAAAGCTTGACATCTTCAGCACAACATGTTTTGTAACCTACTCTTCACACGGTTTGTATGCATTTGTTTTGAACCTCAATCCAATCGTAACACATTGGAAAAGCCTGCAGCAAACAGCATCAAGATCAAGATACAGCAACAGCCCAGGCCTTGGTCAACAATGTGCATTCACCAAAGACAATGGCAGATATAGGTGGAATAGCAGACCTATACCAAAAGCTTGGGAAGCTATGATTGGTTTTACAGAAGATCAATATCTTTATTAACTTCTTGTGAGAGAAAGTCGACTCTTTGACAAAATACTGGACAGCTCACTGGTATGAAAAACAGTCTCACAACAAAATTGAAGCATCTTCACAAGATAAAGTGTCCTTCCTCATCCGCACAACAAGTGGCCACAGGACGGACAAACCTGGTAACGAATGAATTCCTTCCACATTCTCTATAGGGGCCATTGTTTGGTTCCATGAATGTTTGTAGATATAAAGCTAATGGCTACTGCAAAACATGTTACCATTCACCACTTTTGGAGAGCAAAATAAAGCTATTTTATTTTTGGTAACATTGAGGAAATCTTGGGCCTAAAAAAACTGCTCCAGAGGAAGAACTAAGTATTTTTCTTCCCTCAGGATACCAAAATAGAAACTTTAGGGTGACTTACATGGCAATTGTTTAAAGATTAGTGGAAGTTAATTTAGCAACGACCTTTTAGTGGTGAGATTTTCTTATAGTTTCTTTTGTATATTCCTGATATATTTTTTCTTCTTTTCGATAAGGTATTTTCATCATAAATTGATCTGACTATAGTAACTGGAATGTAAGGAGCTACCCTGTGTGTTGCAATATTAATGAAAGTATTTGTAGAAATCGCTGATTCAGTTTCCAATATCTCACCCTGTGTAGTGGACGTACCTTGAATTAAATTGTGAGATGGGCTTTTACAATGGGTATTCATAATATAAGTTACGACAGGGGATTTATAATATAAGTTAAGAGTTTACCTTGAATTTGTCAGTTTCAATAACTTGTAAAATGTCCTGTTTACATTGTCTCACCCTGTGTGTTGGAGTGTCCCTGAATTTACCAAGCACAAGCAAATTCAAGCACTGGTTCAGTTCAATTACCCTGTCTGTTGGCAATTACCCTGTACCGGGTGGTTCAAAAAAAAGTTGACCCAAGTTCAAAGTATTTTTTCAACCACATTTATAGTTTCAGAGAATTTGTGTTTACTTGGTCTTGATCAGCAGTAAATTCTGAAATTATCCTGAACAAATGGCGCGTTTAGCTTGTTTGGTTCTTCAGATATGGTTCATTACAGAAAGCATGCACAAAACTGACTTGTCCACGGGAGCGTCATTTTGTTTTTATCTTCAACAAAACAGCATGCTCTAGATTTAGAAATGAAAAGCCTGCCCTTACAAAGTATCTCAATCTCTGTGCTTATTTGTCATTCACATTCAACAAAGAAACGTAGGTACGTATGTAGGTATGTCATGCACCAGACAGATGTTCCAGATGTCTCGTTTTTTTCTTTTTCTCCTTTTTCACAATTTGTGACCAATCGTGTGCAAGTCCACTTTGTGCATTCTGTCTCTACTAAAGGACGCTCCCGTGGACAAGGCAGTTTTGTGCATGCTCTCTGTAATGAACCATATCTGAAGAACCAGCAAAGCTAAATTTACCATTTGTTCAGGATAATTTCAAAACTTACTGCTGATCAAGACTAAGTAAACAAAAATTCTCTGAAACTATAAAATGTAGTTAAAAAGTTACCTAGAACTTGGGTCAACTTTTTTTTGAACCACCCGGTATGTTGGCAATTCCCCTATTCAGTTTCCATGCCAAGAGCATATTGACCCTGTGCACTGGACCCTATTCAGTTTCCATGCCAAGAGCATATTGACCCTGTGCACTGGAATACCCTTGAAATTGTTACTAGTTCAGTTTTCATTGTCTGGAAACGACCATAACCATGTATCTTTGAATAACCTTGAATTTGTCCCTTGCAATCACAGATTAAATTTCCATACCTTTCAACCATGTTGAAATTTCTATGAAAATACAGCTGCCAATGATAATAATTTTGCAGCACATTGTCTATAAAGCACAGTTGATAGGTGGTTAGCTTAAACCCTGATTGTCAGATCCTGACCATGCCTACATCATAAGAATCATCAGTAAAATTGAGTTCTGATTCTGTGGATTGGTATCGCTTGCAAATCATCCCAGTTCTCAGTTGCATAGTCCCACAAATAGAAGTCCACTATTATCGAGTTGATGAGCATCTTGGGTGAAGCACTCTGAGCAATGAGGTCCTCAAGCTCTTTGCGGATCAACTGTAATGGAGTAAAAATGTGGGGGAAAAAATACAAAATCAATTTAACATAGGATTTGGGTTTTACCCAGCCCGCTTGCTGTCATTTCTCAATGCCGCCCCAAGGTAAGAACAACTATAGTTTAATCAGTTTGTAATTGGCGAGAAATGTTCAGTATTTATCTCTCCGCGCGCAAAAGTAATCGAAGTGTAAACGCTAGTATGGCCACACGCACATGGTTTAAGCAGCACATATGCGTAAGATGCACAATGCGCTTGTTACCTTCATGCGCGCCCCCGCCCTTCTGTATTCATTCGCTGCTGTAAGGAGGCTTCACCAATTTAGAGCTGATCAAACTATATGCACGGTTGGTGTTACCCAATGCATACACATTTGTACAATATTCTGAATAACCTTTGTACTATTATTTCTAAATATGTTTTAAAGATTGGGCTTGTTACGTTTGTTGTGTGACATTAACAGGGTTTCAAACGCACACAAATCAATCAAGAAAGAGTGTCCTTCTGCAATAATTTACACATGAGAAATAATAAATCACTCATTTTAGCTCCAGATTATTGGAACTACTTGTTTAGGGGTAAACATTCAGATACAGATACTTGTTTAAGGTGCTCTCTGTTATCGAATACACATAATACCCCCCCCCCCCCCCCCCCTCACCCGATTATTATATTTTTACTAACTAACTTGTTAAAGGACAGTTACACAATTGTTTTTCATGTTCAGTCAACATTCTACTTTAATCAATCGTTACAAAAATCTTACCTCAACAGTCCAAATGGAACAGCCCCTGATCTCGACCTCTAACCTTTGACCTGGGGTCAGCATCTTTCCTTCTTTGAGTGTCTGCATTAACTCAGCAGAGTACTCTAATGCGCCTAAATGACAGAGAACCTGTGGCACTCTGTGGATAATAAAATTGGCCATAATGATAGTTCACTGCATTGGTATGCATGAATAAATTGTTCTTTCAAAGTTCCTATTGAAAGCATATGGTGGCAGTTAAATTATGGCTCCTCCTAAAACTGTGTTACAACTATCATAGTGATATACCAAAGTGTTTGTGTGAAATGGCTACATGGTGTTACTCCGAGTTGTTATCAAGGCATCAATACAGAGATCTATTCAATTTGGGATAGGAAACTCCTATACAGCGCACATGTAAATAACAGGTTGTGTTTTCTAATTATGATATCGTCATTTGATGTTATTACCCCCCCCCCCCCCCACCCGCTAAAAAATACTACTTCTGAGCCTATCCTTAAGCGCATGGGTGGACAATTTTCAAAAAACGTAATCAGCTGAGCCCATATATAGAGAGCACGGTATGAACGAGTAGCTGAGGATTGTGGCTTAGTCAGTGGGACAACTGGCCGACGTCCGGAGGGTTCCCGCATCAATTCCTAGCGATTTAGTTGGTGTTTTATCTTCAAAAAATGTGAACCAGGTTAAGAACTCGGTTAGGGGTTTAGAGTTATGGTATAAAAAAATATAACAATTGTTTGTGTTTTGTTTGTATTTTATAAACCCTAACCCCCCCCCCACACACCCCCCACACACATAATAGTTCTAAGCCTATCTCCAAGCGCAACTCGCTGTAAATTTCAATTAAGTCGCCCACAGCGCCACCAAGATATGAGAACCAGGATGTTGAAGTTCCTGGATGATGTGGCTTACGATCAGCAAGTAAAGTTTCACCCCTGAACAATTTGATCTGTAATAGCAGATGTGAATAACTTTTCCCTATTAGCCATTCCATTTACAGATAAGGATTGGTCATTCATAAGGCTCAATAACGATATATCCGTGCCTTAAAAATCAATATGTCCCTAGCGGTCGTAAGCTGACAACAACTGACACAGTAATTCTCACCTTGTTCAGATACATACATTTCTGGTGAAAGGGATCATACACAGTAAGTTTTTCAAGAATAGTAATAGCATTGGAATCCATTCTCTAACAACTTAAGAATGAAAAACAAATAGTTCTTACATCATATGACATTTTTTGAATTGGAATTAAATCTTTTTAGTTAGATGTTGAACAAAATTTAAATCAAGTTATGACTACCGTCAGTCGCTCGGTAGTCTGCTAAATACATGTTTGACGAAAAAGCACTAAATCAAGTGAGCAATAGTCAGTTGTATGATCGAAGGGTCCACTTACAGATATTGCAGTAATAAATGTTTATTTCCATATCATATTATTTTGATACATTTTATTTGATACTGGTCACAGGATTTTTCATGATGACAGTTGAAAATGGTCAACAAATTCAACATTTATAGTGGAGTTGATTTTCCAATTCCCAACAATTTTCAATAACAAATTTTAACATGATTTGCCACATCAAAATCATTAAATCAAAATTCTCAAATACGTAAAAAAGGGACAGGAATATGAAAATTCAACTAATTCATGAATGCTAATATCTGCTCTTCAAGTGTCATACATACCTGTAATCTGCAAACATGGTCAGTGTGTCTACATCTGTGAAGTGTCCGTAACCCTCTCCTTCGAAACATGCCCAGATGTCAGCGATAAGGATCTGAGCCCTTTTGTAAAATGAAACTATAATAGCAAATTGAAATGAAATATATTATGACATAATATCTTTATATTTATATGACAGTAGGCCTATACATTTTTAAAGTGTTCTACCCAAAGAGGATTTCTTGAGTTATTTCTGCATGATTTGTGAATAAAAGCCTCGGTGCGAAGGATATGATCAGCAGATGAAGGAAATCTAACTTCTAAAATATAGTACATTGCATGTTGATTAATTGCGGATCTTTTTAAAAATTGAAACTGAAACATTTGTTACTTACCGGTATTCAAAAAGGTAAACAGTTGATTAAAAAGGCACAAACGATTGTTGGAATTGGGTAAAATATACGGAACATTTCAACATGCACATATCAAGAAAGCTCACTGAAATAGAACTATTAGTAATGATAGCAAACATATTCGCACATACATGATGAAACATGTGCTTGGAATCACACCAAACCAGGGATAAAGGGATAAGAAACTCCCAAGGCAAAACCCAGATTCTCTTGACCTTAATAGTTTGTCGCAACTGGTATAGGTGGCGCGCTATCATTTCCAAATAGTTGGGGGCTAAAGGATTATTTGGTTCACATTCTTCTAAAAGCACCAAATTGGACCCATATGTTGCTGGACGGCCATATTGGCCAATTCCAATATGGCCGCCATACCGGGGGATCAACAATTCAAATTGGTTCAATTAAGCTGACAAGCATACCAAATTGTTTGTCTGATGTGTGGTTACTGAGATATTGAACAAAACGTGAAAAGGTCGTTGACCTTTGCTTTTCGGGGTCAAAATTTGAATATGCTATGATGTTTTCAAATTGTTCGTCAGATCACAATGGTTCAAGAAATGGTAATTGTTACCACCTGGAGTCGTTTTTGTGCCTTATACAGGGTCGAAAAGTCACAATCCCTATCATACGCCCAAAAGCAAAGGTCAACGATCTTTTCACGTTTTGCTCAATGTCTCGGTAACCACACATCGGAAGTGGTCCTAGTGCTCAGACAAACAATTTGCAGCTAAATTGAAGCAATTTGAATTTTTGAATCCCCAGTATGGCGGCCATATTGGAATTGACCAATATGGCCGTCCCAGAAGGCTCCAATTTTGGCATCCATCAAAAATCAAAAGAGTATGGTATGAGCAACATATGGGCCAAATTTGATGCTTTTAGACGAATGTGAACTAAACCTCCCCTGTGATGCCCTAACATCCCCAACTATGATTGCTTAGTCGCTTGTAGCAACTGTTATAGAGTGCGCTATGTTATGGGCCAAATCTAAACAATGCACAGATTGTGAGATTCAATCGCCTGACCAAACTACATCACTAATTGAAATATTAATCCCCTCATCCCCAAACCTGTTCTCATCCCTGATGCCACATTACCTGGTGTGTCCTGATATGAAGCGGTGTCCCTGTACGATGAGAAATTGTCTGTGATAAGTTCTAGCAGCCTTCTGGCACTGTTATTACATTGAGCTATGACATTTATAAAGGAGCCAGCAAAGTTCTGGAAGGTCAACAAATAAATAAACAAATTAATACTATTGTAATTTAGATTCACCCAACACCACCACCACCGCTGTCCGGCTACGGACGGCAAGCCACTTATTTTGCAGGGCGCGTTATGTGTTACGCGCCGACTGCATGGTAACAGTACGCATAGACATAAACAAACACGGCCACAGCAAATGTCTGAAAAAATCTCTGTATTTTCCCGTTTTTTGCACATATTATCATGGTCAATTCTGTATGGTTTTCTGTCATTTAAAGCTTAGTAAGAACACTCCCATAATCATCATCTATGATCAGTATAACGCTCACGGTTTTTAGATGAAAAACAAATTAATCGGCGCTGGTTTACAAGCTGCCTCTGCAAATAGCTCTGCTGAATTTACCTGTATTTATGCCGTTTTTAGTAACCATCATGTGCTAGTACTACATCAATTTTTTATATCAATGCCTAGGACCACACTGGATGTGGAAATATCTTCATCATATTTTTAACTTTGCTGACATTTTATGATAAACTGCTCACAAAAAGTTAGGAAACTTTTTTTAATCAAGTATATTTTTATTATTTATTACCCTCTTTGTATCTGTTATATATCAATGGAAAGCTGAAGTGTTCCTCTTTAAAATGATACCACATTTGCAATAATTACATGTTGCTGAACTTGGCCACATGAATGAGAATGAGGCAAAGTCACAAATCAAATGTGCCAAAATTACCGTTATCTGTGCTAAATAGTCAATAGGTAATGATCAATAATCAAACCGGTCATGCTTGAGAACCATGAATGGTTTACACAAAGATTAGCACCAGTGAGCACAACACACACACCCCAACCCTCATCTCTTTAGAAAACCATTATTTGGGTATTTGCAAGACTGGGTTAACAATGACTCCAGGTGGAAGGTCATGAAGGTAAGTGATGAAAGGTTTAGACCTACAACTTGTACAATTTTCTGAGACACGGTAAACGTTTTGCAGTTTCATTATGCCGCGTTTAACAGATTTGGAGAGAGACCGTGCCATTACCTATTGACTGTTTAGCACAGATAACGGTAATTTTGGCACATTTGATTTGTGACTTTGCCTCATTCTCATTCATGTGGCCAAGTCCAGCAACATGTCATCATTGCACAGTTGGTATCATTTTAAAGAAGAACACTTCAGCTTTCCATTGATATGCAACATAATACAAGAGGGTAATAAATAATAAAAATATACTTGATTAAAAAAAGTTTCCTAACTTTGTGTGAGCAGTTTATGTTTTCTGACTACCAACTGGCTATTGTAAGCCTCAGAATTCTGCAGCCTTGTCACCATTCTAACTGTAAGTCTTATGCTTTTGCTTGGCTGAATACTGTCTTGCTTGACTTGATTCCATCTCTACTCTACCAGCATAATCTGTAATCAATAGTGATCAACATTAGATATACACCATTCTTTATGATGTCACTCAATCACCAATATTCCAGAGACCAATTAATGACTATAGGTAGAGCTGCTGTAAACTCCTTTCACAAGCCTAGACTGGATACCAATACCTGGATGAGATTGAATGATTTGGGTATATGTGCTACTAAGTCTACTCGTGGATGTCGAGATGGTAGAAATAAACAAAGAGTCATAAAAGCAATCATTGGAAACAGACACTTGAATAGCCCAACCCCTTCCAGAGGGGTAGGAAAAACTTGCAAAATCCATCCCATTCATCATGTTAAACCACCAAGTATCATCAATGTGCAGTTAAAAAAACCAACTTCTGCTGTTCAAACAATCAAATCTAACCGCGATTTAGTTCGCATAGGCCACTGGAATTCTCGGTCGATGAAGAAGAAGGTTACTTTCATCTGTGATTTGATCATCGAACACAAGCTTGATGTACTTGTAATAACTGAGTCCTGGTTAACTGGTGATAACTATGACGACAATGTTATTGGGGACATTAATACCACACTACCCAATTACTCCATGTTTCATCTACCACGTCCTTCCCGTGGAGGAGGAGTCTGCGTTATAGTTCGCGATGGATTTACTGTAAAAGTAAACCCTTTCACCACTTTTACATCGTTTGAACACATGGATCTTTGTTTGTCGTGGGGCTCAACTGTTATGAGGCTTTTTGCAGTGTATAGGCCTCCCCCCTCTACTGAGAACAAGTTAACTTCTAATATGTTTTTGAATGAATTCTCCACTTTCTTGGAAGTCGTACCATCCATATCGCACCATCTTGTTATGGTTGGTGATTTCAATGTTCATGTTGATGTGGAAGCAAAAAAGGAAGCACAGTTGTTTACTGGAATGTTGGACAGTATCAGTCTTCAGCAACATATTCAAGGACCAACCCATGACAAAGGACACACGTTGGATCTTTTGATCTCACGTAAATGTGAAAACATTGTGCTTGAAACAACAGTCCTAACTGGTCTTCCATCTGATCACAACTCAATAATAGGCAAGCTTGACCTTGCACGTCCTAGACCATTGAAAAAACATGTTGTTTACCGAAAGTTGCGCGATATTGATGTCGATCAGTTCAAGAAAGACATTTCAACGTCCCTTGCTTCTGATACTTCTGATGTTTCTACTCTTGTTGATAAGTACAATACCGTTCTGCGTGAGTTGTTAAATAAACATGCTCCCAAAAAGACCAAAATGGTGACTGTGCGACCAAAAGTTCCTTGGTATACAGACAAGATTTGCGATATTAAAAAACGTAAAAGACGTTTGGAGCGGAAAATGAACAAAAGCGGACTTGAGGTAGACAAACAGTGCTACAAAGAACAATGCAAGATATACAATGACGCACTTCAGCAGTCCAAGTGTGATTATTATCGCAATGAAGTTGCTGAATGCGATACTAAGCAGCTTTTCCGCCTGGTAAAGAAACTTTGCTCATCTGACTCTGCCACAACTTTGCCAGATCACTCTTCTGCAAAAGAACTCGCAAACCAATTTGGCTCTTTCTTTAACAGCAAGATACAAAAGATACGTGACAAACTTGACAACATTCAGCTTCCTCGGCCAAGTGTGGATACGCCTGAGCACTGCAGCAGTAGTTTCACCGAATTTCAATCTGTGACCCAAGAAACTGTGCGCAAAATAATCTGTGAGAGTGCAACCAAGTCATGTAATTTAGATCCCATACCGACGTGGTTGCTCAAGGCTTCTCTTGACGTACTGTTGCCTGAAGAAATCAAATCTTGACCGCAACAATCTGCAAAACTACAGACCCATCGCCAATTTGATGTTTGTTTTCAAAGTGCTTGAGAGAGTTGTTGCTGCTCAATTGAAGACTTATCTAGATGGACATCATCTTTTTTCTGTTGCACAGTCTGCATATCGTCGCCATCATTCCACAGAGACAGCCCTCCTACGTGTGCAAAACGACCTTCTTATGGCAATAGACAAGGGCCAGGAGGCAGTGCTTGTCCTGTTAGACTATTCGGCAGCATTCGACACCATAGACCACGGAATTATGTTTGAGAGACTGAAGAACAAGTATGGTATCGGCGGAACTGTCCTGAACTGGTTTGTGTCTTACCTAGAGAATCGCGTCCAAGCTGTTGTTGTGGATGACAAGACCTCTGATGACTTTCCTTTGCCCTGGGGAGTACCGCAGGGATCCGTGAAGGGACCATTGGATTTTGTGTTATACACCGGACCTTTAAGTGATGTGATCAGTGCTCACAAAGGCATCGAGCATATTATATATGCTGACGATACACAACTGTATTTAATCCTTAAGCCCTCTGAGCACTCTGAAGGAATCAGCAGACTTGAAGCATGTATAGCTGATGTTAGATCATGGGCCATTCATAACAAGCTCATGCTCAATGACAATAAGACTGAAATTGTGCATGTCAGTTCACAGTTCCGCAAATCATCGCCACTTCCACCTGTTAACATCGGCGGCGTCGAGATCAACCCCTCGTCTTCAGCAAAAGATCTTGGTGTTGTTATTGACAGCACTCTGCAATTGAAGCAACATGTCCGTAATATATGTCGCTCAGCATCCTTCGGCATCTACAAAATCGGTAAAATGAGAAAATACTTGGACCAGGACTCTACTGAACGTTTAGTTCACGCATTTGTAACATCACGTCTCGACTGTAATAACAGCCTTCTGTACGGCCTACCAACTGGTGATATTAAATCTCTCCAGCGGATTCAAAACTCGGCGGCTAGGCTGGTAACCAGGACTAAGCGTCATAATCACATCTCCCCCATTCTCCGTAAACTTCACTGGCTGCCAGTTGAAAAACGCATTCTTTTTAAGATTCTGTTGTTAACTTTCAAAGCCAAGCATGGACTTGCACCACAATACATCACCGAACTCATAACAGACTACACACCAGCTACATCAGTTTCGCTCAGATCATCATCACAACATCTGCTCCAACCTGGACCTAGGACTAATACACGGTACTATGGTGACAGATGTTTCACTGTAGCAGCGCCATATTTGTGGAACCGGTTGCCACCTTCACTTCGCTGCAACATGTCCTTGGCAGAATACAAATCAAAACTGAAAACTCACCTTTTTAATTCTGCCTGTTGAAATTGACTCTTGCCAGTGTTCCTCTATGCTTAGGTTGTCATATAATGCGTGTATTGCGGTGTTTTATATAATAGTTTATTATGGTCTATACCGACATGTGTTTGCTTTTTAATGTATATTATGCTCATTTTTGGTTTTAGTTTTATATATATCTCATTGTACTTTTTATTCCTATGAGCACACTTGTATATTTTGTGTGTGCTTTTTAAAAAAATGCTTTTTATGTTTTTATTGTACAGCGCATCGAAACTTTTTGTATTATGCGCTTAACAAATGTTATTTATTATTATTATTTATTATTAGATGAAAAATGAGAGAGCCTTTTATGGATACATATTTTAGTATTTTAGTAACATTTCTGGCAAAACAGTGGTACCACAAGTCACTAACAGAACAGGCAGTGAACCAAACATTATTAATTATACACTAAGAGAAAAAAATGACAAAGAGCAATACAGGGTGTCCCAGAATTATCTATACTGGGTTTCAATAATATATGAAAAATATAAAACAAATAGTGTTTCAAATTTAAACACTTGCGATATGATGGGGGAAATGTTTCCTACTTATTCCGTTAATTTCATTGAGATATCTCTTTATGTTCTGCTGTGGCAAGACATAATCGAAAATCGATGAAAAATGTATTTTCATATTTGGCACACATAATTCATCTTTACAGCTATTCTCTCTAGCACTACCAGCATTTCAAACAATGACCCCACACCTCATAAGTTATATTCAATACTCCCGCCAAAGAAAGGATGGTTAAAACCACTCAAGCTAAACAAATCCTGCCCTATTCAATGAAAGCTTTGTTTTCTGTGCACACAACAATCGGTTGTTATCAAAAAACTAGTGTCAATAAGAAAAGGGTGCAATAATAATGCGAATAACATTTCAGAAATAATTTAATGTTTAAAAGGATAGTGACTTTATAGATTTTCATAATGGATCATTTCGACAAAAACTTGAAATCTACTATCGTTATAAAAAAGTCTGTATTTTTCATCAAAAATGTCGATTTTCAAACTCTAAAATGTCTAAGAAAGCTGGGCCTTTATGCAAGATATATGAAAACGGTTTTGACAATATCAAGAAAGTTTATACCAACAAAAAAAAACCCGCATTACCTCGGTATAGATCATTCTGGGACACCCTATAATCAATCAAAATAATATATCAACTATGCATATGGACACAATGAAGGAGCGAAGCCATCGCTATACGCACACATGTATATAAAATTAAATGAACTTTTAACGTGAAGTAGCAGCCTCACGTGCTCGTTGACGCTGCTGCCAAACTAATTTGGAGCCTATGGCAGCACTGATGCTAAGATATTTAGCGATGGCTTTGCTCTTACGGGAGCTAATCCCAAGCATTTTTGGCCCGGGAACCACTTTATTGTTTATTATACATACACACACCCCTACATACAACATTATGTGAATTATAGTGGAATAAGCTTGTATGTCTGTCAATACATGGGAGTACACAGACGAGCTCATAAAACTACACAAGTAAGCCATTGTGTTCAGTTTAAACTTTCACATGGTGTGGGATCTGAAATCAATGCTGACCACAGCCAATGTGGATTGCATGTCCACCAACACATGCAGTACACAGAGGAGCACATAAAACTATGCAAGGAAGTGTTTGTATTCAGTATGTTTATATTCAGATGGTGTCAGATGTGGGATCTGAAACCCACACTGACCACCAGACAATGTTCATATTGTATGTCCACCAACCCATGCAGTACACAGAAAGAGTACATGCTACTTTGAAAGTAAGTGGTTGTTCAATTGCCATTCTTTCATCTTCACATGGTGTCAGACGTGGGATTTGAAATCTGTTGAGCACTTGCATGTAGGTGCTAATGATTGCAATATCATAATTAATGGTTTCGGCCATATAACCTGATTTTAGGGAGCATTCAACTGATGACCCAAGTTAAAAATTGAGCCCCAAGCAACAAGTCATGCTCTCTGAGTATTAAATATAATGTCCCTTTACACCAGTGGTTCTCAACCTGGGGGTCGTGACCCCCATGGGGGTCGTTTAGGGTTTTCCAGGGGGTCATGAAGGGGTAATAAATATAGCTTTTTGGGGAATCATTTTAATATTTTGCTCTAAAAAGGCTTAGAAAAACCTAATAATACAATTAACTTAAACTCTACATTTAGTGCTCTGAGAGAATACTATTTGGAAACCAAATTCAGTCTTCAGACAATAAAAAGAAATGTGTTGCTGTCATAACTTGGAGTTTGAGGATGTAATAATTCTTGACCAGGAAGACCAGTCGCATATAAGGGGAGGGGGAAGAAGCCATGTGGGAGGGGGTTGAACAACTTTCTTTTACAAGACAAGAGGACAAGGATTTAAACATTCACATACTTGGGAGCGGGGCACTCCAAGCCATCATCAACGCATCATTTGCCTGATAACAAAGCTGTTGTAAGTTCCAGAATGGGTTTAAAATTCTCATTTTATTTTCAACTGTTGAATAACTGAGAAAATTCATCATTGTTATGATGTACACACATGAAGGAATAATTAGTCAGTATGAAAAACTGTGACAATCTCTATAGAATAAGCTTGCCTACCTGTTGTAACACTTGTCCCGCCTCATGCAAGTGCTTCAATCTTTGCTCCATCAGTGGTATGGGTGTGGTAGTGTGAGAGCGGAAGATGTGTTCGAGTTGTTTCAAGGTCATGTTTGCGTAGTAATGAGGTGACGTTATAGGAATGCCCTCCTGTATGATGAATAATAAGTATAAACATGAAGTATTGTGCCACTAGGTGCTAAGATATTTAGCGATGGCTTTGCTCTTACGGGAGCTAATCCCAAGCATTTTTGGCCCGGGAACCACTTTATTGTTTATTATACATACACACACCCCTACATACAACATTATGTGAATTATAGTGGAATAAGCTTGTATGTCTGTCAATACATGGGAGTACACAGACGAGCTCATAAAACTACACAAGTAAGCCATTGTGTTCAGTTTAAACTTTCACATGGTGTGGGATCTGAAATCAATGCTGACCACAGCCAATGTGGATTGCATGTCCACCAACACATGCAGTACACAGAGGAGCACATAAAACTATGCAAGGAAGTGTTTGTATTCAGTATGTTTATATTCAGATGGTGTCAGATGTGGGATCTGAAACCCACACTGACCACCAGACAATGTTCATATTGTATGTCCACCAACCCATGCAGTACACAGAAAGAGTACATGCTACTTTGAAAGTAAGTGGTTGTTCAATTGCCATTCTTTCATCTTCACATGGTGTCAGACGTGGGATTTGAAATCTGTTGAGCACTTGCATGTAGGTGCTAATGATTGCAATATCATAATTAATGGTTTCGGCCATATAACCTGATTTTAGGGAGCATTCAACTGATGACCCAAGTTAAAAATTGAGCCCCAAGCAACAAGTCATGCTCTCTGAGTATTAAATATAATGTCCCTTTACACCAGTGGTTCTCAACCTGGGGGTCGTGACCCCCATGGGGGTCGTTTAGGGTTTTCCAGGGGGTCATGAAGGGGTAATAAATATAGCTTTTTGGGGAATCATTTTAATATTTTGCTCTAAAAAGGCTTAGAAAAACCTAATAATACAATTAACTTAAACTCTACATTTAGTGCTCTGAGAGAATACTATTTGGAAACCAAATTCAGTCTTCAGACAATAAAAAGAAATGTGTTGCTGTCATAACTTGGAGTTTGAGGATGTAATAATTCTTGACCAGGAAGACCAGTCGCATATAAGGGGAGGGGGAAGAAGCCATGTGGGAGGGGGTTGAACAACTTTCTTTTACAAGACAAGAGGACAAGGATTTAAACATTCACATACTTGGGAGCGGGGCACTCCAAGCCATCATCAACGCATCATTTGCCTGATAACAAAGCTGTTGTAAGTTCCAGAATGGGTTTAAAATTCTCATTTTATTTTCAACTGTTGAATAACTGAGAAAATTCATCATTGTTATGATGTACACACATGAAGGAATAATTAGTCAGTATGAAAAACTGTGACAATCTCTATAGAATAAGCTTGCCTACCTGTTGTAACACTTGTCCCGCCTCATGCAAGTGCTTCAATCTTTGCTCCATCAGTGGTATGGGTGTGGTAGTGTGAGAGCGGAAGATGTGTTCGAGTTGTTTCAAGGTCATGTTTGCGTAGTAATGAGGTGACGTTATAGGAATGCCCTCCTGTATGATGAATAATAAGTATAAACATGAAGTATTGTGCCACTAGGAAAATATTCACTCTTCTACTGGTTGATTTGCACTATTTCTACATCTCTTTCAACAGTCAATCCCACAGCTATATCTTAGGCCAAACTAATCCATAACACATCTTAGATTGAAAATACAACTGTGTACAATGATATAATTTCGAATTAAACTCTCATTCTCAACACAGATAAAGAGATTATCCATGTAACCATGAGCAACGGACCACAAAGGGGAATCGCACCCGTCTTATTCTACATTCAATTGAAATAGTGCATGACATTCAATTCATTGTCCGAACTTTGTTACCACATGGGCCTACATATCATGAAACAGGTGTCTTCTTTACGAAAAATTTAAACATAGTTATTATTCCTACAATATGGCAGTTAATCAATGACTCCGTTTGACAGTCTTGGCTTTCCTTTCTATGGTGGGATGAATATCCTAATAAACATGAATGGTTTGAAAGACTGAGTCCCTCTACTTCCACCCCTTCCCACCAATATCCCCTTGTAAAACTGTCATATTTACATCTAATGCTCTGTTGATGGCTGAGCAAAGTGCCC